>CAXDID010000839.1:0-178782 GCA_963988835.1 Hexamita inflata | reverse complement strand
AATATGTTTTGCGGTAGCAAAACCAGATGTATGCATTCAAATGGGGTGGTGACCGATGTTCAATACCTTTTAGAGCCATTTAATATTATGTCTAGCTGCTGAAATTCTGTTTTAACAATGCCAGAATATAATTGACCGCAAATAACTAGATTTGACTAAAATGCGTATTTCTGCTAACGTCTAATTTTTAACTTAGGTGCGCGTCGTTACGTGCTTACAATATAATCACAGTTTAAGCAATTAGTATTCTCATATTGTCAGCAGAAAAGAATAGTATCACATCAGAGTAGAAAGCACTTTTATCTTTTTGATTACGCGTTGTAAAGGATTACTGGCACTAAAACCCACCAATAATCAGAACGGGGATTCTTCAATATATTTAGCACCTATTACTGAACCGTGCTGTGGTATTGAATATTTCATCAAAGAGACTCATTCAATATATATTAGATTAATATATAAAAGTATTCTCGAATGCAAATTAAGATCAGTTCAGTTAAGTGCTAAGTGAAATATCACAAGGGAAAATAATATAAAGATCAATCAATTAAGTTGATGAAAGTCTAGTTATAAGTTACTCTAATTCAATTAAACGAATGTGTATAATCCAATATTTGTAATTTGTTTATCTTGAGTTCAAGATTGATATTTTGATTGCGTTTAATATATCGTAATAATTATGTCGCATGGTATAATATCACATAGTTAAACATTCCATAATGTACTTATATGAATTCTAAATATAAATAGGCATTTTGTGATTCTAGTTACACAACTTTTCCTCACGTTTCAGAAGAGTAACACATAGTCACTTTTTTGTTTATATATGAAATACATATTTACACTAAAGTTTATATATAAATACTTTTAAACAGGACGTTTAATACTATTGGGGTTATATCAAAAAATAATCCACTTCAGATGCCTAAAGTTCACAACAAGTGGATGTTCAATACCTTTTAGTACTAGATTTTGTACATAAAAAGCTAATACAGATATTGAAGAGACCCCTCAACTATTTCAATGTTTTTGAGTTAAGTTATCATTTAGTTTCATTTATTTGCTTTGCGCGGAGAAAAATCACATAATACGCTAAAACTCCGATGTTTACGTATAAAGAAAGAAATCTAAGCGATTACTAATTGGACTTCTACATTCTGCAATATGTAGCCTCTTTCCGGCCAAAATGCAGCCGCTATATAAAAATAGAAACATTTACGGTCTGAACACTCGTGGTAACTACTGTTACATAAAATATACAATCTGGTTCAACTGTATGTTTATGTAGTTCGTTTATGTATTTTCCTAATGTTGAATATTCATATTCACTTTCAAAATATTATGTAAAGCTTGTTCGGTACATTTTGAAACATGTAATATATAAATGGCGACGCTGACAGCAATTATAAGTTAGTCGAATGAGTCTCTTTGATGAAATATTCAATACCACAGCACGGTTCAGTAATAGGTGCTAAATATATTGAAGAATCCCCGTTCTGATTATTGGTGGGTTTTAGTGCCAGTAATCCTTTACAACGCGTAATCAAAAAGATAAAAGTGCTTTCTACTCTGATGTGATACTATTCTTTTCTGCTGACAATATGAGAATACTAATTGCTTAAACTGTGATTATATTGTAAGCACGTAACGACGCGCACCTAAGTTAAAAATTAGACGTTAGCAGAAATACGCATTTTAGTCAAATCTAGTTATTTGCGGTCAATTATATTCTGGCATTGTTAAAACAGAATTTCAGCAGCTAGACATAATATTAAATGGCTCTAAAAGGTATTGAACATCGGTCACCACCCCATTTGAATGCATACATCTGGTTTTGCTACCGCAAAACATATTATATAGCTCGCTTAGGTGTTATATAACTAATATAGCAGTTACAAGCTGCTCTGATTACATACTTGCTAAATACTGCATCAGTAACGCTATTAGATCTTACGTATGGATTCTAAACATCTGGACACATTGCATTTGGCATTCAACATATGTTGCAATGGTACAAACTATTCGTTTTACGTTGTTTCGGCGCGGGACACGCCGACTCTTCACAACTCTAAAGTCACCACTAGCGAATACCCATATTGGTATAGTCTTTTGTTTAAATAGTGTGGCTACTGCTACTATTGCGGAAACACATAACGGCTACTGCGTCATTCTAGCAACATATAGATGTGCTATATTGACGATTTACCGGTTTTACGTCACTTTCACGAATAATACAAAAATACATTGTTAGAAGTAATTTTACAGTCAAATCCAGTTTAAAGTGGTCAATAATCTTCTAAACTTTGAATGCTAGCTAGAAATTTGTAGTCATTATATTATTTGTGACCACAACAGCTTTCAGAGGTTCTGCCAGAACAATAGTTATAGAAAGATTTGGTGTTCATATTTTGAAATAGGAATTGCCAACGCTACACAATAAGAAAGAGCACGTGTATCAGTTTGTGAAACAAATATGAGTGATATTGTTGTGTTACAAATAACTGATTTTGTACATAAAAAGCTAATACAGATATTGAAGAGACCCCTCAACTATTTCAATGTTTTTGAGTTAAGTTATCATTTAGTTTCATTTATTTGCTTTGCGCGGAGAAAAATCACATAATACGCTAAAACTCCGATGTTTACGTATAAAGAAAGAAATCTAAGCGATTACTAATTGGACTTCTACATTCTGCAATATGTAGCCTCTTTCCGGCCAAAATGCAGCCGCTATATAAAAATAGAAGCATTTACGGTCTGAACACTCGTGGTAGCTTTACTGTTATAAAATATACAATCTGGTTCAACTGTATGTTTATGTATTCGTTTATGTATTTTCCTAATGTTGAATATTTCATATTCACTTTTAAAATATTATGTAAAGCTTGTTCGGTACATTTTTGAAGCATGTAATATATAAATGGCGACTTGCTGACAGCAATTATAAGTTAGTCGAATGAGTCTGCTTTGATGAAATATTCAATACCACAGCACGGTTCAGTAATAGTGCTAAATATGTTGATCCCGTTCTGATTATTGGTGGAACAGTGCCGGTAATCGCACAACGCGTAATCAAAAGATAAAAAGTGCTTTACTGCTCTGATGTGATACTATTCTTTTCTGCTGACAATATGAAATACTAATTGCTTAAACTGTGATTATATTGGCAAGCGCGTAACGACATACTAAGTTAAAAGTGGACGTTGAAATACGCATTTTAGTCAAATCTAGTTATTTGCGGTGGTATATTCTGGCATTGTTAAAAACAGAATTTCCCAGCAAGCTAGACATAATATTAAATGGCTCCTAAGGTATTGAACGGTCACCACCCATTTGAATGCCTGCATCTGGTTTGCTACCACCAAAACCTATTAATAACAGCTTAGGTGTTATATAATAATATAGCAGTTACAAGCTGATTACATACTTGCTAAATACTGCATCATTAAACGCTATTAGATCTTACGTATGGATTCTAAACATCTGGACACATTGCATTTGGCATTCAGCATATGTTGCAATGGTGCAATATTCGTTTTACGTTGTTTCGGCTTGGGACACGCCGACTCTTTAACTCTAAAGTCACCACCATAGCGAATACCCATATTGGTGCGATCTTTTGTTTAAATAGTGTATTTTCTTCTATTGCGGAAACACATAACGGCTACTGCGTCATTCTAGCAACATATAGATGTACTATGTGACGGTGCAGTTTTACGTCACGCTCACGAATAATACAAAAATACATTGTTGAAGCATTTTACAGTCAAATCCAGTTAAGAGTGGTCAATAATCTTCATTTGGTCGTAGCTAAAATTGTGGTCTGCCATATTATTTGTGACCACAGCAGCTTTCAGAGGTTCTGCCAGAACGACTAGTTATGAAAGATTTGGTGTTCATATTTTGAAATAAGTGCCAACCTTTACACAATAAGAAAGAGCACGTGTATCAGTTTCAATAGGAGCAAAATATGAGAGTGATATTGTTTGTGTTACAAATAACTGATTTTGTACACTTAAAAAGCTAATACAGATATTGAAAGACCCTCAACTATTTAATGTTTTTTGAGTTAAGTTATCATTTAGTTTCATTTATTTGCTTTGCGCGGAGAAAAAAATTACATAATACGCTAAAACTCCGATGTTTACGTATAAAAAGAAATCTAAGCTGATTACTAATTGGACTTCATTCTGCAATATGCAGCCTCTTTCGGCCAAAATGCAGCCGCTATAAAAAATGGCTGGTCTGAACACTCCGTGTAACTGCTGTTACATAAAATACAATCTGGTTCAACTGTATGTTTTATGTAATTCGTTATATATTTTCCTAATGTTGAATATTCATATTACTTTAAAATAATGTATGTAAAGCTTGTTCACGAATTTGTTTTGAAACATGTATGGCATATATAAATGTGACTTGCTTGACAGCAATTATAAAGTTAGTCGAATGAGTACTGCTGATGGCTAATACCTTTTGGTTCAGTAATAGGTGCTAAATATATTGATCCCCGTTCTGATTATTAATTTAAATACCTCACTCGGTCCTTTAATTCCGTTCGAGCTGTGTTAATTCTCATCTTGGTTAGAAGCTCCCTTTGTGCTTATTTATGCAATTGCGTGACATAGTTAAAGTCAATCATCTCTGTGACTGTACTGTGGAGTTTAATGGGTTGGGCGACCTAGTGCGCGAGTGTTTATTCGTGGCCCGATTTGTTTTTGGTTTTACTGTCTTATGTTTAGGTTGGTGTTTGTTTGGTGGTTTATTACACTTGGTGGATCTTGAATGTTCAGCACAGTATTGAAATTGCGGTATTCTTATATTTGCGCCATTCATTACTTACCTCATTGTCGTTATTTTAGTTGTTTCTGTTGTTCTTTTCATTTAGTTTTTATCTTTTGATTGTTTTTGTTTTTGTCTTTTTGGTCAATTTATTTCCTATTCATTTTTAATTTTATTTTATAGATTGGAATGGTTCCTCTGGAATCGTGGGAGAGTTGTCTGCATTGGTGTGGAGTTCTTCTGCATGCTTTTTTGGTACGACAACTTCATTGTAGATACGAGTTCTGTTCGTGAAGATTGTGTAAAGTCGATGTTTAGCCGTAATTTGTCTGCACGACAAAATTAGTTAATGCTATGAGGATTCTGGTGGATATTGCATTGGTCGCTGAGATTATTGAGGTGTATTGGCTAGTGTGGACTTCGTAGTTAGTTGGAGTGGGTTCGAGTTTTTTGAGTGTATTCCTCTGTTCATGGATTTGGACCGCGTTGGTTATGCTCATATCCGAAATTGGGGTTTGTCGTTTGGTATTCCTCCATCGGCATTTCCCATCTGATGTAGACTTTCCCAGGATCTTTATTCATTTTGTGGTCATCTGGAGCTTTGTTTTGTGATTCGTGGCCGTACGGTGGAAACCAACTTCGGCTGGTGTTTGACAGGTGGTGCCACTGACAGTCGTACTGAGTTCTGTTATGTCTCTAAAATGCTCAGTCCCGAGAGGATTTTGGCATTATATTAGTGGTTAGAATCTTCGCGAACTGTATGACAGATGCTACATTCTCTGGATGGATATGCTGAGACTGTGTCGAAAGAGGATATCTATCGCTCTTCTGAATTCGATGTTGTGTAATCAAAAGTCGTATGCGGGGTGTGTGACAAAGCAGTCTTGGTTTATTGATAACGCTGTATCCATTTTCGTTTCAGCTTGATTCTGAGTGCTGAGTACAGTGAATCTTGGATCGATTTTATTTGAGCGGCAACTTTTGGGCGGTTTTGGAATGATAGTCCAGGAGTATTGAGCCAAAACCATTAAGATTTTTGATGGATGCTGCCATTAGGAGGGCGAGGAGGATTATATCGTTTCCTTAGATCTGAGGCCGTCAAGATCTCATAGATATCTTTGGCTAGGCAATGTTGTAGAAGGTGCGAGCAAGGATTTCATGGAGCAAGGTTTTATAATCATCAATTCTGGTGCCCGTGACATTTTATTGCATACACATTTGAGGAAAAAGGCCCATGACATTCGTGAGAATGGCCCCTCCAGCATTTATTTGATGTTGTTGTTACTTGGTGTACAATCAGAATGTCAGAAGAAATATGAGTTCTTGTGTCGTGGCGATTTTACAGTGTTAGTGCCCATGAAGGTTACGATAAATATTGCTGTTCGATTTTTTATTTCATTGTGTTAAGCACCATTCCCATATTTACCAAAGGGTTATCGAGGGGGCCACTGCTGTGTCCAAGAGGTTTAAGTTCGACAATCGTGTCGTCTGCAAAATTTACACATGCGAATCGTTATTTAAGCTCCAGGATCACTGGGATTTGCTGAGTAACTGTACAGGGTGTGAAAGGGGTGCTCCTTGGCAGAATACTGTGAGTGTGTTCAATGCAATTTACGCTTATATCATGCTGCCATCTATAACGAACAATTAATTTGTTGTGGGACTCCTTGTAGTTCCATACCGTTGATGTTGGCTTCAGTTGTGAGGTTATTATACGCTGGGAATGATCGATGGAAGATTATATTTCTATTCGTTTGGCGCAAGTTTTCCCAGCTATTTTGCAGCTGAGCATCGTCAGCATACATGGTGTGACTTCATCACGTGTGGGGGGGACATGTCTTTCCTTTTATTATCTTCTGAAGGACATTGATCATTGTCATTGATCATAAAATGGTCTACTTGATCATCGTCTTTCGGGACAAAGTTCTCTAAATTCAAAAATTGGAGAGTATTTAGACATTTGCTGGATCAGTGGTCAGAGTTTCAAATGCCTTGCAAGTATCGGATGAACCGACCGTTGTTTACTAGTTTTTAATATTTTATTGAAAGCCGCTTGCCCCACATGATTTTTGATGCGTCAAGTTCTTTTATAGTACAACTTCTGACTCTTTTATTTTAAAGTTTTCTACTCTGATGTGATACTATTCTTTTCTGCTGACAATATGAGAATACTAATTGCTTAAACTGTGATTATATTGTAAGCACGTAACGACGCGCACCTAAGTTAAAAATTAGACGTTAGCAGAAATACGCATTTTAGTCAAATCTAGTTATTTGCGGTCAATTATATTCTGGCATTGTTAAAACAGAATTTCAGCAGCTAGACATAATATTAAATGGCTCTAAAAGGTATTGAACATCGGTCACCACCCCATTTGAATGCATACATCTGGTTTTGCTACCGCAAAACATATTAAATAGCTCGCTTAGGTGTTATATAACTAATATAGCAGTTACAAGCTGCTCTGATTACATACTTGCTAAATACTGCATCAGTAACGCTATTAGATCTTACGTATGGATTCTAAACATCTGGACACATTGCATTTGGCATTCAACATATGTTGCAATGGTACAAACTATTCGTTTTACGTTGTTTCGGCGCGGGACACGCCGACTCTTCACAACTCTAAAGTCACCACTAGCGAATACCCATATTGGTATAGTCTTTTGTTTAAATAGTGTGGCTACTGCTACTATTGCGGAAACACATAACGGCTACTGCGTCATTCTAGCAACATATAGATGTGCTATATTGACGATTTACCGGTTTTACGTCACTTTCACGAATAATACAAAAATACATTGTTAGAAGTAATTTTACAGTCAAATCCAGTTTAAAGTGGTCAATAATCTTCTAAACTTTGAATGCTAGCTAGAAATTTGTAGTCATTATATTATTTGTGACCACAACAGCTTTCAGAGGTTCTGCCAGAACAATAGTTATAGAAAGATTTGGTGTTCATATTTTTGAAATAGGAATTGCCAACGCTACACAATAAGAAAGAGCACGTGTATCAGTTTCAATGGGAAACAAAATATGAGGTGATATTGTCGTGCTACAAATAACTGATTTTGTACATAAAAAGCTAATACAGATATTGAAGAGACCCCTCAACTATTTCAATGTTTTTGAGTTAAGTTATCATTTAGTTTCATTTATTTGCTTTGCGCGGAGAAAAATCACATAATACGCTAAAACTCCGATGTTTACGTATAAAGAAAGAAATCTAAGCGATTACTAATTGGACTTCTACATTCTGCAATATGTAGCCTCTTTCCGGCCAAAATGCAGCCGCTATATAAAAATAGAAATATTTACGGTCTGAACACTCGTGGTAACTACTGTTACATAAAATATACAATCTGGTTCAACTGTATGTTTATGTAGTTCGTTTATGTATTTTCCTAATGTTGAATATTCATATTCACTTTCAAAATATTATGTAAAGCTTGTTCGGTACATTTTGAAACATGTAATATATAAATGGCGACGCTGACAGCAATTATAAGTTAGTCGAATGAGTCTCTTTGATGAAATATTCAATACCACAGCACGGTTCAGTAATAGGTGCTAAATATATTGAAGAATCCCCGTTCTGATTATTGGTGGGTTTTAGTGCCAGTAATCCTTTACAACGCGTAATCAAAAAGATAAAAGTGCTTTCTACTCTGATGTGATACTATTCTTTTCTGCTGACAATATGAGAATACTAATTGCTTAAACTGTGATTATATTGTAAGCACGTAACGACGCGCACCTAAGTTAAAAATTAGACGTTAGCAGAAATACGCATTTTAGTCAAATCTAGTTATTTGCGGTCAATTATATTCTGGCATTGTTAAAACAGAATTTCAGCAGCTAGACATAATATTAAATGGCTCTAAAAGGTATTGAACATCGGTCACCACCCCATTTGAATGCATACATCTGGTTTTGCTACCGCAAAACATATTATATAGCTCGCTTAGGTGTTATATAACTAATATAGCAGTTACAAGCTGCTCTGATTACATACTTGCTAAATACTGCATCAGTAACGCTATTAGATCTTACGTATGGATTCTAAACATCTGGACACATTGCATTTGGCATTCAACATATGTTGCAATGGTACAAACTATTCGTTTTACGTTGTTTCGGCGCGGGACACGCCGACTCTTCACAACTCTAAAGTCACCACTAGCGGAATACCATATTGGTATGATCTTTTGTTTAAATAGTGTGGCTACTGCTGCTGTTGCGGAAACGGCAGCTGCTGCGTCATTCTGGCAACATATAGATGTGCTATATTGACGATTTACCATTTTACGTCACTTTTCTGAATAATAAATACATTGTTAGAAGTAATTTTACAGTCAATCAGTTTAAAGTGGTCAATAATCTTCTAAACTTTGAATGCTGGCTAGAAATTTGTAGTCATTATATTATTTGTGACCACAACAGCTTTCAGAGGTTCTGCCAGAACAATAGTTATAGAAAGATTTGGTGTTCATATTTTGAAATAGGAATTGCCAACGCTACACAATAAGAAAGAGCACGTGTATCAGTTTGTGAAACAAATATGAGTGATATTGTTGTGTTACAAATAACTGATTTTGTACATAAAGAGCTAATACAGATATTGAAGAGACCCTCAATATTTCAATGTTTTGAGTTAAGTTATCATTTAGTTTCATTTGCTTTGCGCGGAAAAGTGCATAATACGCTAAAACTCGATGTTTACGTATAAAGAAATCTAAGCGTTACTAATTGGACTTCTACATTCTGCAATATGTAGCCTCTTTCCGGCAAATGCAGCCGCTATATAAAAATAGAAGTATTTACGGTCTGAACACTCGTGGTAGCTTTACTGTTATAAAATATACAATCTGGTTCAACTGTATGTTTATGTATTCGTTTATGTATTTTCCTAATGTTGAATATTTCATATTCACTTTTAAAATATTATGTAAAGCTTGTTCGGTACATTTTTGAAGCATGTAATATATAAATGGCGACTTGCTGACAGCAATTATAAGTTAGTCGGATGAGTCTGCTTTGATGAAATATTCAATACCACAGCACGGTTCAGTAATAGTGCTAAATATGTTGATCCCGTTCTGATTATTGGTGGGTTAGTGCCGGTAATCGCTTAACGCGTAATCAAAAGATAAAAGTGCTTTCTGCTCTGATGTGATACTATTCTTTTCTGCTGACAATATGAAATACTAATTGCTTAAACTGTGATTATATTGTAAGCGCGTAACGACGTACTAAGTTAAAAGTTGACGTTGAAATACGCATTTTAGTCAAATCTAGTTATTTGCGGTGGTATATTCTGGCATTGTTAAAACAGAATTTCAGCAGCTAGACATAATATTAAATGGCTCTAAGGTATTGAACGGTCACCACCCATTTGAATGCATGCATCTGGTTTGCTACCGCAAAACATATTAATAGCTGCTTAGGTGTTATATAATAATATAGCAGTTACAAGCTGATTACATACTTGCTAAATACTGCATCATTAACGCTATTAGATCTTACGTATGGATTCTAAACATCTGGACACATTGCATTTGGCATTCAGCATATGTTGCAATGGTGCAATATTCGTTTTACGTTGTTTCGGCTTGGGACACGCCGACTCTTTAACTCTAAAGTCACCACTAGCGTATACCCATATTGGTATAGTCTTTTGTTTAAATAGTGTGGCTACTGCTACTATTGCGGAAACACATAACGGCTACTGCGTCATTCTAGCAACATATAGATGTGCTATATTGACGATTTACCGGTTTTACGTCACTTTCACGAATAATACAAAAATACATTGTTAGAAGTAATTTTACAGTCAAATCCAGTTTAAAGTGGTCAATAATCTTCTAAACTTTGAATGCTAGCTAGAAATTTGTAGTCATTATATTATTTGTGACCACAACAGCTTTCAGAGGTTCTGCCAGAACAATAGTTATAGAAAGATTTGGTGTTCATATTTTTGAAATAGGAATTGCCAACGCTACACAATAAGAAAGAGCACGTGTATCAGTTTCAATGGGAAACAAAATATGAGGTGATATTGTTGTGTTACAAATAACTGATTTTGTACATAAAAAGCTAATACAGATATTGAAGAGACCCCTCAACTATTTCAATGTTTTTGAGTTAAGTTATCATTTAGTTTCATTTATTTGCTTTGCGCGGAGAAAAATTACATAATACGCTAAAACTCCGATGTTTACGTATAAAGAAAGAAATCTAAGCGATTACTAATTGGACTTCTACATTCTGCAATATGTAGCCTCTTTCCGGCCAAAATGCAGCCGCTATATAAAAATAGAAACATTTACGGTCTGAACACTCGTGGTAACTACTGTTACATAAAATATACAATCTGGTTCAACTGTATGTTTATGTAGTTCGTTTATGTATTTTCCTAATGTTGAATATTCATATTCACTTTCAAAATATTATGTAAAGCTTGTTCGGTACATTTTGAAACATGTAATATATAAATGGCGACGCTGACAGCAATTATAAGTTAGTCGAATGAGTCTCTTTGATGAAATATTCAATACCACAGCACGGTTCAGTAATAGGTGCTAAATATATTGAAGAATCCCCGTTCTGATTATTAATTTAAATACCTCACTCGGTCTCCTTTAATTCGTTCAGGCTGTATTTAATTCCTCATGCTTGGTTAGAGCTCCCTTTTGTGCTTATTTATGCAATTGCGTGACATAGTTAAAGTCAATCATCTCTGTGACTGTACTATTGGAGTTTGATAAGGTTGGGCGACCTAGTCTTATGGTGATTTGTGGCATTCGTGGCCGATTTGTTTTTGGTTTGTATCTTATGTTTAGGTTGGTGTTTGTTTGGTGGTTTTGTGCTTTTGGTGGATCTTGGATGTTCAGCTTATGATCGTGGGAAGTTAGGTATTCTTATATTTACTTCATTCATTACTTACCTCATTGTCGTTATTTTAGTTGTTTCGTTGTTCTTTTCATTTTAGTTTTTTTATCTTTTGATTGTTTTTTGTTTTTTGTCTTTTTGGTCAATTTATTTCCTATTCATTTTTAATTTTATTTTATGGTTGGGAGCTAGGTTCCTCATAGGTCGTGGGAGAGTTGTCTGCGTAGGTGAACTATAACTGGAGTTCTTCTGCATGCTGTTTGACAGCTTCATTGTAGATACGAGTTCTGTTTCCGTGAGATTTGATAATAGATCGAGCTGTTTAGCGTAGGAATTTGTCTACACGACAAAATTAGTTAATTTTCTTGAGGGATTCTGGGTGGATTGTGCATTGGTCGCTAAGGATTATTGGGTGTATTTGGCTAGTGTGGACTTCGTAGTTAGTTGAGTGGGTTTCGAGTTTTTGGGTGTATTCTCTGTTCATGGTTGGACCGCGTTGGGTTATGCTCATGTCAAAGAAGTGGGGTTTGTCGTTGTGGATAATCATCACATCGGCATTTCCCATCTGATGTAAGACTTTCCCAGGATCTTTATTCGTTTTGTGGTCATCTGGAGCTTTGTTTTTGCTTGATTTAAATTGGCCGTACGTTGGGCTCAACTTCGGCTGGTGTTTGACGGGTAGTGCTGCAATGAGGTCGTACTGAGTTCTGTTATGTCTCTAAATGCTCAGTCCCGAGAAGTTTTGGCAGTATATTGAGTGGTTAGAATCTTCATGAACTGTATGACAGATGCTACATTCTCTGGATGGGATATTAACTGAGACTGTGTCGAAGAGGATATCTATCGCTCTTCTGAATTCGATGTTGTCGTAATCAAAGTCGTATGCGAGTGTGTGCGTGACAAAGCAGTCTTAGTTTGTTGATAACGCTGCGTGCTCCATTTTTTCGTTTTCAGACTTGATTGAGTGCTGGAGTTTCTTGAATCTTGGATCGATTTTATTTGAGGCGAGCAGCTTTTGGGCGGTTTGGAATGATAGTCCAGGGAGTATTAGGCCAAAACCATTAAGATTTTTGATGGATGCTGCCATTAGGGCGAGGAGGGATTGTATCGTTTCCTTAGATCTGAGGCCGTCAAGATCCTCTTAAGATATCGCTTTTGGCTAGGCAATGTTGTAGAAGGTGCGAGCAAGGATTTCATGGAGCAAGGATTTTATAATCATCAATTCTGATTGCCCATGAGCATTTTGTGCATACACATTTGAGGAAAAGGCCCATGACATTCGAGCGAGGTAAGCCCCGCTCCAGCATTTATTTGATAATTTGTTGATACTTGGTCGCCACAATCAGAATGTCAGAAGAAATATGAGTTCTTGTGTCGTGGCGATTTTACGAGTATTTAGTGCCCATGAAGGTTACGATGGCTCCGTTAGCTGTTGATTTGCATTTCATTGTGTTAACCTGCATTCCATATTTACCAAAGAGTTTATCGATGAATTCGAGGGCCATTTTTCTGTGTCAAGAGGTTTAAGTTCGACAATCGTGTCGTCTGCAAAATTTACACATGCGAATCGTTATTTAAGCTCCAGGATCGCAGGATTTGCTGAGTAACTGTACAGAATTGTAGAAAGGGGTGCTCCTTGTAGAATACTGTGTGAGTGTGTTTCAATGCAATTTTACGCTTATATCATGCCTATAACATCCTATAACGAACAATTAAATTTGTTGTGGGACTCCTTGTAGTTCCATACCGTTGATGTTGGCTTCAGTTGTGAGGTTATTATACGCTGAGGCCAAGTCGATGGAGAGGATTATATTTCTATTCGATAGAGTTTTCCCAGCTATTTTGCAGCTGAGCATCGCGTCAGCATGCATGGTGTGGACTTCATCACAAAAGTTGTGGGGGAGCATGTCTTTCCTTTTGAGCATTATCTTCTGAAGGACATTGATCATTGTCTCATTGATCGCAAGTGGTCTGCTTGATCCATCGTCTTTCGGGACAAGAGTTACTCTAAATTCAAAAATTGGGAGTATTTAAGACATTTGCTTCGGATCATTGATTAGAGTTTCAAATGCGCTTGCAAGTATCTGGATGAACCGACCGTTGTTTACTAGTTTTTTAATAATTTTATTTGAGAGACCGCTTGCCCCACATGATTTTGATGCGTCAAGTTCTTTTATGGCGTCCACAACTTCTGACTCTTTTATTTTAAAGTTTTCTACTCTGATGTGATACTATTCTTTTCTGCTGACAATATGAGAATACTAATTGCTTAAACTGTGATTATATTGTAAGCACGTAACGACGCGCACCTAAGTTAAAAATTAGACGTTAGCAGAAATACGCATTTTAGTCAAATCTAGTTATTTGCGGTCAATTATATTCTGGCATTGTTAAAACAGAATTTCAGCAGCTAGACATAATATTAAATGGCTCTAAAAGGTATTGAACATCGGTCACCACCCCATTTGAATGCATACATCTGGTTTTGCTACCGCAAAACATATTAAATAGCTCGCTTAGGTGTTATATAACTAATATAGCAGTTACAAGCTGCTCTGATTACATACTTGCTAAATACTGCATCAGTAACGCTATTAGATCTTACGTATGGATTCTAAACATCTGGACACATTGCATTTGGCATTCAACATATGTTGCAATGGTACAAACTATTCGTTTTACGTTGTTTCGGCGCGGGACACGCCGACTCTTCACAACTCTAAAGTCACCACTAGCGAATACCCATATTGGTATAGTCTTTTGTTTAAATAGTGTGGCTACTGCTACTATTGCGGAAACACATAACGGCTACTGCGTCATTCTAGCAACATATAGATGTGCTATATTGACGATTTACCGGTTTTACGTCACTTTCACGAATAATACAAAAATACATTGTTAGAAGTAATTTTACAGTCAAATCCAGTTTAAAGTGGTCAATAATCTTCTAAACTTTGAATGCTAGCTAGAAATTTGTAGTCATTATATTATTTGTGACCACAACAGCTTTCAGAGGTTCTGCCAGAACAATAGTTATAGAAAGATTTGGAATTCATATTTTTGAAATAGTGGCTGTTGTATTTTTCCAAAAGTTGATATTTGCAACTAAAATTGAATTTCTTGAGCTCCAGAAGAATCAAGTGGGGCTCATAGTTATATGATATAATAGTATAGTAGTGATATATCGCTATTGGTAAATTGGAGCAAATTCGTGATTTACTAAAAAATTAAATTGTGGAAATCAATAATTTCAATAATTTGGAAATCGTATCAGAGGCCACCATTATAACTACCATGTATAGTTAGGGGTACATAAAGCAATATAATCACACAGTATACGGAGTTCTGCCTAGGCGGTTTAGTTGTGTTAATTATGCTTTCACTAATTTTAGTATTTTGAGCTCTATTATGCAAGCTGGCTGGTTAACATTAAATTTTGGTATTAATATTTAGTACTTATACCAATCCCTCCTTTAGGTCAGAATTCATATTTTTGAGCGATCTCATACCACATGTAATTTAATTGAAGTTAACGAAAACAATAAATTAATTTTAAATATTATATTTCTTTTATGTGCACCTAATTAAATAATATAATCTCACGGGAGTATATGCCTTCAGATGTAGTCAGTATAAATGACATACATCTTGTTTAAAGTGGTCAAAATATTGTTTTACATCACCGATTAATAATTTACACACATAGCAATGCTATGATAGCATACACAATTTATAATTTGCCTCATATATTTGTTTACTATGTTACACAATAAATAGTATATACAAATCTCTTATTATATTTTGGAGTTCTTTGTTATAACTCTTACTTATTTTAATCTTTGGAAAAAATTATCAACTTATTAATATTTCAAGTGATTTTCTGGAAAAGGTCGAATGCAACTTATATTTTAATTATTAATTACAGTAAGTCTATTTGTGATGTTATACTATTATTAGCATCCGAAATCCCAATTTCCACACGCGTAACTGAGAGCTATCTTAGCTCATAACATGTGCCTCTACACACACGCTATAAAATACCATCGTTAGATGGCAGAATATTTTCTTCTACTTTAATAATCAATCTAGTGATTCAATTTTTCTCTTCAATTTGCTTATACTTTCTTCAAATAAAGATAAATTTGAGCAGCTTCGACTTACCATTATTATTTCAGTCCGTTTTCATTTTTAGAAAAGTACAAATATCTGATATTAGAAGTATACTTTTCTTGTGGAATTTTTCTTGCTTGAATACTCACATATTTCTTTGACCAATATTAAAACTTCCTCCAGTTTTCATTAACAATGTACACAATATCTTCTATATTCATAATGTATAAACATTTATCAAATGGAGTATAATAATAATCTAATTTATGTGATAAATATTTGTTGGTAGACAATGTATAATATTAGTACTGTTAAAAACTTAAAAATTTAAATAACATAATTATAAATAAGTAAATATTTTCGGCTCAATAATCTAATCATATGTTTATATATGCATAAACCACAAAGTCTTCAGATTTATAATTATAAATGTAATAAGTCAGTTAATTTTCTGTATTTGGATTCAACACATAAAAGCAAGATATACTTGATTCTGATATATTTGTAGCAATTAATTATTCAATACTTACTGGTGCATTGATTTGTATGCAATGTGATATTGACATATAATAGTCTCAACTCCAGTTTGTAGCGCATGGTGCATAAATCTCAGCGTTAATATTGAGATCGATTAGTACTGTTTAAGTAACAAAAGTAAATATTTCTTTCAGATTTACGAGTAATTTTTCATCTGGTTTAATTAATCATGTTAATCAGTCTATTAAAACTTTTACTATATCATAATCTATATTGACTGGATTTAATAACTTTTCAAGTGTTTCAAACGGTTATATTTGTTCAAAGCTTTCTGTTGATATTCAAATATTGGTTAATTAATTTTCTGTATGTGTTGAAAATACTGTTAGGTTTGGGTCTTCTTCATTCTTTGGCACTTTATCATAACCTGAATCTTTAACTTGTGCAAATATCTGTAATAATTATTAATTTGTAACATATGGCTTGTGCATTCCTTAACTTTAGTTCTCAATATTGCTTTAAAATGAAACTGTTATTTGCGAATATCCATTTGTTTTCAATGCCGTATTAAGTACTTGCGAGTGTGACTTCGGCTTCTTTTTGAATATGACTTATTGTGTGAACGTCACTATGTAGTTTTCAATGATTTAGAAGAACGCAACTATTCTTGAAATAGCTCTCTAAAACGAGATTCAGAAAACTTAAATTGAGCTCAAAACAGCATTTATTGGCCTTGAACAACTAATTATGTTTAATATTACAGCCTTAACTCAGAATATGAATGACAATGACAAAATACTAAACTTAAATATTTAAGCGATGAATGATACTATTCACAAAAATCTGAACGACTTAAGAGCATAAAACGCAAATTAAATCAGCTCATTAACCGGACTTATCGAAAACAAGCACATTTTAACCGTTAACACCTTGAAAACGAAAATGGACGAAAACCAACTGAACATAAAGAACAACTTCTCAGCAATTGCGAATTCAATGGCTACTTAAACATATGTCAAAGCCGTTTACGATAGTTTACTTGGGACTTTATCGACATAAACATACCTCACAAGTGTATACAACAACATAATGGCAGCTATAAGTTCGGCAAACTTTTGAAGAGATTCAAACCATAATAAGTGAGTTGCACTTTTCCGTATTTACTTAGTACTAATACATTAACCTAGTATTAATCTATAAAAGACTGTTCATTTTCTTAAATTAAGCAACACTATGACTAACTAATGCTGTTGGGTAACCTCGTCCAGATTGTATATAGATAAATAAAATGAAAGCTGTATTGTGAAAATATTTTAACTTTACTTTAATATTACGAGAGGTAGTGAACGCATAATATTTATAAAATTTCACTCCTGAATTCCAAAAAAAGTTATAAAATATTACTGTATTATATATTATATAGTATATATTATATATATATTAACTAGTATGAACTTCATACTAGTATTTTTTGTGGAAACCATTGCAACTTCAAATGCCAATGAAAAGAGATACGGATATCAAATCTCAAATTCAAATTTAAACATTGTTACATTCGTGGGTTTAACTTGTAAAAGGACAAAAAAGTCGTGTGATTCATTTTTGTGTGAAAACAAAATATTATAATGAAATAAAATGAAATAAACATGTTTGCATGAATAAAATCTATCAGAAAAATGATATCAACAACTTAGCAAGCACTTGTTAGGGATTAATCGGGTCCATTCGCCTAGCTAATACTAATACATTTGCAGAATAGTAAATTCGACCCTTTTCACCCCCTGATACAGTTTTACTGTACTCCATGAAATTAATTATGATTAATAAAACTATAAATAATGCTAAACTCAGTATCTATCTTCCTTTTCTTTTATAATTCTTCTTCTACTCATATTAACAAGACTGAATCCAATTTATTTCATTATTTTATCTTCTTTCTTTTTGAATTTTTCCCCTACTGCTTCATTTTACAAAATCTAGACAAATTTTTCGTTATTCTTTTGTTTGTTCTCTTTTACGATGTATTTTCTTCTGAATGTCTTCTTTTCCTAATCATAGAAGCCGGGTCCAGGAGTGATTTATTTTTCCATTTTGTATCCATAGTCTTATTTGAATCTAACAGTGTGTGAGTCTGGTTCGATCACTTTCAGATCGTAGTCGTAAGGCTCTGGAACGCGCTCTGGTAGTTTTTATTGTACTATTTCTCTTGGAACTGAGAATTGTGGTGAGTTCTTCCCAAGTGTTGAATATATTTCGTATTATCCTGGTCCCAATAAATTGCCCTTAGGTTAGTAAACATCGTATCTTGGGAACGATAAGAATTTTCCGTCTTTAGCAATTTCAGGCTTGTAAAAACTGGGTGCTGGTGAGTCTGGTATGTATTACTTAACTGCAAATTTTGATCTTATAAGTCTCGCTTCTTAGTGTGGAAACATCGGATTAAGACAGGGGGAGTAAGCGTTTGCGCCTGGATTATCATTTGTGGGGAACAAGTTCTTTGGCTTTGGCGACATGAACTTAAACGGTCCTAGACGGTCAAGGAGGGTGTTATAAGGCCTGTATGTTTGAGGGCCGACAGTTGGGGGTGTTTGCGGTTCAAAGCTCATTACTTTGGAGTGAAAAATATATAAGATTGCGTCAAATGTTATTAAATTCTTTAATTAATATTATAATGCACAATAGTGCCTAAAATTGCGTATTTTAATATATTAATCGAGTAAACTTCATTCATCTTTGTATTTGATCTGCCTTCTGCTCATTTTGATGAGGCTGTATCCTACTTTGTCAATTATGTAGTCTTCTTTTCGTCTGTATTGTTCTCCGACCATTTATGTTTTGATCGTCTGCACGAATTATTCTCCGCTGGTGTCCTCTTTTTTGGCCACTATTTTTCTCCTGTGGAATTGTTTTCGCAGGTTGTACGAAGCCGGTCCGGGCGACCAATCGTCCTTTATTTGTGGGGTTTACGGTTACTTAAAAGTAACTGAATGCACTTTCGGTTCGTTTACTTTAAAATCGAATTAATACGGAGCTGGAACCGTTTCATTTTGTTTTTGAGTGTAAACGGATTTTGGAACTGAGAATGAAGGGGAAGTTGAACCGATTAAACTCCTCGTCTCGTACTGACCGGGTCCGAGTGGGTTCGAATTGGTTGGAAAATGCTGCGATTTCGGGAATGAGAGGTACTTACCAGATTTTGGCCTCGTTATTTCAATAATTGGAGTTACTGGCCTGAATTTGTTATTTGGTAAGTCGAATTTAACCAGAATAGACTTTGGAGGGGAAATTGAAGACATGGGATTCGCACACGGATGATAGTGATTCGGCGCTGGATAATCCGGTATTTTAGCCTGCTTCAACTACGCAGAGCGGAAGTTAAACTAATGAAGACGATCCATAAGACCGTTATACGGCCTATAGGTCAACGGACCGATAGTGGGAGACGTTTGCGGTTCAAACATGATTATTTTGGAGTGAAATTATGAAATATGCAATATATACACTAAAAAATGTCTATCACTTGTGATTCAAACCTTTTTGTATATACTGTCACTAAAATCAATTATTTTAATCAATAACTCAGGAGTTACCAAAATATTTTCATAGTGCAAATCCCTGTGAATGATTCCAATGTCATGCAGATAAATTACTGTATTTACAATCTAGCTTCCAATATAATCTCTTTGTGCTTGTGATAAGTCGAATGGAAATGAACTTAGATTTTGCGTGGTTTCTGGGGAATTTGAAACTCCAACTTAACTTTGTTGTTAAAATACTTGCTTTAACGTCCACCCTGAAATATATTCCATTATAATATCACAATATTTCGGCTATACTATTAAATCTATGTATTTAACCACATTTTAACAATTTACTTTGCACATGCGATAAAATTCCATTTTAATGTTCGAAAATTCAAGTTCAGTACACGCGAAAACTCTTTTTATTGCAACATATTCCTTTGATACCTAATCTATGCCTTTGTACACATCCGAAAACAGGCCCGAGCATATTTTGTCAACAATGATGTATCTATGCATTTTGTAAACTTTTACACCAATGAAGTTATTTTATATTTTTTGCTAATTCACTGTATAATATTTAGTACACTCCAATTTTTCAAAATGTAGTAATTGAATGATTTGCAGAAGATGGTGATGTAGCTTCCGGTTAGTGAGCGTGTGGTCGCGAAGAGGTGGATTGCGCGTTTAAAGCAGCCGGTATACTATCCAAAGGAGCAGCGAATAAACGACAAGTACATTCGCGTATTTTTCGCGCAGTTTAACCGCATTCTGAGCAAGCACCTGGTCCGTTTCGAGTCTCCATTTAACCTCTTTCCTGTTGATGCCGCCCTCCCCGATCTCCAGGAGTACATCATAAAGCGTTTCGTTGACAAAGTTCCTGAAACTGTCCCAACTGTTCCAGTTAACACACAGCCACCTGTGAAAGTATAAAATGTTGTAAAACCTTAAGAGACCTTAAAATCAACAACTGATTACGACTTGGAACTTAACTAGCTCGAATCCGTTCTGAACAATTCACAGAAAATGCAAACGGCCGTTTTCGTCCCCCAAAACCGCCGTTTGACGGAACATTTCATCCAAACGAAATCTTTCAAGTAAAACGTTCAGGACGATTAAATGTTGAAAGTATCGTAAGAACTGGACGAACTGCTCGCCCCCTCCGCTCCGTAAAATGATACTTCCGTTTCAAAAACGAAAGTGGAAATGGAAAATACAAAACAGCTTTTTAATTAAAGTGCTTAAAACGTTAAAGTGAACAAAACTAAAGTGGACGAAATTTTGTACTCGTACGTTGAAATGGACGTTGACTAGGAGATAAACGAGCTGGAGAAATCTGTTAAATCAATCCTTAAGAAGTACGAAACACACGCAGCCGAAATGGAAAACATAATATGCTCACCGGAACAAATTCAAGACCTAAAATCAAAATACAACGAATCACCAAAGTCAAAACTAACACAAATTGAAAACAGCTACGGAGTGGACTACGAAACGACACCATATCAAGGAAGAAGCAGCATCAGATTGAACAAAAGCTACGGAGTGGATTCAAGCGTACTCAAAAGCAGAAACGAACTAATTGACGTGCAAGAAGAAAACAAAAACATACTCATGCAACTCAAAGACACCGAAGTCAACGACAAATGGATCCAAAAACTACTAGACCTAGAAAACAGAATCAACCAATAAGACGAAATCATCGCCAAAATGAGAGGAAAATGAGATTTATACATTGATACATACTAAAAATATATTATTCCACACCATATAAATGCAAACCAAGCCAAATCTCAAAACTAAACCATAAAATCTAAATATATGCACATAATATGCAAAAACTGGATACTGTATTTTTGGAGCCGAATGTAAGCATCTTCACATAAGAAAAGAAAATGAAATCAAAGTTAAAAAAATAACTTGCCCAGAATGCTAAAAGGAGCTTGTTCCAGGATAAACACTAGTCTTAGAATGTAAGCATAAAATGTGTTTGCAGTGCTTTGAAAATGGTGTAAGAATATGTAAAAAATGTAAAGCAGCTATAAATAAAGTTGAAATATAGTGAATTAGGAAGTAAAATTCTGGATTATTTGTATAATTAACTTTTACATAAAGATTTATTGTTGTTCACTCCAAATGCTTCCAATAAAGTACTTTTGTGCATATTGTGGGAAAATATGTAAGCAACATAGAGGTCTACTTAAGCATTAGAGAACAAGACACTTTAAATGTTAGGTTCAAAATCATGAGTACTGTAGATATCCTTTCGATTCTTTATAAGCTTTGAAACAACATTATTATAAAATGCACGGTGCATTAAAACGAATACCACACGCATCAAAATGCTGTGATTAAATGGATGTTTCTGGGATGCAAGGATTAAAGCAAGAAGACATAGATAGATTCTTAAGATGGGTTAAACAACGAACAAAGAAAACGGCTAAATATGTCTAGTAGAAATAAACGCCTCAAGAATGATAGAAAAATTTGTATATATGCAATATAAGATATCCTACTGTGTATTATGTATTTATTATTTTTGATGTTATTTCCTTCTTATCATTATAAATTATGAAAATATTATGAATTTCTTCTGAATTTATTGCGCAACCACTCCATAACACTTCAAAGCATGACTTATACGTTAAGACCCTAGTCTGCTCCGATGAAGTCAGCATATGTGAATTATCCTCCAGCTCGTCCAATGTCTGCGATTCTCACTCCGAAGCCAGTTTCTTATAATTATAAGAAAGAAGTTACTCCAAAAGTGACTGAGCAGCGTTTTGCTTCCGCTTCACTGGCAAGGTCGCGCTCACAAGCTGATTTTCGTGGTCCACTTGTTAATACTCCACTCCCTGATTATAAGCCCCTCAATGTGACCAAAATATTATAGAAGTTCACTCCAATTCAAACGAAGAGCTATTAGCTGCCGTTGATTTAGTTGTTCCCCACTCCCGTTAAGAACCAGTTTTCAACGCCAATTCCCTCCACTCCTAAACAGCCTTATTCGTTCTCAATCGTTTAAACGCCGAAAACACCCGCGAGCAACTTCAAAGTTACTGAATCGTGTAAACTTCCATGTTGCAAGTTCAGCATTACCTCCACTCCCAAACTGTACAAGGCGGAAATAAAAGCCACTTTTAAACCATTTGTAACCGGAAAGTACTAAAAAGTTGAAGCTGGAAACACATGGACGAACAGATACAATGGAGGCATCTACAGCCATAAATGGGGATTCTGGTGAATTATATATTAAATTTATAACAGACTTAAACTTAAATATAACTTACTAAATTATTGTTATCAAAATTAATTCCGTATTAGAATCATAATAGGAATAGTTGCAATGATATCTATATACGCTTAGCATTATAAGAATAGCAGCACTTAATAATACTTCATAAATCGATGTTTAAATTACGAATTAAAATACTTTGTAAAATTACAAATATAAAATATTTGCTTCACTATAATAATATATATTATAATTACGACGATCTTAGTAAATTGGTTCCCACTCCACGTAAATTACAATGAGTAAGCGCATGAATACCCCAGAACGTAATATTGAAATCGTTTATCCTACAGTAATTAAAAAGCCTGAAAATAATAGAAAAATTAATTTAAGTTTTACGGATGAGGACTCTACATCTGTATAAGACATAGCTTAAATTTTAATAACTCCTAGGTCTAATAAATCTGTTCTTTCCAAAATAAAACCTAAAACATCTATCGTTAAAGAAGATTTGAGTTAGTTAAGAATAACCTGTAAAACACCTAATTTAAAATGAAAACCTATAACCTCTCTCTTGTGGTTAATATAGACCAATATATAAATAATTAATATATACCATGTGATAGTTTGAAGATAGAATAGTTAAAATAAGTGATTTGCTTTATTTATATTGTTAAAAAACTGAAAAACTGAAAAGTTTTAGTTCAATGAAAACATATATAATAATTTCATTATATAATTACTATGAACCAATCTGATAGAATCCATTTACAAGTTTTGAATGTGATTACGTTTCTTTCTTACATTAATAATTAGATAGTAATTGAATGTAATTGATTAAAATAGTAAGTTATTATAATTGCATATTCATCATTTGTTTTTCTCAAATTACTTCTAATTATACTTGTTTAAATAAATTATAATCAAATAAAAGTAAAGTTAAAACATTTTAAAACTATCTCATTGTAGGAACAGCCCGTTTGTGTTTTTAACGTCCATCAACTGAATCAAAACTGCAGCTCTAAGTCGAACGTAAACGGAAAACTGCTCAAACTGAATTTCATCGAACGTGAATATTTTATTCAGTTAAACGTAAGCTTATGTATATCTAATAATTAACTTGTCATATGCTGAATCTTTTAGTATAGAAGGCGCGTGCGTCAACAGCCAACAAGTAGCAAACAATTATTAATTTAGCTCTTTTTACTTTAATTAACGAAGAACTGTTTCATACATCTTAGAATCGCCGCTGACCATAGCCTAAAAATATAATTTATCGTAGCGCTGGTCAACCAAACGTTTTTCTGTGATCACACTCCAAGCGCAGGACATGGCGGCTCTTTAATTTGGGGAGCGGTCGTTGAAGATCTTGCTGAACACGTGCTGGACCTGAATTGAGTTGTTGTCGTCAAACTCCTCCCTTTGGAACCTTTACGTTAAACACACCAAAATAGCTACCATGGCCTCATCTTAAATTAGATTCGGCTTAATAATGTTCAACAACTCGAGGCTTGATATGCACTTCTCAGGAAAACTATTAAACTTTAAAAGCGAGACAAACTCAGCCACGTCTATACTTATCTTGTAATAATTAGAAATCAACTACAATAACTCGGTGGTTTGAAGTTCCATGTATCCCTCTATGGGCGAGTACTTTATCTCGAAAATGTATTCGGGTTCGTTTTTATACAGATCATTCCTTATGGGCTTCATTTTCCAGTACATTTCCTTCTGGTCCATTTCAGGATAACCTGGGGTAATTTATCCACATTCGAATTTCATTTGCTTCAAGAAAGATCTATACCTCGATTCTTATGTTTAAATAAAATCTTGGCAGTGCACTCTCTAAAACTACGTTTCAACATCGAAAAAACTTATTACTGCTCTGATGTACTCTGGAGCTACTATCATTTGTTCTACTATTAGATACTTTACAAAGTTTAAGTTATATAGGATGGTAGCGCTAAAGATAAATTTATATGAAACTATTGTACAAAATATTGATAATAACTAATTTGGTTATAATTAGAGCCATAACTGCATATTTTATATTAAACTATACGAAATTAACAATATTTATATTTATGGAACAACAACTTGAATTAAACATAACATTATATGCTTTAAAACACTAATCTTCCCGATTATTAGTTACACTAGCACTATATTTGTTAGCTATACGACAATTTAAACGTTATAGAACATTTTAAAATTTAGCAATAATATTGTCGTTATAAGGATGATATTGCTCTATTAATTATTTCTTAAAGCATTATTTTTAACATTTGCTGTAATAAATAACTGAATTGAAAGCACAAGATTTATAACTCTTAAATACTTCCACATTTAAAGTGGAATTAATATGTTTTAATTATTTTGATTATTATCATGGTGAATTATTATTATGGTGAATAATACATTTTTAAACACTAAATCTAGAGAATATTAAACAAATAATAACAAATACTTCATTACAACACTAACAAAGAGGTTGCACTTATAAACGTATCATAATAAAAGGTCGTTTTAGCCCAATTTTTCATTTTTCTTTTCATTGCGAGGATAAATCGATAGATACATGAGATAGATACATGAGATCATAGATTTGATGAATTAATATCCGAATTTGTTACTCCGGTGATCAGTCATAGTAGAACGTGGAGATACCATCATCACCATTAATATTTAGAACCTAGTGTTCAATTCAGCAAGTAAATGCCTCTTATTTGTTGTACCGAAATTTCTTGTTAGTGCATGTTCTTATGTGCTCATGAATTTCTGGTGTCCAGAATTTAGTAAATAGTTCCCAAGTTAATTATGATTAATAACAAGAATTTTGTATTAAATTATAGAAATGAACGAAATAGAACGTCTCTTATTGTAAAATGGCATCAAAACCACTTTTTAATTCAAAAAGGAACATATAATGGAGTAAGAGTAAAATAGTATTCACTCACTATAAAGATACACTTCTGTTTCTTTGATCTCGTCAATTAGTTTGATTTCTATTTCTTTTTCTATTTGTTGCATATTATTTATTTCATCGACTATGATTAGATCATTAGTTGTAGATTCAACAAAAACTTCAAGCACTTCTTGATTTTACTCTACACTGTATTTAAATATGATTAAATTATAATTCAATCAATTTTTGTTTTTGTTTGAAATTCTTTTTGCGTCTGAATTCTACACTATAATACTTTCGTTTAAATATAATACAAAATGCAATCAATAATGCTATTGAAACTAAAAGCGCGAAGCAGAGCACACAACTAATTATCATTAAGTTTGTTTAAGTAGAAGATTTATAAATGCACTTGAAATCCTGGAATTTGAAGGGATCAACGCACTTACATGTATTTTTTGAATCATAAATTGCGTACTTATCGAAATATGTACACTACACACACATACCATCTTTCACAATCATTTATCTACTCCAACAATCATCACAATAAGTGTTTAAACCTATGGTCTCTTAATCACAATGACAATTTCCATCCATGTAATAACTCTATTAACCATATAAAACATCGCATGTTGTGCGTATATCTAATTCATATAATCATATGTTTCATAACATGTCTCGCACTCTCCTTAAACATAATGCCAATTAATATTACTCAATTGACATTGTCAATTGATATTCTCATTGATATTTTAACTATATAGTATTATATAACTATATTTATAAAAATAATTGAATATATTATTTACGAAAATGTATTTAATAATGAACCAAGTGATATAAATTAAATTTATTCACTACTTAGAATATAAATCAATTAATTTAACAGTAATATGATGTGTTAGATAGTTTTTCCAAAAATATTTGTTGGTTTCGTAAATTAATTTAAAGTATACTTAGAAATTATGGCTATTTTAAACTTCAATATAAAATAAAGCATATCATAAGCACATATATAACTGTTATTTATTATCCTGACAATAACAACTGGGATTATATAATTATTTTATACAAACATTTGAAAATATTTTGTAATACTTACCTTAATGTTATTTAAAAATCAATAGCACTTGGTTTAAGCTATAAATAGGCTTGCACAAGAAGAATAATAACAAATATTATGAAAATAAAATCATACATTTCCAAAATTTTTCGATTTTTAGCGTGTTTTCTTACAGTTTTGTCATTTTCCTGTAATATTTCTTTACAGCCGTCCTGTATACAGGAATAAATATTTCCTGTAAGGTCCTGTAAAAATAACAGCCCTATTTGACAACATATTTCTGATTCGCACTTGTTTTATGATGATAGAATTAATATAAACATTGAGAGGTGGTTAGAATATATTATAAGAATATACATAATATTAATATATTATGTAATCTTATCTTCGATTTACTAAAAACATATAGATAGTAAAAAGTATATAAAGATATTATAAAAAGCTTATATGAATTTAAATTTATCTATAAATGAAATAGAAAGATTAAATATAGTCATAATATTATTTTTTACCGTTAAGTAAGTCTTTTAAAAATAATATTCTAATTCATATATAAGAGAAACATAGAAATATTAATTAGTTAAATACATACTTATCACACTATTCTTGCTGAATTAATATAATATCTTTATTTTCTTTTCTTTCTAAATAGTATTATAGTTATGTAAAAATAAACACCTCACGAGTTGAGTTCCAAAAAATCGTTTAAGTCTCCGACTTCGTCAACCATATGATGTTTGTAGCTCAAAATTATATCGCCAAACATGTTTTCCCACTCAACATCATATGCGTAGTCGTTCCATTGAATGTTCCATTCAACGATTTTAACTTATTTCAGGTTGTATTTGAAAACTATGTTTTCCATATCATATACGAGTCCTCTTGGAACTGATAGCCTTAATTAGTACCGTTTCCCATTTCTGTACTTATTCAGCAAGTACGCTAGCCACAGTATTTTTTCCTCGCTTATCTCTGTCGTTTCCTGTTTTTTGTT
This sequence comes from Hexamita inflata, assembly GCA_963988835.1. NCBI lineage: Eukaryota > Fornicata > Diplomonadida > Hexamitidae > Hexamita > Hexamita inflata. The sequence continues at coordinate 150,797 of CAXDID010000839.1, read as the reverse complement.
CATTATCTTGAGTACGAATACCACATTATTCTAATTTGCACACTATTTCCTGAATATTCTTATCTTCTCGCTCATGCGCCTCTTGAACTCATCATAAGGAGCAAATGCGTCCAATATACAGTCGCACGCGTCAAAGTGGTGTCCGCTGAACATGTTGTAATAGTTGTCGTACACGTGGTGAATTGGACGCACGTCCCAGTACTTGAACGAAAAGAAATCAGTTGCCCTTCCAACGACCATATTATCTTTCTCCCAGTAGTTCTCGAAATTTGAGTCCAAAACATCCATCAAACGTTCCCATTAATTGAAACCCATTCCAGCGAACGGAGAGTGAATTATTTTCAACCCGCGAGAATATTACATACTGCTTACCTAGCACCAAGCTCCAAGAGATATGACCGCGTCAAAGCGCTACTTTGGTCTGGCCAGATTCACTAAATGCTTGGACGTAGATTCGTCCAGAACCGCCTTGGACTTCGTGTACTTGTCGCTCATGTCCAGATACGCAGTGGTAGACGATACGTACGAAACTGCATTTCGTTGGGCTATCTGAAGCGCCAAATCTTTGAAAGATGAGAACTGGCCGACGTTCTCCAGACAGTCTCTCCTGAAGAGGATCGTCTCCAGCTGCTGCTCCGGGTCTTGGTTTAGAGTAACCGAGCCGTCTTCGTAGTGGTACGTGGGAACCTGCTTCAGCACAGATACGTTCGTGTTGTCCAGTTCCATCTGCTTCATCTGGAGTGACACCCTGCTTGCATCGTGGAAGGCGGTGGAGGACCAGCTGCAGAAGTACTCCGCGCCAGACAGCTTCAATATCGTGTTCATAATTTCTTAATCAGTAGCTTTCTCATGTACACGTATGAATTACAAATTATCAATGTTAATAATATCAAAATCATCTAAATTTGTTGAATTGCCTTAAATTAGTTACCTATCGGATAACTTAACGTTATGTTTGATATAATTTGCAAATGTTGATCCGTTTTTATGTACTATATAAAGATAATGTTAATATTTACAATTTTGTAAATAATTTCTGATAACGGAATCTACATATTGATATCTATCGTGTACAATAATTATTAAACCAACTTACTAGTTAATGTTTATATTGTTATCATCTTTAATAAAATTCGTCTAATATATAGGTAATTTGACTTGTCTCAATTTATTTTAATTTTAATTTGTTATTTATAATGAAATAAGTGTGATTCTTATCGTTTTGGAGTGAATTTATATACATGATATTTTCATATATTTATTTAAATATTTCTATATTTCATTTAACATATCATAAATATTTACCTTTAAAAGTAGGAGTTTCATACATTTAATTGGAACGCCGTTATTGTTTGGATGATTTTTGATATTTCTATGTTTAACTTTTAAATATATTACGCTAATTAACTGTTAATTATGTATTAATGTATTTATGTATTAATGAACAATTTGAAAACAGTTCACTCAGCACTATCCAACTGACCATGTATTTGTCATACTTGCGCAGTCGGATTGTATCGCGCTGTTAACGTAATTTCCTATACCACTGCCGTTTGTGATTTAAAACACGTTTGGCCCCTTCCCATGCCCTGGATTATTTCCGAGCACGATTCCAACGTAGCTTTACGCGGTTACGCGTACATTTTTGATTAAAATTTAATTTAAAACGAACGTGCACAAATCTGCGAACCCAAAGAGCCCACCAACCGAATTCGATGCGACTAAAACGCTGTTTTGAACCGTTACGTTCATAATATTTATTGTTGTAGCGACCTCGTTCCCAATAAATCCGGCTATTCCGCCCATGCTCATCTATGCGTATTTGTTCTCGAACGATATATTAGTATTAGTTACGGTGCATTTCAGAGAGCGCTCCCACCCGAAGAGACCCGCGCTGTCACCGTACGAACCACTTTATGTTAAACTTGCTCCTGAAACTAAGAGGTTGTTTGCTGTAACTTGAGGGCACTATAAGGACACATGGCCGAGCACACCCTGAATCTGCATGTAATTACATTATATTGAATGGGAAATTGACGAAAACGAAATGTTAATCACCGCATCGCTGTACCCGATTAGACCGAAACCCTGGAACTACACTGTGCTGTTAATCTGGACGATCACACACACGTATTGAATGTTAACGGTTGTAGAAATTGACGCAGAACCAACGAAAAGACCTGAGTATAGAATAAAATTCGTGGCGTAGGTAGAGTTATAGAAACACATTACAAAACTTAAGTCAAAAGAGCTGTAATTCAAATACGTTACCAATCCACCAAAATTATACGGAGTCGACTAACTAGACGATATTTAGTTAGCCTTCAGCTAATTTGACGTATTTCCTATGTTCACTGTTACGCTAGCGAACGATAAGGTGCTTTAATTAATCAAGCTAAACAAAAATGAAGAATAATTTCCAGAATTAAAAGTAGACGGTGAAACGGACACACTATTTATTATAACTTGTGCTTAATTTACCACAAGTCCCACCAAAGATATGCAGTTTGTACTTTAGTAATCACCAGAAATCGTATATTATGAAATATTTAATATTCCACTTGCACTTTTTATAAGCGAAATATTTCCGGTTGATGAAGATGTAAAAGATAGGCTTAAAAGCATCGTTTGTAATTTGAAGTTTATTAAAGCTTGCAAAATACTAAAAGATCCTGTTCCAGCGTTTAATTGTGTTCCTGGTGTTGAAATAATACTCATTTAATTAATAATCACCCCATTTTCATTCGTAAGCAATTGACCAGAATTTAAAGTTTAAGTTCCTATCTAAATTTTTAAATTCGTAAAAGATGATTAGGATTAAAATAATGGAGAGACCGCTGATGAAAAAATATTATTCTTCATGTCTATAAAAGCATTATTAATAACATTAGAAGAGCTAAAAGCATATCCAAGACTAAAATCCGATTAACTTAATGAGTTAGTCACCGCTGTCATATCAAAGATTGGTATATTTTGCAGCTACTAACTGCAAACCAAATAAGAATCTGTAATTAAAGTACATTGACCATTATACATGGCATATCCAGACGCACATTAACAAACACCATTTTCCATTGGTTACTCGTTTTCACATGTACAAATAGATTATCCTATTTTACCATGAGTTGAAGTACTTGTTGGACATGCAGTACACGATGATCCGTCAATCATATAATTTTCTTTACATACGCACAATAGTTTTAATATATCGTGGGTAAATAACGTGTCGGAACAAATACATTATGTTTAAGCATCTTATCCGTTTGTGGATGAATTTTCTGGACACTGAATACAAGATTATTAAGAAATATACGTATTTATATTGCATTTACATGAATTATCTCCAATAGAATACGACATTAATGGGTCATTACATAAGCACAACGTTTAATTTCTTAAACCATTAGTATTTCCGTTACTAGGACAAGACAAACAGCTTTCTCCTTAAATTATAAAGTTAACTTTGCATTAACAGTTTTCAGCACCAATAATGTAATCTTTTAATATATCATTACATGTGCATGAATTTTATCCAATTTATCCCTTTGTTGTAGTATTAATTGGACATTTTAAGCAAGAATCTTCATTAATTCTATAATCTTCTATGCATTTACACTAATTACTAGTTGGATCATAAATTTTTAGAATATCATTACACTTACAAGACGCCTAATTTGGATTTGCCACTGAATCACTAGGGCAAATTACACAATCTAATCCATTATCAGAGTAACCAGGCTAGCACAAACATTATTCATTTAATGGATATTTGTAGTTGGGACAAGAAATACACTATGTTCCTGTGTACATAAGATTTACATCGCACATACATTTTCCGTTAATATATGGATATCCTATGCAATCTATGCATGAAGTCCAAGTATCCAAATGGTTTGGAGGACATGAGCAAACACCATTATAAATATTTTTGTAGTAGGAACATTATATGCAACTATTTCCATCATATTAAAGTCCATTATTACAATCACATTAGTTTTCAGCGTTTAGAATACTTCCGGCTTAACATTATAAGCACGATATTCCAGTGTCTCTGAAACCGTCAGGGCATGCACATTTATTGTAATTTTTCAAGTACTATGGGCATTCACAACGAGGGAATTATTCGTTAGTGATTTAAAATGAACAGTCGCCAAATCCGCAAATCATTTTTGTATTTCCGCCAATGCAATATGAAAAATTTTAGTATTATATTTGAAGTTATTTGAGAGCATATCCTATTAGATTGCCATTTTATTCATTAGAATATATGGAACCGATGATATTTGAATTTGAAATTTTCACAGTTCCATATGTAAATGTTGCGCAAAGAGCTCCTGTGAATCCTTAATCTTTATAAATGAATATTTCGTATTCTAAAGTTAAAATATTTATATCTTAATTTATATTTTTAATGATTCCATGTGTACTCGTTAATGTAGTTTAGATTTTAAAAAATAGGTAAGTGTTTTCTACATTTACAGATCTTTGAAGCGCGAAATGCGCAGAATTTTATACCCGAATATAAATGGAACAATTATTAATCATCTGAGATATGGTAGTTTCTCCAAATACACATTATGCGGCAGTTTAAGATCTTAAATTAATCTTACAATTCACCATATTTAGTGTTATTGAATTTGTTAATTAGAAATTGTTATTTAAAAACAAATTTAGTTCAATTTATATTTTTTGTAAGTGATTAATATTCAATAAAAATGAAATATTCTAATTCCCGGTTAAATTTAGGTTGTATGCTCCTTATTGGATTCCGCGTGCGCAATAATATACTTTATTGTCCTGAACGTAGATAAAATTTAAGCATTCGATTTATTATGATGGAGGTTATTGAATTTTCATTTATATAATGTTTTAAACTAAGTAAAATTATGTTTGTAAAAGCATAAATGGTGTTACGCTGTAATTTAGAATAATATTCAACATTTTTGAAATACACTAAATAAGAAGTGGGATTTAATGGGAAGTTGGTAAATTATACTGTGTATATTATTATTTTTTCATTTATATTAAAAATCAAAGATTTTCTAAAATAGATTTACAAAATATTTTTGCTATTATAATCTAATATTAAATATAAATCACCAAAATACTGGATTTCATCTTGATTGGTTTTTAGAAAATTGAATACGTCAGCAAGTTATATATATATATATATATCGGCTCACTCAGTTAATAAATTTATCTAACTTCTGAAATAATCAAAGATCTAATTTGATTCAACAAAATAAAACTGAAATGACAACAAACTTACTAAATACATTTCAAGAAAAGATTTTTTAGAGGTGTTTTCAAGAAATACCTGAATACTGTTCCAATCTTTACGTAAGATGATCTTCGCAGCCACATGCATTGCAAGTGCTAACTCTAGTTTGAAACTGCACAAGAATATTGGCAATGCGTTCTTATTGATCCCAGAGCAAGTTCAAGTTGTTGATATATGTGATGCTAAAACATTAAATAGGCTTTCCATAGAAATGGTAGAGATGGATAATTTGACGTGGGAATTGCAAAACTAACGTGGTAATTAATGATGGACGTGTATTTTTGTCTATTATTTCAACTTAGCAAATATGTTATAATCCTTCTAGAAGGAATCCTTTTAGAAGAATTAACTATACTATGTCGACTTAAAGACAAAGAGTTTTTACTAAGCCTATATGTAAAAACTTGTATAAGTTAACTCTTTTGTGCTCAGATAGCACCACCAGAACTTAGTGATTCTAATATTAATATTATTTATATATTTGACATTTATTTATATATTTGTACAAAAATCATGCGTTTTAACCACGTTTTTTACGATAAACCCTTCAATATAACATTACATTTTTGATACATTTCACTTATATTATAAGGGGTTGAAAATAGTAACAAATATTTGAAATATTACAAATTTCTATTTTTAATTTTTGTAATGTGATTTTTTAATTAATTATTTTCTTATTGTTACACTTAAATATAATGAAATAGTTGTTATTATATTAAATTGTTGTGCATTTATTATATTTGCAAAATAATATTAAGTATACAATATAAAGTATACACATTTATTACAAAGCGAATATACGTATATTATCTTATTCACGTGTGTATTAGTCATGGTTCCTCCTACATTACTAAATTAATATTCATGTTTTATTTTCAGTTGCATATTGCAACTGATACATCTAATTTATAAGATAATTTACCAAAATAACAATTACAGTTATATATATATATTAAAATCTTAAATTTGCACTTTTACCCTACTCTATTTATCAGAACAGAGATTAACTGGTTATGAATAATAGTTATGTTCTAATCGTCAGAGATAAATACCACTTCAACTTATGATATTGCTCAACATTGTATACATGTAAAATAGTATTTAACTTGATACTTATTATTTAAACAGCTTTAATTTAGAAGTTAATATAGCTTAATTATAAAATTATAATGTATCCTTTATTGCTTTATTCAGCATATTTGAGACCAACTTTCATTATGTTGAAAATGTGATTTAAAACTATATCTAACAATAAGATTATAGCAAGACACTGTTCATTATATATAAAGATGGATTAGAAATAAATGATTATTTTAATTACAAATTTCTAACTTAATAACGTAAATTAATATTATAATAGAAAATTAATATTGAGAATCAATTATATAATTTTTATGAATACGACGTGATCCAAATAGAAAACCTCTTCATAGTGAAGGCGGACGAGAACGCAACAGACGAAGAGATAATGAACACGATATTGAAGCTGTCTGACGCGGAGTACTTCTGCAGCTGGTCCTCCACCGCCTTCCACGATGCAAGCAGAGTGTCTCTCCAGATGACGCAGATGGAACTGGACAACACGAACGTATCGGTGCTGAAGCAGGTTCCCACCTACCACTACGAAGACGGCTCGGTTACTCTAAACGAAGACCCGGAGCAGCAGCTGGAGACGATCCTCTTCAGGAGAGACTGTCTGGAGAACGTCAGCCAGTTCTCATCTATCAAAGATTTGGCGCTTCAGATAGCCCAACGAAATGCAGTTTCGTACGTGTCGTCTGTAACTGCATATCTGGACCTGAGCGACAAGTACACGAAGTCAGAGGCGGTTCTGGACGAATCTACGTCCAAGCATTTAGTGAATCTGGCCAGACCAAAGTAGCGCTTTGACGCGGTCATATCTCTTGGAGCTTGGTGCTAGGTAAGTGCGATGTTGAGCATGCGGGGTTTATCAATAGTGCATTCTCCATTTGCTGGATTCGCTTTCTTTTAGTGGAATCGCCTACTAGATGTGCTTGAGTCTAACTTTTCACATTATTGGGAGGAGAAGAATGTTAATTTTGGGCGTGCTTCTAATTGGTACTCCTATAAGTATAAGGACACGCGTTTAGTGCGCCATGCATACGACAGCCGTTATAATATGTTCAGTCCGCACCATTTCGACCTGTGTGACTGTTCACCGGCCAATTCTTACTTACTTTACAACGAATTCTCTCAGAAATTGAAGCACAAAATAAATATATTTAATCTCCAAGCAAAATATTCGAGACCCGTTTTCCTCCTTAAAATAATGGACAAGCACTTTGAGTCGACGAACGTTACCAGTGAGTAAATAGTTCGCCTCGTTTTATCGCTCAAAAAATATTCAAGTGATTTTGAGCTGAGGATTTCGGTTCCAATCTGGGCCAGATACGTTTTGGAGAAAATAGTTCACTAATATTCGTACGATTTTATCAAAATTTACGTGTGGACAGTTCAGTGGAACGATGACCCGTACCATAAAGAATGGGATGAAATGGTTGGAGACGTAGTTTTAGCGAGAGGGAGCGAGATTGTTGAAGGGTTGGGCTCACTAAGAGATTGGGCGTGGATAAACAGATGAACTGAATTTTTGATTATCATGTAAATAGGGAAAGATATTATTAAATTGATATGAATAGAATACAATGAAAAATAGAACGACATTGTCACGTCAATAATTATTAATCGATTTTATTTATTTCAGTATACATAGTATATAAACAGTATATAAATCATTATTTTTATTTAATTTAATATATAATCCAGTAATCTATACTATATTATTCCACTTTAAAATGATTATACAATACTAAGTTTTAATGTTTCAGCGAATGTATTTAGACTCGTCGTATTTAAAAAGTTTTTTATCAATTTATACAGTTGAGTAAAATTACAAATATAGTTAAAAAGTTACAAGTTTTAGTATTTTAGAAAACAATAGTTAATATCTGTAAAACATTATTTAACAAAGTATTAATTCGAAATATGTCAACTCACAAATGATAATCATTTGTAAGAATACTTCCAACGCTATAAAATATTTTCATTATAAATTGTAGAAATAGTTTGCTAAAAAATCGATTGAATTTCCACCATTCTTAAAATACGACGTGATCCAAATAGAAAACCTCTTCATAGTGAAGGCGGACGAGAACGCAACAGACGAAGAGATAATGAACACGATACTAAACCTGTCCGACGCGGAGTACTTCTGCAGCTGGTCCTCCACCGCCTTCCACGATGCAAGCAGGGTGTCTCTTCAGATGAAGCAGATGGAACTGGACAACACGAACGTATCTGTGCTGAAGCAGGTCCCCACCTACCACTACGAAGACGGCTCGGTTACTCTAAACGAAGACCCGGAGCAGCAGCTGGAGACGATCCTCTTCAGGAGAGACTGTCTGGAGAACGTCGGCCAGTTCTCATCTATCAAAGATTTGGCGCTTCAGATAGCCCAACAGAATGCAATTTCGTATGTATCACATGTAACTGCATATCTTGACCTGAGCGACAAGTACACGAAGTCAGAGGCGGTTCTGGACGAATCTGCGTCCAAGCATTTAGTGAATCTGGCCAGACCAAAGTAGCGCTTTGACGCGGTCATATCTCTTGGAGCTTGGTGCTAGGTAAGTTTAATGGCTGAGTGGCGTTAGTTATATTCTGTGTAGTCTCCATTTATTGGTTTTGGGTTCTTTTAGTGGGAGCGTCTGTTGGACGTGCTTGAATCAAACTTTTCAAATTACTGGGAGAAGGAAAATATGGAGTTTGGAAAAGCAACACCTTTCTTTTCGTTCAAGTACAACGACGAGCGTCCAATTCATCACGTGTACGATAACCACTACAATATGTTCAGTTGCCATCATTTTGACGAGTGTGATTGTACGGTCGACAGGTTGGCTCCATATTAACAATTCAAAATTGATTTGAACAGACGCATAGATAATTTTAGACAATAGTGTTTATCAAATAGATCGGTTCTGTTTAATTTAAAGATATTCAACAAGAACGTTAGTTCCACTACTATTTCGGAGTCTCAACTCCTCAGATTAGTAAATATTTTAAACTAATTCAGAAACGGAAACTATTTCGAACTCAGAATTTCTGTTCCTCCATTCTTGTTCGAGGAGACTGTGCGAATAATTCGTTCAACTAATTTAAATATTAAAGCAATTCCGTGGACGGAAGAGTGGAACCAGGACCCGTACGAAAAGGAGTGGGCCTTCATGTATGATGACGTCACGCTCAGTTACAGATAGACTTGAAGAGGTATTATTGTTATATAATTTTATGAATACAATTTTATTCATACACAGTGGTTAAAAGAACTTAGTTCTTGGTTTTGAAAATATGAATGTATAAGTGCAATTATTTATGTTTACGGTAAAGTCTCACAAGTACACTAGGTGCCGAGTCTCACGAATAGTACTCGGGAAAGTGAATAGTTTATTTGTCATTTCATGTGGTTTTCAGATATTTTGAGATATCTCACGAATAGAACAGAGTTGATGACGTATAGACCAAACCTAATTACAAATAAATGTCAGAATTTGAACCACCTGATAAAGGTCATAACGTCATATATAAAATTAATTTATTAGTCTTTGTTAAGATTCAATTAAAATCTCTCAGCAATAGTAGTTCAATAATAATAGTTTTATTTTTATGAACTTATTCCTAAAACCTCAAAACATTCTAGTCGAATCGTTTCTTATAAATTATGGCATCTAAATCGTTTATTATTATTGAACAGTCTTTTATGTAACGTTTCTAAACATTAACCAAGTATGGAGTGGCGCGTGCTTATTAAATTAAAGAATAAAAATTGATTAAACAGATGAATTACAAAGGTTATTACAAATAGAACAAAAAAGTTGGCAAATAAGACTAAACTAGATATCTCACGAATAAGCTTTGGAAATCAATAGTCTATTCGTCATTTGTACTTTGTTCTATTTGTGAGACTCGGCACCAAGTGTACTTGTGAGACTTTATCGTATAATCACAAAGTTGAGAACAGTAAAGTATTTAAGTATTATAAGTTTAAATCTGTACGAAAATAATGATATTTATTAATAAATTAACGTATATTCTAATTTTAGAATAGTGTATTAATTTTAAAACCAAAATAGCTTATAATATGTATATATATTCTAAAAACATATAAATACATATTTAAGAAATTTAAGATTTTGTATATAAACAAAAATTATAGATTTGTGGTTTATAAACTACATTGTGTTGAATATAGCATTTTCCACTTTCCAACATATGACTTTCAAAAGACCCCAGTAAGCAGACACGTAATATCGTGAGAGCAGTTAAAATTTATTGAATCTGTCGACTAAAAATGTATCGTGTGAGTTTAGTTAGCTGTCAGAAGTTGTCGAAACAGATCAACAATGTTATAGCGACACTTATGAATTAGAAGCTGATGATAAAATATAAAGAGACCGTTTGTAGATAACGCTAACACTTAGTGATATTAAGAAGTTAATAAAAGCGAACAAAGAACAGTTTTAATATTATCTAAAATAGGTATCTTAACTTCAATAAAATTTAAATAGTTTGCAAAATGAAATCAGTTTCTTTGAAATCAAGGTCTTTAAGAGTTTTAAGCTGATCAAACAGATGTGATATGGCTAGTTTTACCATAATAATCAAGATAATAATATATATCGTTTCAGATTAATTACTATTCTATGTTACACGTTATTAATGATTATAATCGCATGCGTTTCAATCATCATTATGTAAATATTTTTCAATTATTAAATATATTATCACCAACGATAAAAGCTCACAAAAATAGTTTGTGGACCGACTTTCGTTTTAGATCGAACTGTGCGCACAGGAAATCTATAATGAGCGGGTTGGTTTGCTCCAGCAGTTTCTCTATGATCGCGATGACTTCGTGGATTTGGAGGGCTGACTCCAGTTTTCTGTAGTACGGTTGGTAAATGAGCTGGTCTGCCGTTTCCGCGTATATTTCGTTTCTGCTGCACGGCATTTTGTCGTATATGAGCGGCAACCTCACTTGCTTCTCGGTGTAGTTCATCAGCAGTCTGAGCCTGTTTTCTTCCAGTCTGTAGCGCAGTCCAATTTAATTATTACATATTTTAATAAATAAAAATATAATCATCTTCTATTTATAACATGTAAATTAAAAATGAAATCTTTTCCATATAAAATGACTCACTTAACTGTAACCTTATCATCAATACTAAGGCTCAATTTAATCATTCCATCTTCATCTCATAAATCATGGCAATCCACAAATCTAAACTTAGTTAGTCTTTTCCATATAATTGACTACAGACCGGATATGTATATATGTATATATATTTATTGTATTTAAACGTTTTATTGTTTCTTAACATGATTTTTTAACTTTTAAGATTGCAAAATCTAATTTATTTAAGTCAGTAATTTTACTTATTAAGCAAAATATGAATATTATTTTAATTTACATTAATTATAAGATTGGCGATGATGAATACTGTAATAATTTTAAGAGTTCTCTTAATAATTACAACTACCAAATGGATCAGTATATAAATCATCTCAATATATCAATCTTTTAAAATTGTTATAATACATTATAATTAACAATATGTTTGAAGTTTTATAAATTTGTATCATAATTATATAATCCACTTTAATATATGATCTAATTCTTATTTATTATAATGATAAAGAATATTTATCTTGACTAATCATATAATAAGTTTTGATTCATAATAAAGTGATAAGTAATTAAGTTATCATGATTAAAAAGTTTCTAGTATTTGTGTCCTTGAAAATAATATATAATATCTTAAAAGTACGGTTTTTCAGTTCTTAAATACTGATTATAGAAATTAGCAATTATATATTGTATATAGAAGTAACTCAAATGCTATCAGGTATTTTCATTACCACTTATTCATTCAACATGTTAAAAACAGAATTAAAATTGTACCTGTTTTTAAAGACTACGACGTGATCCAAATAGAAAACCTCTTCATAGTGAAGGCGGACGAGAACGCAACAGACGAAGAGATAATGAACACGATATTGAAGCTGTCTGACGCGGAGTACTTCTGCAGCTGGTCCTCCACCGCCTTCCACGATGCAAGCAGGGTGTCTCTCCAGATGAAGCAGATGGAACTGGACAACACGAACGTATCGGTGCTGAAGCAGGTCCCCACCTACCACTACGAAGACGGCTCGGTTACTCTAAACGAAGACCCGGAGCAGCAGCTGGAGACGATCCTCTTCAGGAGAGACTGTCTGGAGAACGTCGGCCAGTACTCCTCTTTCACAGATTTGGCGCTTCAGATAGCCCAACGAAATGCAATTTCGTATGTATCACATGTAACTGCTTATCTTGACCTGAGCGACAAGTACACGAAGTCAGAGGCGGTTCTGGACGAATCTACGTCCAAGCATTTAGTGAATCTGGCCAGACCAAAGTAGCGCTTTGACGCGGTCATATCTCTTGGAGCTTGGTGCTAGGTAAGTTTAATGGCTGAGTGGCGTTAGTTATATTCTGTGTAGTCTCCATTTATTGGTTTTGGGTTCTTTTAGTGGGAGCGTCTGTTGGACGTGCTTGAATCAAACTTTTCAAATTACTGGGAGAAGGAAAATATGGAGTTTGGAAAAGCAACACCTTTCTTTTCGTTCAAGTACAACGACGAGCGTCCAATTCATCACGTGTACGATAACCACTACAATATGTTCAGTTGCCATCATTTTGACGAGTGTGATTGTACGGTCGACAGGTTGGCTCCATATTAACAATTCAAAATTGATTTGAACAGACGCATAGATAATTTTAGACAATAGTGTTTATCAAATAGATCGGTTCTGTTTAATTTAAAGATATTCAACAAGAACGTTAGTTCCACTACTATTTCGGAGTCTCAACTCCTCAGATTAGTAAATATTTTAAACTAATTCAGAAACGGAAACTATTTCGAACTCAGAATTTCTGTTCCTCCATTCTTGTTCGAGGAGACTGTGCGAATAATTCGTTCAAACATTTAAATATTAAAGCAATTCCGTGGACGGAAGAGTGGAACCAGGACCCGTACGAAAAGGAGTGGGCCTTCATGTATGATGACGTCACGCTCAGTTACAGATAGACTTGAAGAGGTATTATTGTTATATAATTTTATGAATACAATTTTATTCATACACAGTGGTTAAAAGAACTTAGTTCTTGGTTTTGAAAATATGAATGTATAAGTGCAATTATTTATGTTTACGGTAAAGTCTCACAAGTACACTAGGTGCCGAGTCTCACGAATAGTACTCGGGAAAGTGAATAGTTTATTTGTCATTTCATGTGGTTTTCAGATATTTTGAGATATCTCACGAATAGAACAGAGTTGATGACGTATAGACCAAACCTAATTACAAATAAATGTCAGAATTTGAACCACCTGATAAAGGTCATAACGTCATATATAAAATTAATTTATTAGTCTTTGTTAAGATTCAATTAAAATCTCTCAGCAATAGTAGTTCAATAATAATAGTTTTATTTTTATGAACTTATTCCTAAAACCTCAAAACATTCTAGTCGAATCGTTTCTTATAAATTATGGCATCTAAATCGTTTATTATTATTGAACAGTCTTTTATGTAACGTTTCTAAACATTAACCAAGTATGGAGTGGCGCGTGCTTATTAAATTAAAGAATAAAAATTGATTAAACAGATGAATTACAAAGGTTATTACAAATAGAACAAAAAAGTTGGCAAATAAGACTAAACTAGATATCTCACGAATAAGCTTTGGAAATCAATAGTCTATTCGTCATTTGTACTTTGTTCTATTTGTGAGACTCGGCACCAAGTGTACTTGTGAGACTTTATCGTATAATCACAAAGTTGAGAACAGTAAAGTATTTAAGTATTATAAGTTTAAATCTGTACGAAAATAATGATATTTATTAATAAATTAACGTATATTCTAATTTTAGAATAGTGTATTAATTTTAAAACCAAAATAGCTTATAATATGTATATATATTCTAAAAACATATAAATACATATTTAAGAAATTTAAGATTTTGTATATAAACAAAAATTATAGATTTGTGGTTTATAAACTACATTGTGTTGAATATAGCATTTTCCACTTTCCAACATATGACTTTCAAAAGACCCCAGTAAGCAGACACGTAATATCGTGAGAGCAGTTAAAATTTATTGAATCTGTCGACTAAAAATGTATCGTGTGAGTTTAGTTAGCTGTCAGAAGTTGTCGAAACAGATCAACAATGTTATAGCGACACTTATGAATTAGAAGCTGATGATAAAATATAAAGAGACCGTTTGTAGATAACGCTAACACTTAGTGATATTAAGAAGTTAATAAAAGCGAACAAAGAACAGTTTTAATATTATCTAAAATAGGTATCTTAACTTCAATAAAATTTAAATAGTTTGCAAAATGAAATCAGTTTCTTTGAAATCAAGGTCTTTAAGAGTTTTAAGCTGATCAAACAGATGTGATATGGCTAGTTTTACCATAATAATCAAGATAATAATATATATCGTTTCAGATTAATTACTATTCTATGTTACACGTTATTAATGATTATAATCGCATGCGTTTCAATCATCATTATGTAAATATTTTTCAATTATTAAATATATTATCACCAACGATAAAAGCTCACAAAAATAGTTTGTGGACCGACTTTCGTTTTAGATCGAACTGTGCGCACAGGAAATCTATAATGAGCGGGTTGGTTTGCTCCAGCAGTTTCTCTATGATCGCGATGACTTCGTGGATTTGGAGGGCTGACTCCAGTTTTCTGTAGTACGGTTGGTAAATGAGCTGGTCTGCCGTTTCCGCGTATATTTCGTTTCTGCTGCACGGCATTTTGTCGTATATGAGCGGCAACCTCACTTGCTTCTCGGTGTAGTTCATCAGCAGTCTGAGCCTGTTTTCTTCCAGTCTGTAGCGCAGTCCGAGACAGAAAACGTAAAACGTGAGTGACTTCTCGTCGATGTAGTTTATTCCGTGTTCCACCAATACATTCGCATACAATTCGCAGTTTATATTAATTCTCTCTGAGACCAGAACGTATTACTTCCTTATAGCTTCTGGCGAAACTTTGTTGCTGTAAATCGACTCGCTCAGGAACTTCCAGTTCTGACCGTAGATGTCAACGTTCGCGTTTAGAAGGAGGTTCGCGTCGTAGTCCCAGACCATGTTAACTTTGTCTACTGATTTGTAGTGGAGTTTGGCGGTGTACTGGGATTTGCACTGAACGGGTGTTCTGCCTGGAAGATGAGATGCGACTTTGACCCAGTTAATTCTTTTGTTTATTTTGCTGTTTGAAACTGCCATTAGGAGTTACTCGCAGTCGACTTGAGTCCATTTGTTCTGTGTCATGATGGAGTGGAATAAATAACAGAAAAATAAGATATATTGCGTGAAATGCAAAATATCTTAGAAAAATATGTATTGTTAATGTATCTAAGAAAAAGGTATTTCAAAGAATTAAATTGACACATGATGTCAATCTCAAAGTTTGCACAACGAAATATCTATCGCTTAGATATTCGTACGCTTCATTTTTTATGAATGTTATTAATTACTAATTTAATAAACTATTAATATAACAAATACAACTCACTATAAGAATATTTTGTGTATATTAGTTCTGTTAGTGTCGTACTCGTGACATAAATCCATGACTAGGAACTGATTCGAATTCTAGATCATGTTCTCAACAATAGGTATAAGCTCTTCGACTCTGAAAAGCTTTTCAAGAAACCTATAAAATGGAATAAATACTGTTTGGTCTGCAGTCTCCGTATATATCTCTTGAGCCAGCATCGGGACGTGGTCATAGATTTTAGGAAGCAGCACCTTAGTATATTGCACATCTGGTGAAATCTATGCTGCTATTTTGACAGCCATTTCTCTAAGCCTGAATGAAAGGCCTTAGACTAGTAGGTATAGATACAATGACTTCTTATCTAGACTTCTTGTCTAAGTTGATCCGTTTTCGATCAGGAGTTAGGCGTGTCTTGCCATGTTCTGTTGCACTGTTAAAGAAACATGGAAATACTACTTCTTGAGTGCCTCTGACGTTACTTTGTTTTCGTAAATTGAGGTGCTGATGAACTACCAGTCCTGATTGTATATATAACAGTAGGCGCTCAGCTGCAGACATGCGTTATACGACCAGACCATGTTCACTTTATCAACTGATTTGTAGTGGAGTCTAGCTGTGTACTGAGACTTGCACTATACCGAAGTACGGCCTGGAATTTAGAAGGCAACCAGCGACCAATCTACTCGCTTATTTTTCTTGCTCACTTCTATTGCTTTCAGTAGTTGAGATATGTCGGTTTCTGTCCATTTTTGAATTGGCATTTGGTAAAGAAGTGGGTATTGTATACTGAGTAATATATTGTCGAATATTATATATGTAATCAACATTAATACTAAATATTACTAATGTATCTGAATGCAACAAACCTCACAATAGTTAAATATTAGTTAATATTTAACTTAAATTAAGTTAATGAGCCAATGAGTTATTCTTTTATATGTCATATTTTATTTAGAAACTATGAAACAAATTAAATTAAAATAACAAACCTAATCTTTTATATAGTATATTGAATTAGTATAAATAAAATTATAAACGCTATTATTATTAATGTATCTAACACACAACCAATTATAATAACAAACAAATATTATTTGGAATATGTATGCTTATCTGAAATACGATTATTTAATATAATAATAGTTTAAAGTGTACATATAAAATGACCCACTTAACTGTAACCTTATCATTAAAGTGTACAATTATTTAATTTTTAATTTAGTAAGTTAAAGTCGATTACGTGATAATAAAATAACATGACTCACTCAACAGCAACAATATCATCTAAACGCAATAAATAAATATACATATTCTAAATTGAGCCTTAGTACTGATGACAGTTAAGTGAGTCATTTTATTTTAATAATTCTTGTGGTTGCTAATTTTCCAGTTAATAAAAATAATTAGAAGCCAGGTAAATAAATATACATTATATTTTCTCACAAAAATAATTTGTGGACAGTTTTACGCTATTTGTCAAATTATTAGCATAAATATATGGTTGTTGCGTATGGTGACAGTTATATCATTTTTTCTATTAATGGGATTACCTCGTGTATTTTAAAAGTGTTTTCTAATTTCTGGTAGAATGGCTAATATATCAATTAATTACTATTTGCAGCGCTCATTTCACTTTTATAATTTGGCATTATGTCATAGATGCGTGGCATGGGTGTGTATTAATTCAACTCCTTTTAAAGTCTGTAGCGTAGCCCGATGCAAAACATATAAAAAGAGAACGATTTCTCATCCAAACAAATGAACTAGGAACTGATTAAATAATCTACGAACTGCTCACAGTTTTTTATTATGTGCTAAGAAATCAAAATAAACTACTTCTTCAAAGCTTGGGATGTAACTTTATTAAAGTAAAGTTCTTCGCTCAGTAACTTCCAGTTCTGTCCAAATACTTCGATATTCGCACATAAAAGTAAATTCGCGTCGAGATCCCACTTCATATTCACTTTATCCATTGATTTGTAATGGAGTTTGGCTGTATACTGTGACTTGCACTGGACTGGGGTTCTACCTGGAAGAAATATAGTCACTACAGCCCAATCAATGCGATTATTATTTTTACACTTCTCGACTGCCTTTAATAGAGTTTCACAATCTGCCAGAGTCCACTTCTTCTATTTCATTGAAGTGGATGAATTAAAATATATTATATAATTAAAACAATGGCAAACACATATAATATATTTTTAGAACGTAATTTAGTTGAAATAATTAGGTATCTTCAGTATTTTTCATATTTTAAGATATTGAAATTAGTTTGCGTTTCGGTGTTCTAAGTTTGGATTCATGATTTATCAGATGAAGATGGAATGATTAAAACGAGCCTTAGTACTGACGATAAGATTACAGCTAAGTGAGTCATTTTATAAGTTATATAATTTAATTTCTTGTCCAAAAATTTATTATATCAATTTATTGGAATTAGACATTTTATAATAAATAGATTTTTAGGATAATGACTGTTGATAAGTTTACAGTTACAAATAAAAAAAAAAAATTACAAATACTAGTGAGTCATTATATTTTATTTATTTTTATTGATAACATAATAATCATAGTGTTCCTATTAAATAGTATAAATAAAGTACAATAAATTGATATTTGTTTATCACAAAAATAATTTATGAATTTTTTGGCATTTTAAATCAAATTGTTAACATAAATATACGACTACTGCTGGTGGTGATAACTCAATTACTCTTTCCAGCTAACTGATTACTTCGTGTATTTTCAGGGAACTCTCTAATTTCTTGTAAAATATTTAGTATGTCGGCTTATCACATTTTGCAGCTTTTATTTCTCTTTTATGAAGAGGCGTCAAATCGTAAATACGAGGCATTTACTTTTATCCATCTAGCTCTTTTTAAAGCTTGAATTGTAGACCAAGACAGATCATATAAAAAGAAAACGTTTTCTCATCCAAAAATGTTATGCGTGATTGGATTAAAAACTCTGCAAACCGCTCAAATTTTTTAAATATATGTTGAGAAATTAGAACGTATTACTTCCTTATAGCTTCTGGCGAAACTTTGTTGCTGTAAATCGACTCGCTCAGGAACTTCCAGTTCTGGCCGTAGATGTCAACGTTCGCGTTTAGAAGGAGGTTCGCGTCGTAGTCCCAGACCATGTTAACTTTATCTACTGATTTGTAGTGGAGTTTGGCGGTGTACTGGGATTTGCACTGAACGGGTGTTCTGCCTGGAAAATATTTTGTAACATTCTTCCAATCAATGCGATTATTATTCTTACATTTTTAAACTGCTTTCAATAGAGTTTCGCAGTCATCCTAGCTCCATCTATTCTGTTTCATTGAGGTGGGTTGTACCATATATATATATATATATATATATATTTGTAATAACAAGAAGTCTAATAACAAGAAATAGAAAATGAAAAAATTCAGTTAATGGCTCGAGAAATTATAATATCTTAAAACTCTGGCAAACCACCTCACAAGCCAGAAAATATTTAGAAAGTGTCTGTATCTGTTGAAACACCACACAACAAGGAAGCTTAAACTGTCATGGAACCTGAAAAAGAGGCCGCAAACCCTCTCAGCGAAGACATGCCTAGCATCCAACTTGTATCTCACAATGAGATATCTAAATATCAAACTCCTAAGGCTCACGAAGAACTCAACATAACACATCTTTGTGCCAAAAAGTGCCAAAAGGAACCTGAAAAAGACGCCATTCCGGAATTACAAGCTGTACCAAAATCAGCGGACGGAAAAGACGAATTTCAATAGCCAAATAAATTAGAACCGCCGCCCTTTGAGCTACCAAAAGCGGAAAATATGGAACTGTGCGATTTCCCAAAAGAGAAAATGCATGTACTTATTGATACTATTTGCGGACATGGTTGCAAAACTACAACCCGCAAGTTTGAGGAAATACCTACCAACCCACTGAACAACGTGGACTTAGTTCAGACCCAACGGGAATGCATATTCGTCTCCAAACAGGAAATTGCCACGGAGATGGAAAAGATTTAACACGCCTACAAATCTAGAAACCTTCACATAAAATGCCCAGTTCCAAACTGTAAATATAGTTTTAGTTAGGTTTATGACCTAATGTGCCACTTCCAAGACAATTATAAGTCTCATGATATCAAACTTATCCCGAATATCAGAGAAATGATCGTTAAGGAGCTTGATTCTCACAACCTCAAGAATCAAAAATTCAATCATTACTTGCTTTGCATAAATTGTTAATGCCCTTTCAGAGATCTGAAAGCCGCCATCACCCACTAACAAAAATGCATTTTCTACCATGAAATTGTTAGAGCCACCGATTAACAGAACACTCCCCAAGACAGCGAAGGGGGTGAAACTAACAATCAAAGTGGAGGAAAACGTAAACCGGGGAGACCTAAAACCTCCGCGAAAGGAAACAATAACTCTAAAAATCCTAATACGTACAACCCGCCTAACAACCCGAGTAGCAACAACAACGGCAATAATGACAATCCAACTATCATCTACAGTTCAACCGCAAAAAGCTCCAAATGTAGCGTACATGAGTTGTCAAAGTACTGCAACGCCGAAGACGAACTAGCTATAAGAGAGCGCGCTGAAGAAATAATCCTCAAATTCGTACATGCCCCACAAAATGCACCGGCATTAATGGACGATTTCTTAGGACGTTTCACACGACCTCAAAGCTATCTAAATGGCTTCGAAGAGACAGAGTATCAGACTAAGTCTCGAACAGAAGACTATATTATGTTCTGCATCAACCACAACCGATTTGGTCTAGCGTAATCACACATTGAAAGATATAACGCTGGCGAAAAACAGGTTATCTTAACACCTGAGCAAACATAAGAATTAGACGCCAAACACTTCTCCCAAACACAACCCGCTGAAACTATTTACGTTCCAGCAAGGGATGAAGATACTGTGGTACAGTCACAAGCTCCGCTATTTAAAATCGAGGAAGTCGAAACCTAAATCGAGTAGATGTATGAATACACATCAGCTGGAGAATCAGGCTTCGGAAACTTGCATCTAAAATACGCATATAAAACTTGCGACAGATTACTCATTCAAATGTTCAAATAAGGCTTCAATCAGATACATGAAGCAGTAACTATCAAGGACAAATCTAAACTATACAAATCTAGAGTAGTATACATAGATAAGCACAAACTTGATAGCGATGGAAAACAGGATTATAGACCAGTATAAGTCCAAGAAGCACTGCTCTCCTGCTACCATTCCATGCTCAAAAGACGTTTAGTCAGCAAAATTAAAATCAATTAAAACTAATTTGCAATCACACCATCCGGAATGCTATTAGCCAAACACAAACTCGCTCTGGCAATCGAAGGCGGCCTTGTCGCCATCAAATTCGACGTGAAAAGAGCCGTCTCGAGTGTTAGACATGAATTGATTGAGAAAATGCTGATAGAGCAGGGGGTAAGTAATATAGATTCCCGCTATATTATGAACCAAATTAAAGCCAGATGGTCAAACAACTTCCATTAACTCCAAGTAGGAATAAATTAAGGTTGCAACCTTAGTACTATCCTATACTGTGGTTTCTCAAACTAAATCATGGAGAAAACACAGGCTGCAAAAGACTAAAATGGAAACTCATATAAATTCGCTCTGGGGTTTATAGACGACATGGTCGTAATCACAACCCCCGACAAAATCCAATAAACTATCAACGAAACGATTGCCTTGTACAAAGAAATGCATTTAGAAGTAAATACCGAAAAATGCGAGTGCACTCACCCCAACTTCTTTAACAAATCAGGAATCGTGAACTTTTTAGGTTAAGATTTTGGAAAAACAGCGAAACCACTGGCAAAACAAATCACGGACAATCTCAAGAAGAAATTCGATGGGTACGCAAAATTAGACATTCCAAACAAGGATAAACTTCTACTCTTCTGCCAATGCATCGTAAGCGCCTGTAACTACGGACCTCTCATCGACGTCGCGGAGCACTGCGCTGAGAACAAGCAGCTTTATCAAGAAATTGACAAGCAGCTAATGGTAGATATGGAAGAAATACTCCACTCAAATGCATCCTCTGATGCACTCCAACAATTCGCATTTGACTTCAAATGCCAAGGAGGTCTTGGAATCATCTTACCCGGCGCGTACTACGATTAGATGAAGGTAGATCAAATCCAAAAGATTGACTACTATATTCGAGAAAATGGTGACTAAATTACCAAATCCAAACTCGAACAAATCATTGGCAAAATAAACACCAAGATGACTAAATCTAAGAATTTCTTCAGAGACACACGCAAAGAAATGAAAATCCAAGAAAAAATGTCACTACAGGTCGACGACACGGTGCCTAAACCAGGGTACACACTGTTGGGCCGTAGAAGAATGGACAACACTGCATTCTAGTACATGATCAACTGGGTTTTCAACAACGTGAGGGATACACCAATCCCAGAAATTTGCGAACTGTGCAAAAAACCATACAAGGAAGGCCACGAACAAGACTGCAAAAAGATCAACGAGCTAAACATAGCAGCCCACGATCGTTTTGCAAACTTCCTTGAAAGAATCCTCAGAAAGAGATATCAAGCCAGAAAAGTCTGCAAAGACAACGACAACAGGCTGGAAGACCGGACTAAACCGGACATCAGCATTGTGGTCAACGGAGTTCAGATTTATTTGGATATTGGAATCACTTGGGATCTTGATAAGTATTACGCTCTCAAAGAGTAGCATTATCGGGACAAAAAGGATCAAAATGGTAACCCGCTCAAAATTATTCCGATCATAATCGGTAAGAATCTCACTATTCATTAAAAGTCGAGAGAATTCTTGGAAGAACTCCGAGTTAATTTCGAGACGATTTATGAAGAGATTGGCTACATGATAAGTACCTCTCAAACACATCGAGCCGAGCTTATGTATAGAAAGAAAGTAGTCCAACGGGGCGAAAAACATAGCGAAATCGATGTCGAGAAACCCAGTGCCAACCGCTTTGCCTCCCTAGCGGACAGTGATGTTTAATTCAAACGCACTGACAACTACGGGAAAATCTTTGATTACCTTCACGAAAAAGGAATGATGAAGGTAGCCACACAATCTCCAATCAAAGAAGTGCCTGCAAAGCCTAAATAAACACTGAAAAACTTTGAAAAAGCCCACAAGACAAAGACTAAAAAGAAGTCAACGCAAACAGCAGAAAAAGGCAACAATAAACTGGAGGACACGTCCACAAAGAAAAAACCTGACTAACCAACCCAGACCAAAGTAATCCCCAACGCGAAAGGCAATGACAAGAAAATTTAGTCTCTCAAAGAGAAGATCGCCAAATTGTAAAGAGAATTGTAAAGTTAATTTGATACAGCGGCGGCAGTGATGCGTAAATTCAAAGAAACCAAAAAGAAGCATGACGACAAGAAGATCACTTAAAAGACAAGCAATGCCGAAGCCCAGCCTGAAAACGAGAAGAAAAAGACTAAAGCAAGTTAGAAAGCTGAACCTACGAAGAATATCGAAGAAAAGGCGCCTGACAAAACGAAGCCTAAGGACGCTCAGAAGCAGAAAGAGAAAAAGCCCCCAGTCTAAAAGTCACAAGATCAAAAGACCACTATAAAGCCCCAATCTAGCTCAAAGTCTCCTCAAAAGGAAACTTAGAAAAAGAAAGAGGATAAATAACCTGTCTTAGAAAAGCCTGTCAAATCATAGCCAAAAGATGGTCCAAATGAACAAAATACGATAGCTGACGCAAAATAGGAAACCAAGCCATTCTTAACGAAAGCCTAGAAGAAGAAGCTCCAAATGGAATATCAGAAATAGTTTATCTAAAAATAGAGAGCTAAGGAAGATACCAACGCGCCTAAACCCTAGGAAAAAGTTAATCTACCACCGGCAATATACCCCGAAATTAGGAATTTGCAAAAACAAATAAACTAAGAAGGAACCCAGGCACCTAATCAAGTTGATGAAACGATGCATCAAAGGCAACCACCACCAAGCAATGCCAATACAACGGAACAACCTCTCGTGCAAGCCGAAGGAAATAACGAGCAAAAAGGAACTGAGAAGCGAGAACCAGTTTCTAAAAAGTAAGTTAGCGAATCAGGTGAAACTGGTCCGCTAACGACTCAGTGAGGGCCCTATTGGGTCTTTACTGAGTGGGCATAAATGACTGGTTGAGCCCGTTTGAAAGTGGAAACACTGGCGTGCGAGAGCCCATGTTTTGCTTTCGAAAGTCTCAATGAAGTCTGTTTGTGCCGTCTCGAGGAAGTGAAATATATATATATATATATTACAGTGAACTACATATTTAGCGTAATTATGATGGAATAGAATTAGGTATCTTTGAACTAGAACTGTATATTGAACTTCACCTAGACTTGACGGAATATAATATTATATTTAATACATATTAATAAATTAATACATTATATTTTGTAGATGTTCTATCTATTCTGTTTAAACATAATATATATAATTCGTTTTATATTCTAATTCCATCATTTAAATTCAAATTAATTCATATTTTTCTTATTATATCTTTGTTGTACACAGATTGTTTAACTTCACTCAATATCACTCAAACAGCGGTTCGCAGTACGCCAAGGCCTCGTGAATCTTCTACAGGGCCAGTGGTCTGTACAACTGCTCACTATTAAGTTTTACTCCGCTGTATGCCCATTTTCCCTTTGCTCCTTCTTTGTAATTGTACGAATACTAATCCATTATCTCCGTTCTCCGCTTGTCCCTCCACCTGTTCCCGATCGTTTAGCTCCTTTTTGGCTCCGTTATTACTTTATAGGTGCCCGGACCGGGTGTCCTTTCTGGTTCCCGAGTGGTTCTGTTCCCACCAATAAGTGAGAATCTGTTCGCCTCCGTTTTCGTGAATTTCGGGTTGTAGGTGTCCGGAGAAACGTGCGGGTGAATGTCCTAGAGAGTGTTCGTGCGCGAGCGCAAGGAGAGTTTTGGAGAAGAATTCGCACACTGGCGGTCCGTTGGAAGGTACACAGGCCCGGGAGAAACGGATGAGGGCGAGAAAGCAGACGCTGTTTTAAACGCAAGGGAGATCTTACGCGCATTCGGATTGTACTCCTCCGGACGGTACTAACCAGGACCAGGAGACTCCTTCGGCTTGGCAGGAGTGTACTTACGCCCGAAAAACTACGGACGGCCTGACGGAAGCACCGGAGAATACGCATTCGGAGCTGGCGTATTATACGGAGCCGGAATCGGCGTTTTAAACTTAAAAGAAATCGGTATCGAAGCTGAACGAATCGGAGCCGGAGAATAAGCACCCGGACCAATATTACGCGGTGTTGGCATTTGGGAGTGAAAATAGAACACTAATTGTTAAATTTATTAAAATTAATGTTTTAATAGTGTTTACTTCAAAAATGATAATATAAGACAGATATTGGGATACATATTGAATAAGATTACAACACATTAAATGTGTAATACATCACTTATGATCTTCTTTTTAGAGCTTTACTTGAATTTCTTATTCAATTTTCCTTTCATTCAAACAATCAAAAATTGAGTTTTGTATTGGGCTTAAAGGCTCTGCATTAATTAAACTCGTTTTTGTATGGTCGATTAGTTTCTTTTTCCTTGCCCGAATCATATCTAATTCTTTTACTTCATTATCTTCATCATTTTCTTATCGCATTATTGTGTGTTCAAATTATGATGGACTATATACCGTTTAAGCATCAATGTTAGTTTATACTAAACTGCATAGCATTTATTTTTTCTTATCTGATATTTAGTTTAACTCTTATTATTAAATTGTATCTGCCATTAAGACTGGCATATTTATAATTTATCATTAATACATGTTAATAAAACATACAGATTACATTTATCCTAAATTACAGTAAAACCTCACGAATAGACTCTTGGATACAGGAGTCTTTTTGTGAGATTTTACCTTGTGCAAGATGTTGCACCTCTTTCTGTGTTGTGTTAAATACGTGATTTAAAGCTCTCTGACAATAAAATATAAGATATCCAGCCAATCATGCACATTATCATGGCTATATTAACCGACAGCTGTATACAGAATAAAGATGAGCTAGTTAAAATGGCTTAAGATTATCATTATCTTAAAACTGTTTACACGATTCCTCTTGGCTAAACTAATTTTAACAAAATAATAAAATAAAATTTTCAGAAGTTCCAGAAGAGAGAACTGGTAAGAACGTCACGTTTTAGACATTTTAAATCGAATTGTTAACATAAATATACGATTACCTCTAAGCTCATCCTATGCTTGTTTTGGATGCACAAAGCAGAATGGAATGATTGTATATTATACATCTATATATGTTATAACAGTAACACAGAAAAAATTTCGATGTAAGTTAAACACTTACATTTTGAATTAAATATTTAAAATTGTTGTCATAGTAAAATGTTGTGAATAGATGTTATACGACTGTTGGCGGTGATAACTTAATTACTCTTTTCATCAAACTGATTACTTCATGAATCTTCAGGGAACTCTTGTCACTTTTTGCAGCTTTTATATATATTTTTTATATATATTTCATATTTATGAATTTCCAAATGGCTTGATATTTTGATTTATATATTTGTTAATATATTTATATTTGTTTAAATTATTGTTAAATTATATAATTATCTGTCAAATAACATGATTTTTGGCAATCAATTGCTGATGTATTAATTCCACTTTAAATGTGGAAGTATTTAAGAGTTATAAATCTTGTGCTTTCAATTCAGTTATTTATTACAGCAAATGTTAAAAATAATGTTTTAAGAAATAATTAATAGAGCAATATCATCCTTATAACGACAATATTATTGCTAAATTTTAAAATGTTCTATAACGTTTAAATTGTCGTATAGCTAACTAATATAGTGCTAGTGTAACTAATAATCGGAAAGATTAGTGTTTTAAAGCATATAGTGTTATGTTTAATTCAAGTTGTTGTTCCATAAATATAAATATTGTTAATTTCGTATAGTTTAATATAAAATATGCAGTTATGGCTCTAATTATAACCAAATTAGTTATTATCAATATTTTGTACAATAATTTCATATAAGTTTCCCTTTAGCGCTGCCATCCTATATAACTTAAACTTTGTAAAGTATCTAATAGTAGAACAAATGATAGTAGCTCCGGAGTACATCAGAGCCGTAATAAGTTTTTTCGATGTTGAAACGTAGTTTTAGAGAGTGCACTGCCAGGACTTTATTTAAACATAAGAATCGAGGTATAGATCTTTCTTGAAGCAAATGAAATTCGAATGTGGATAAATTACCCCAGGTTATCCTGAAATGGACCAGAAGGAAATGTACTGGAAAATGAAGCCCATAACGAATGATCTGTATAAAAACGAACCCGAATACATTTTCGAGATAAAGTACTCGCCCATTGAGGGATACATGGAACTTCAAACCACCGAGTTATTGTAGTTGATTTCTAATTATTACAAGATAAGTATAGACGTGGCTGAGTTTGTCTCGCTTTTAAAGTTTAATAGTTTTCCTGAGAAGTGCATATCAAGCCTCGAGTTGTTGAACATTATTAAGCCGAATCTAATTTAAGATGAGGCCATGGTAGCTATTTTGGTGTGTTTAACGTAAAGGTTCCAAAGGGAGGAGTTTGACGACAACAACTCAATTCAGGTCCAGCACGTGTTCAGCAAGATCTTCAACGACCGCTCCCCAAATTAAAGAGCCGCCATGTCCTGCGCTTGGAGTGTGATTACGGAAAAACGTTTGGTTGACCAGCGCTACGATAAATTATATTTTTAGGCTATGGTCAGCGGCGATTCTAAGATGTACGAAACAGTTCTTCGTTAATTAAAGTAAAAAGAGCTAAATTAATAATTGTTTGCTACTTGTTGGCTGTTGACGCATGCTCCTTCTATACTAAAAGATTCAGCATATGACAAGTTAATTATTAGATATACATAAGCTTACGTTTAACTGAATAAAATATTCACGTTCGATGAAATTCAGTTTGAGCAGTTTTCCGTTTACGTTCGACTCAGAGCTGCAGTTTTGATTCAGTTGATGGACGTTAAAAACACAAACGGGCTGTTCCTACAATGAGATAGTTTTAAAATGTTTTAATTTTACTTTTATTTGATTATAATTTATTTAAACAAGTATAATTAGAAAAGTAATTTGAGAAAAAATGATGGATATGCAATTATAATAACTTACTATTTTAATCAATTACATTCAATTACTATCTAATTATTAATGTAAGAAAGAAACGTAATCACATTCAAAACTTGTAAATTGATTCTATCAGATTGGTTTTCATAGTAATTATATAATGAAATTATTATATATGTTTTCATTGAATTAAAACTTTTCAAGTTAGCACGCCCCTTCTATACTAAAAGATTCAGCATATGACAAGTTAATTATTAGGTACTAATAAGCTTGTATTAAACTTCACAAACTATTTTCGATAGAGGAAGTGGAGTTTGAGCAATTCTCATTCTACGCTCGTTTAAGGGCTGCCGTTTTAATTCAGTTGATGGATGTGAAAAACACAAACGGGCTGTTCCTACAGTGAGATCGTTATAGATGCGTTTATTTGTAATTAATAAAAATTATATATTTAATTATATTATAAGTTATATAATTAACAATATTGAACATCATATTGAACATCAATATTAAAAGTGAACATAATATAATAATCATAAAACGTAAAATTGTTGAAAATGTACTTGGTCTAAATCATGTATTTTCAGTTATTAGACACTTATATTAAATCATATATTTCTGTAAAAAATCTGTAAGAATAACAACCTAAATTTATAACTGACTTTTGACATCTGTAGACTTAAAATATTTTAAATCAAAATATCAAAATTATGACCTTTCAGTTTAAAAATGACTTACATAACTGTTATGAATGAAGAAACTATATCACATCATTTTGACCATTCTGATGCTTTTTAAAACTTTTACATCAAAGAAATTGATTTCGTTTTGCAAGCTATTTAAATTGAACAAAAGTTAAGAAATCCGTTTTGTATAGAAGGAAAACTAATCTTTGTTCGCTTTTATTAACTTCTTAATATCACTAAGTGTTAGTTTAATCTATAAACGGTCTCTTTATATTTTATCATCAGCTTCTAATTCATAAGTGTCGCTATAACATTGTTGATCTGTTTCGACAACTTCTGACAGCTAACTAAACTCACATGATACATTTATTATAGGTTTGTTCAATAATTTTCTGCAATCTTCTTTGAGTTTTTTATCATATGGTCTTTTAAAATTCATATAATTTAAAGTGAAAAATTAAAATATACAATATTTAAAGCCAAATATAGCCAAATAAATTATTTGAAATAATATTTTAGTGTTTAAAGATTGGTGTTGTTTGTTTACTAATTCCAAAATAGTCACATAAACAAATGAACGCAATGAAATTAGTTTTAAAATAATTAACATTATTCTATTTATAGAATACAACAATAATATCCCTTTTCTGATACGTCCAATTCACCATGTTTACAGTAATTTTTATAATATGTTCATGTGACACCACTTTAACACCTTAGACAAACTTTGTGAAGAATTCAATAAATAACTGAACTAATACAAAAATTCGGGAAGTAATGTACTAATTAGGATAACGTTGTATTCTTGCTCAAAATAATGAATAAAGAGTAAGAAACAATGGAAATAAATGAAGATAAAATAAAACATCGTTTTCCATTCCATGGAACGACTACGCATATGATATTGAGTAGTAAAATATGTTCGGCGATATTATATTGAGCAACACGCGAGATATTTGGTAAGAGAGGAATGTTGTTGGTTTCTTAGGGATCATTGGTTTAGAAAAGAAATGTGATGATCAGAGAAAAAGGGTGACCAGTATAGACGTAATTTACGGTGTGATGTCTTCATATTGAGCAACAAGCATGATAATAAATAAAGGAGTGCATTGTGACAAGGTGGTGTCTTCTAAAATAGAAAATGATAATAATTAATAAATATTAATGAAAGTTTTATTGTAATTAGTAGTTTATTAACTATATTAATATTATTTATATTTAGACACATTTTCATTAATATTTCCTTATCAATTTGAACTCGCAGTACTTTTTGAGGGAACCGACATTTTCTACTCGGTGATTTAATTAAAATGAATAAACTATTTATCCATTTATTTCATGGCATTCATATTCATAGACCCCTATTTTCTCAGCAATATCTTAAAGCGAATATCCAATTTTAATGTCTTATTAATTCACAAATATAGCCCATGTACTATTCATACCATATAGAATATTTTAGTAGTCTTATTCTGAAATTTTATTTTCTATCGGTTTAGACTGTTTTCTAATGAGCTTAAAGTCTGAACACTTTGATTTTATAGCTGCTATATTTTCTATTCTGCGGTTCACAGCTAATGCGTATACAACTAAATCTTTGAATTCAAATACTTCATAATACTCTAAACCTGTTTACTGCAATATATCATCAATTGTGAATTGTCCTTTTAAGTTGCTCTCAATTACAAATAGAACTTAGTTGGATTTCATTTCATCTAGAAGCATCTGATATTCTGATTCTGATAATTAGGCGTTTTAATTTTTCGTTACTCTCTTGAAGTAGCAGTATGATTTGAGTACATTGTTATCAATCTTGGTGTTTTCTTCAAAAGCGTATATTTTGAGGTCATTTATTTCTAAAACGGTGTATCTTTCCTAAATTCTGTTATATATGTCTTCGATCGTGTGTGGTTCGTATATTTGGTTTTCGCTGATGAAAAGTGCTTTTTCTCTGTTCAATTACGTTAGCAGCTTTTAATAATCTTCTTCAGTCGCTTTGTACAAGCTTTTCTCTTTAATTACTTCTATTTTCTTCTTTATTTTATCATTTTCTCTGTTTTCATTGTTTTATTTCATATTTTCCAAATTTTATTCTTCTTGGTTATCTTATTCTATCTTTTCTTCGTTTAATTCGATTTGTTCTTCAATTACTTCGAATTCGCAGTAATCTGTTAAATTTTAAGTGTTCCCTTTGAAAGTGAAAACTTATTCCCCGTTAATTATTTTGGTTTTGTAAATAGTTCCGATCACTTTCTGGATTTGGTCGATTGTGAACGGCCATTTGATTTTGTTCTGGTGAATCTGAATTAGTTTTAGTGTTGCTAGGAACTAAGTTGATTCGGAATCCGATTCGAGGTCGAACGTGATGTGAGAAGCGGACTCCTCGTTCTGCGTTTCCTGCGTTTAAATTATTTGGGATGTTTTCAAATCATTTATTAATTTTGTTTCATTTGTTTCACCGTTTATTTGATTTTGTTGAAATTAATCTTATAGCGGGAATTAAAAGTTGGATTAAAGAGATAAAGGTTGCAAAAGGTCGTACTCCAAAGAAGGTATTATTTTGCACTATTATTAAATGCCTTGGTTAATTAAAACTACGTTTAGAGCATTTATGTCTACTTCATTAATTATCAGTTGCGTTAACACGTTTTGTGGTTGTTACTATGTGGCTATTTTCTACTAGGTGCATTATTTCACAAAAATACCGTTTTTAAATAATCCATTGAACACTTCTCGCGACTCAGTTATAAGAATACCCTAGCCACTAAATTCATCATTTTCGAATTACCCTGTATATACGGCACCGTTATTAAATACCTGAGTTCCATTCCCAACCTTGCGGCTGTTTTCTAGACCTCCGTAATAAACACTGGTGCCATCTAACAGTACTTTCATATAATTGGAGTGTACTATTATTTATAATCTTATCACAAATATAATACAATTTAAATTTGTTTAACCCTAAGTTAATTAAGAAAATTATGAAAGCAACTCACAAATATATTCCTGAAACGTTTTTAATGTCCATTAATTATATTAAAACACTCGCCCTTTGACTTACACGCTAAGATAATATTTCAAAAGTAACATTATCAAAATGAAACAGCTTATTAAAAAGTTAATCGGCTTATTCATATTTTACTTTTAATTTATCGTAACTGGAGTCCCTCATGAGCGAGGGCGAGTGAGTCAGCAGCCAGCAGGTGGCCTGCAGCAGAGATCCCGGCTCCTTCGCCTTCAGCTGCCTGAGAACGGTCTCGTACATCTTCGAGTCGCCGCTGACCATGGCCTGGAAGTAGAGCTTGTCGTGCCTCTGGTCCACCAGGTGCTTCTCGGTGATCACGCTCCAGGCACAGGACATGGCGGCTCTTTGGTTCGGAGAGCGGTCGTTGAAGATCTTGCTGAAGACGTGCTGGACCTGGATGTTGTAGTTGTCGTCGAAGCCCTCGCGCTGGAACCGCTGGGTGAGGCACACCAGGATGGCCACCAGGGCCTCGTCCGGGCTCAGGTTCGGCTTGATGACGTTCAGGAGCTCGAGGCTGGCGATGGACTTCTCGGGCAGGCTGTTGTACTTCAGAAGGGCCACGAACTCCTTCACGTCCAGCTGCAGCTTGTAGTAGATGGAGAGCAGCTGGAGCAGCTCGGTGGTCTGGAGCTCCATGTAGCCCTCGACCTGGGAGAAGCGGATCTCGAAGACGTACTCCGGCTCGTTCGCGTACAGCTCGTTCTTGACCGGCTCCATCTTCCAGTAGATGTCCTTCTGGTCCATCTCGGGGTGGCCGAGGGTGATGGTCCCGCACTCGAAGCGCATCTGCTTCAAGAAGGCCCTGTACCTCGCTTCCTGCTCCTGGATGAAGTCGTCGCAGTGGACGCGCTCGAACTGGGTTGGGACGTCGAAGAACCTGATCACCGGGCGGATGTAGTCCGGGGCGATGATGAGCTTCTTGGCTCTGAAGTTCTTCACGATCGAGGCGTTGTGCAGCACGGCCGCGATTACTGGGTGCTTGATTGATAAGGACACGCAAATCGTTTATAAAAGCATGTTTGACTACAATTGGATCTTGGACTATATTCCGTCTTTTAAGGCGATTGCAAATCTAATCACAACAGCACTAGGAATAAGTAGCTCAATAAGACCAAGCTTTAATATTTGTTAAGAAACATTTCTAGAACTAGTACAAACAGTTAGTGCTAGAATATTCCCTATTTTTAATAGGGTCTTATTTTTTATAAGAATTTGACAGCTGATAAATAAGTTTTAAAGGAAATTTAATTTTGCGACATTTTATTGATTAATATTATTACTATAAAGAATTTTAATAGCTATAATACTTAAAGATGTGAGAATATTACAAAAAGTGAATATAATTATTTTCATTTGTGTGTGAAGTGAATATTTATCTTATTACATAACATAATAATATTATGAACAAATTTTGTATAATTTGTATAAATATGTGCATACACTAACACTGTATACACAAGACTATATATTAATGTGAACTCAAATAAACTTAACTGATCACTGCATTTAACAGATTTATAAAATTAGTTTGACCTAATTGTTTATTATAAATCTCAAATAAAGTCCCGAGTCATGTTATTAACAAAGTCCTCTGTTTATCATTGTCTGCACCGTAATACGTACTTATTCCATTGTTAATAATAAAAGTTTAATTGACATTAACTTTCTTTAGTACTTCTTGAATGTGGGCTTCCGCACAAGTAATTTCATCACAATAATTTCATCTTAATTACTACTAGTGCGTTCATCTATCATTATATTAGCTTTACTAGTTAATGTAATGGATTAGTTACCTTTTAGTTTTCATCTTTTTCCTACTCTTTTCATCATAATAGTGCATCAAAAAGTGCTGTTGTTTGTCATTGCTCTATTTTCAGTTTAAATTATGTCGCTATAACTCTTTCACATATCATTAATTTAATAGCAATGACTGATGATAAGGTTACAGTTAAGTGAGTCATTTTATTTAATTTAATAGCAATATTATACTTTCAAAATGCTTTTTTACTTGACCGCAATACGTATTACTATATTTTTTTAGTGTGTTGTGTCTAGTTTTCCACTTCCAATGAAGTTGCATTTCCTTGGGACGCATGCTGGGTTTCCGTCTAAGTTTGGTGCAACTTCTGGGTTGGTGATTGAGTTTCCGTCTCGTTTGATTTTGATAGATGCGCCTGAGAATTCGCAGTAGATCATGGCTTAGTTATCGTTATCTATTTAGAAGCTTTCTGCTATTTTGATTACGCATATGCACATGGATCATGTTGCTGGTCTTGTTCCGTTGTTGTAGTCGGCTTTTGTGCGTGATCGCACGATGACTCTGACCCTCTATGGCCCGCCAGGCATAACTGAGTATGTAAACACGATTAACAGATTAACGGCTGGTGAGATGTCCCCGAATTTCAAAATAGTGGAAGTTTCGCCAGGTTTTGAGTTCACTGTGAACGAAATATAGTTTACGGCCGTTAAGATGTCTCACGTTGTTGAGTGTAACGGCTACTACATGAGAACGCCCCTTAAGAAATTGATAAACCTTAAGAAAGCTCGTGAGGACGGGTTTCCGTTCGGCCTTGAAGCTCAAAAACTGAAGAATTTCGAAGACGTTCAAATAAACGACCGTTTGTTCAAAGCAGCCGATTACACGGAAACGGAGGGAGGGAACCGAATCTTATTCACCTACGACACGAACCTCAAATCCACTGACCTTAAATAATTTAAGGGTTTAGTTGATCTACTAGTGACTGAGTGCTCGTTCGCAGATGACAAGCTTGAAAACTGCACCGAATACGGACACTCGTGCGTGTGCATGGTAATGGACACCCTGAAAGAGATTGAATGCAATAAAGTAGTTGTTACCCACGTGAGCCAGAGATACGGAGCACCTACAGAGCACCCAGTGCAAAAGGAGCTGGAGTTCAAAAAGAGAAGCGAATTCATCGGAAGCCCCGTCCCAGACTGGGTTGACATGCTAGAAGCGAGGTCGCACGGATGGGTTGAAATCAAGTGAAAATAATGGAGTATATTATCAAATATAATTTATATATTTTTTCATGAAAAATTATGTGATTTTGTTGATTGATTAGGACAAAAATAGTATTCAACATCTCAAAATATTACGGAAAGATATTTAATAAAATTAACGCGCAACAAGAAAGACATCACACCGTAAATTACGTCTATACTGGTCACCATTTTTCTCTGATCATCACATTTCCTTTCTAAACCAATGATCCCTAAGAAACCAACAACATTCCTCTCGCACGGCGTTTTCACACCTCCTCACATACTCCCCGTTAGCTCTTTCTGATTAATGGAGTTTGTTTTGGAAATCTTTTGGTTGATAACAGCTTTTTGTTGAGTAGGGGAGTTGCATGTTATTGTGTTGTTTCTTATTTGGTCAAGGTTTAAAACAGGGAATAGTGTCATAAATTAATTGTCTTGTTTGCGATTTTATGGGGTCGCTTTTCTTTAGAAGGCAATTTGTATGTTTTGTTGTTGGGCGAGGATTTTTGTTACAGTTGTTTTGTTGCGCAAAAATAGGATGTGAAAATATTATATTTGGTCATGTGGTTAAGAAAATAGAGTATATAAATTGAAAATAATAAAATCTTAAAACATAACATCAGTCAATAACTATCGCATAATAATACATATTAATTGATTGCAAGAAAATATATGATATTAATCTGCCACTTCTTTATTAAATGGAATTATACAAAGACAGGCTGCATTAGCTAGTATTAACCAAAATAAACAGCATAAAGATTCAAAATGTATATAATACATAATATTTTTCTGACGATGACATTATTAGCATGCGCAACATGTATAAAGATGATGATAATGATTAAGATATAGAAAATATGTTGTTCTTTGTCGAAAAATGAACAGAACGACAAATAATGAGAAATTTTTTATATTATTTGTTGTTTATTAATTATTTATAACTATTTTCATATCAATTGCTGATAATCTGGTATGCTGAAATTGGATAGTTCGTTCTTTTCTTCTATTTTTCCTTACTCTGTCAAAACGCAGATTACGTTAGCTCCAGCGGCTTTAGCACCTTTAAGTCCCATAATGGAATCTTCAAATATTGCACATTTTGAGGAATCTTAGCACCCTAATTATTTCATGCACTGAATAAATACTGTCGGGTCTGGTTTATTAGCTTTGACTTCATCACAAGTTACAATTATATCAATTTTCTTTCTTATTTCCGGAAAACGAGTGAAAAATGATTCAATCATGTGTCTTGGCGAAGCGGTTGCTATTCCCATTTTAATCCCTGAACTGTATAGTAAATTTATAAAAGAATCAGCATATGGAACAAAATCGCATTTCGAATAAGCTTCAGTTCCTAGACGAGTCCATTGATTGATTAAATCTTGTTCCGTTGCTTATATCTCGTATTTTTATATAGTATATTTTGCTACATCTCCCATTGTTTTTCCAGCAATGCACCCTGCATAATGATGTAGATCTGTTGAGACACCAAAAAGTTTTAGTACATGACCATTGATGTCCATCCAGATATGAGATGTTAAAGCGAGAGTGCCGTCGAAATCGAAAACGACATATTCAATATTCTTCATAATTTCATTTGACATTTGGAGTGGATCGACTCGAGAATTATATTTAAGATATCGAACTGTTGTTTATAAATTTAAATATCGATCAACAATGTTGACACACTTTATATGACTCACTCAACAGCAACAATACATCGAAATGCAATAAATATCAGGTATTTTACTATGACTAAGTTAAAATATATATTGGCTCACTCTTTTGGTACATCTCAGCTAAAATAATATATATTCTAATAATTCTGGTGATTTTCTAGTTACAGTGGTGGGCCCTCGAAATGCTTTTTTGAATTAGGAAGAAGAATGAAGTTTATTATTTGAATCTTACTTATATCACTGCCCGGCTCAATAATGAGTGTGTTCTCCCTCCTCATCAATACACTCATTAACTCTATTTACTATTGATTTGTAAAGTGCTTCAATCACATCAAGGCCTGGTTGAGCCTTGGATAGCTGTGCTACAATAATTAACGTATATAACTCTGTATATACTTCAATAATAAGTTTCAACTTTACCTAACGTTGTATAATTTAACAATCAAGAAAATTGATTTCTCATTATGAAATGGAAGTGGAAGATCATAAGTAAAATAACTGTTGTTTTAGAGTAGCATCAATATATTATTTAATGCTGGGCCCGACTAACCCACTTGATTCCATTCTTCAAGAAACAAAAATGCATTCATTATTTGAATATTGAGAATGAAAGCGACTGTAACTACCTGAATTATAATTCTAATTAAGCGAAGTACCAATACTTCATCTTGAGCTCCCGGTTGAGATTGAAAGAAAAAGTCCTCCATTGTTTTTCGTGATTAAGAAATACCTAAAATCGTTCAGATTGACCCAGTTGAAGATGAACACCGAGGTCCTCTGCAGGTCCAGTGCTTGCGCTACTAGTTATAAATTACATATTGCGTCCGTATACCAATCATTGGATCCTCTTATTCTTTTCTCCAATCAGGCTTAACTACCATATATTTTCGAGATAAAATCTTTCATAAATTAGTTTTGTTGACTAAAACGTAGAAATTACACAGGGACATCTTAAACAAGTGATATAACTAGTTCAGATTGGTACAATATTTTATGAATTCATCCGTTGGACCCAGAAATGAAGAGAATACAAACGCTTCAGAACTGCCTAAGTTTGTTAAGTGAATTAGTTGACCTTCCCTAAACATCTTCTACCGCGTTTATTTTTGTCATTGCCGTCCTTTTATTGCATGTGGTAATTTCTATTTTTCCTTTTTGGAATATTAAATACCGACTTTGAATAGTCGATTATGGTCTAATACGATCGAAATCATATTTTTGGCCCTCTTGTGTTAATGAGTAGTTCATGAATAATCTCCAACTTGAGATTATTTATTGGAATTTGTCATCCGCATTAGAAGTGGCAAAATATTTTAATATATAATTACTCACATAGTAAACAAGAAAAAGCAATTCCACCTCCCATAACTGTAATTAAAATGGCTTCCATCTTTGTTTCCAATCTAGTAAACATACGTAATATTATTAATATTACTTACGTATTCAGTAGATTAATTAGTTACTATTAATTAGTTATTTACAGGTAGATATATTATACTTATTATACTTATTATATCAAGATATATTATATGATATATTATATTTCGTAGAAAGGTAATATTGTTTATGTTTACTGTGTATGTTTTTCTCAAGCTTTGCTACTTTATTTATCTATCTAATAGTATTTTAATATTCTTAAAATTTCTTTAAAATATTACTATTTTATTTATACTATTTTTGTTATATTTGCATTATCCGTATTCATCAGATTCTTCAATACTTTTTCGGTACGTATTGGGAAAATTAAAATAAATTTAGCACATATTTCTTTCAAACCAAATTAATTCAAACCTCAAACTATTAACATCTATTAACTTATTAACTAATAAATATATAATAAGCTAATACGCATCCCAACGATAACTTCTGAAGTAAATATTGATACTCAAGTTGGTTATTCACTAATTAATGAAAACAAAAATCATAGTTTCGTATCTTTAAAATCCTCGAAATCAAAGCCATATATATGTTTTAAAAAATAATTTAAAACTAGATTTACATAGAAACGTATTCAAAAAGTGTGTATGAGTAAATATATAAAAATAAATGCAATCACAAAATGATTTTTGTCTTAGGTATATCTAATAACTGTGTGTATATAGAAAGAATTTTTAAACATAAACAATAAACATAAACAGTGTAAAATCTCATTTTCAATAAAAATATTATATTCATTTTTTGATTTTATTAACCACTTCAATGATAACATTTATCACTTCCATCTCAACTGCTACCTAGCAGATAAGAAGGTCGCAAAGGCTTCAATCGTGTTATACAGATTTCACTTCTGTAATTTTCAAAGAAAATTAAAGGTTAATCTGTCTAGTGCTTGACTCGGCATTCAATAGTAGTTGTTCTTAACTTCCTCGTGGGGTTCGATTACAGATAACAATAGACAAGCTGGGTACTTAGTTTACTCCTACCGGTTATTTTACCGATTTTAGCTACGAATCAACAACTGAGTTGTGTGTGAATTGTACAGATCCACTTTGTCAGTCCTTAAAGTTCTTTGAGTCGACGATCGCGAATGCTACGATTAGCTCGTATACACTAACCGCCAAGGTTTCAGTTGGAATTGTGATAAGAGAGCAGCTAGACTTTAAAACTTGTATGCAGAACTCATACTTAAATGTTTATGCTGACAGAGTTGAAGCCGTCGTTCAGTTGCCCGACCGTTGTGTAGCTCTCTCTACCGCCAACGCCTCCTCCTCTGTTTAATTCGCTGATTCAGCCCTCCAGTTCACCCACATTTCACCAATAATCTCAGCAAAATAATTGACTTTGCCATTTTCCACTTCAGCGTTTTCGTTATTTGACGAGAAGAATTTTGAGTCCCTAAGAGTTCGCCTCTGTTTTTAGCGCGGAACTACTGTGAACTGCGTGTAAAGGGATTCGAAGGAGTTAAGAATTCACGGACTGCCTCCTGGGTTCACTAAGCTGTCGCTGAAAATGATCACAGACGGCGTCAAATTAGTTGGAGTACCTTCATCTGTTGGAAAGGGATACTAATAGTTGATGGCCGACTCTGATTTCCACGTTAAGCTGAGTGTTAACGTTAACAATATATCATATACCTTCGAGAGCACGGACAAGGTTACGTACGAAGTTGGAGAAACGCAGAGCTTCACATGCAGCACAGATGTGTGCAGCCAGAATATGTTATACGTTCACAAAAATAGCGGCCTTATTACAAGCGCAAACATATTAACAACAGTTAAGAAAAGTGGGCTAATTACATATGTCATAAATGAAAACGTTACTACTTTCAACCAAGGATGCTACCTCGGATTTCATTTGAACTATGACGAAAAATTTATGTGGCTCGACCTGATAGCTAACACACAAACCATTTGCCAAATCTCTTCCAATCAAAGCTACACGTTGATCCTGGCATCTAAAAATAAGACACAGACGATAATTACCCAGTTTTTGTACTAGTTGAACTCAACAACCAGCTTGGTGAATACAAGCTTCATCGTCAGAAGCGAAATTCTTTTGATGATAAACAATAGCTTGTCCACCAGCCTTCAAATTAAATTGGATACGGACTCAATCGACAATATACCACTTTTAA
Source organism: Hexamita inflata (assembly GCA_963988835.1). Classification (NCBI taxonomy): domain Eukaryota; phylum Fornicata; order Diplomonadida; family Hexamitidae; genus Hexamita; species Hexamita inflata. The sequence goes on along the minus strand of CAXDID010000839.1, from coordinate 110,764 downwards.
AAGTTGTAAATCACTGTTTAGAAGACTTCAGAATTCAATAAACCATTATATTGGTTATATCAATGGTAATAAGTATTTTATTAACAATTATATTCTACGACGCAAAGTACTACTGTAACAGGTCTGCTAAACAGACTACAAAAATGTCTAAGATCATTCTGCTGAAGTTCAACGAGTTTGACGACATTGAATGAAGAACTTTAAAATCTATCTATCCGAATTACATTGTACCGTTTAGTCACTGTAACAGCTATTCGTTGTATTTATCTTGTCGTGCGAATAGACGCTAGATTTCATCCACGAATTTATTAAAATTTGTAGCGGCGAGTTTTATAGTGAAATGTGTATCTTACGTGATTTTATCGTATTTGGAGTATATAAATGCGCTCTATTTCCCAAGAGTATTTGCATCTTCGCTGGTGCTGTAGATAGAATTCAATGCTTTTTGCAGTCCTAGTTATTTCTTTGATGGGCTTCTTTGCTGTTAAATATTGTATAATTAGTAGTTTAAGTGATTCAAAATAGGGCTTACATCAGTTATTAAATTATTTTCTAAATCCAAACTATTCAGATTATTTAATTTTTATATCGGATTTGTTATTACAATTTAGTTACTTGCAAGATATAGTGAGTTAATATTATATAACTTACCAAGTGGTTGAATGTCGGTTATACGATTGTCATTTAATTACAAATACTTGATTTTCGTTAAAAACTGAATAATTGATATATCTTCTAAATCATTATTCCAAAGCTCTAGGTGTTCCAACTGCTTCAGCTGTTTTAATGGCGTTATGTTATTTATCTTAGTTTCATTTAGATTTAATTTTATTAAATTGTGCAAATTACTCAACGCCGAAAAATCTTTGATACTGCTTCTACAGATAGCAATATCTTACAACTTAACTAAGCTTCTTATAAACGCAATGTCTTCTATGTCGTCACTGAATAGATGTAAGTTCTTTAATTAAGTAAGATCTCGAATTTCGTTGTAGTCTTGAGTATTCGTTTTTTCAACAACGAGCGTTTCAAGTTATTTCATCTGTTAAATACCCTTGAGCGTTTATATCTCGCAATCGTATATTACCAAGGCGGTAATGTTGGTCGGAACATATTTGAACTCGAGGCCTGAACATCCATTCAAAACAAGCATTTAAACATCTAGCGTTTGAAGAAACACTATAGATTTTAAATATTGATAGCCTGCTATTTCCAGGCTTTTGTTTTGGATCTTTCCTCTATACTTCTCAATCATGGATTCGTCATATTCGTTCATTGGAGTGGAATTTGTTGGTATGGTAGTAGATTATTATATACGCCAATTCTTGTATTTTTAATGAAAGTGTAAATACAATTTAGGATTTCGTCTGCAGTTAGCTGGTTAGTAAAATTACATCAGTTCCAAGCTATTTAGGATCTCACCTGATCTGTTTCGACTAGTTCTTGGCAGTTTCATCTTGCCATCATGTTCCGATAAATGGGAGTTATAGCAGGGTCTTATATGCGAGGTAAGCGAGTTTTCAGGTCAAATCAAATTTCGGTTTATAAGCAAAGAGATTTATTTAACGATTTTATTATATTAGTGCAACACCGGCAGTCATTACCATCACTTCCACTTCAATGAATCCAACACATAAGAAAACTCCGAGGATAATACGCGACGAACGCACGCAGACGTACATGGACAATGCGCTGCTAGGCATACTCATATCAGTGAACGGGCTCAAAACCGCTGAAGAGCTTTTCCTTAAGTATTTGGGCAAAACAACCTAGTTTCAGTGGAAAGAAGCCCACGATGTCTTTGTCCAATAGATGGAGCGGGAGTAAATATATAGCATATACCACAGGTACGCGGAAAAGCGGTTCAAGGAAGTGCTCCTGCAGAAGTACTTGCTCAGCTACCCAGACAGCTTGAAGGCGAGTGTTGATTCCTTCATTGCCCAGGATGTCTCCTCCAACCAGGAAACGCTTAGAAACTTGAGCGAAGAGGAAGCGAAGAACTTCGCCAGAAACTTGGCCGCTCACGGGAAACAGCGCTTCGACGTCACAGCCAACAAAGAGTTCGCCTACGAGAGGATGTGCGACAAAATAACGTACAGCATCAGCATGGCCATCAAAAAGGTCAGAGGCGCATGGGCGTGTTCTGAAAGCAATATGGTAACCCCGCAAGTGTCAGAAGTAGCCCAAAGTTCAAGCTTTGGCGACAGCTAACTGCAACCTGACAATAAGAACTGCGGTGTTCCAGATGAATTTTAGGCGTACTTCGAGTTTTATCAATACTAAAAGAGCATAAAAGACGATGAGTGAAAGAGATTATATTTGAAAAATAAAGTCTAGCTCACACACACCTCTAAGCTCATCCTATGCTTGATTTTGGATGCACCGAAGTAAAAGGAATGACTGTATATATTGCATCTATATATATAATAATAGTTACACAGAAATTTTTTCAAAGTAAAGTTGGTGATCACATTTTGAGTTTTATTTAATCAAAAATAGGTATAGTAAAATGTAGTAACTAACTGATATATGGTGTTAAAAATAGGTGTTCTATTTATAAATGTTACACTACTGTGATATACAATATAATGTCTAAAATACGTCCAATCATATTTTTTGAAAGCATTTTCCTGTTATTTAGAATCCTAATAAGAAGTTATTAATTTTTAAAAGATTTTGATATGCAACAAGTTGTGCTATTTACATTGTTATTTTACTCTTAAACATTAAATATAATATTTTTATTATTATAAATGTGCAATATATATTTTTCCACACCTTTTCAGACTGTTTATATTTTTGTGTATATCTTCTTTTGTATAAACATTTTAAAAACGAATATAAACAATGTTTCTAATTACTGAAAATTATATACTAAAATTAATTTAAACCACTCCTAAACATTAAATACATGTAACCTGAATCTGGAAATGAACTCAAATCATTAGCAGATTGTAGAGCTGATGCCAAAAAGATAAGAGAAGATAAAGAAGCATTACGTTTGGCAAATTCAAATGCTGCGACTCAAAAATATTATGAATACAAATATAAAGAATAAGCTTTGTAATAATAGGAGGAGTAGTCGATAATAATCATATCATTGAAGTAACAGCTTGAGGCACCACAGTTTAAGCAATTTCAAACGTATATTTTAGATACGTATAATACTATTCATCACCACTTACTATTTCAAAAGATATGATTTTGCATTAATTCTTTTATTAAATGCCGATTGTTGGATTTAAATAGAGTGATACTATTTTATATATTGTTAATACATTCTTCACATTAATTGGGACACCTAAGTTGGTGATTAACTAGTGTTATAATCAACATCATCATATTTAGAACTAGACGCAGAGCTACAATAGTCCTTCGCATTCTATTGAGCAATTAGAAAATATGCCAGTTAAACTCGCATGCCTCTAGCTAGGCCAGGAGGAAAGATATAAAATAATTTTGATTTATTGAGGTGAGGAAAATTGCGCCAGTTTCGGTGGTTTTTTAGTTTGGGATATGGGCATAATAGCTTTAAATGCATGAATGCATACTTATGAATACATAGTTAAAATCTTTTAGAAAAAGTTCAAATCACACACATCAAATTTTGTCCTGAGCTCAGAGGTCTCACACACCTTCCCGTTCAGCAGCTCACTTCTGCGCTTCCTCTTTGAACTGCTGCGAAGAGAACAGCAGCTTTATTTTCTGGAGCAGGTGGTCTCTGTACCGCTCTCGCGAATATCCGAGCTGCCTTGCGTTGTACTGCAGCAGCTGCGCGTCGTTCAACACCAGGTGCAGCTCTTCGAGTTGGGTCTGGATTTGGTAGTTGTGTTTCATTGGTGTGAAAACGCCACTTTGCTGCAAATGCTGTATATCAAATGTATTCGCTCCAAATTATGGATGTAGAATCACGAGATAAACAACCTCATGAAGCAGCTGAAGCAGCTGGAGGCCGAGTACAGTCAGCATGCATAATTAATAATATTAACATCAAAAACCTCTCGAATAACAACTAAAATATAAATTATGTAAAAATATTATTTGGCTTACACAAGTAATACACAAGTGATAATGCTACATGACAATTAAAATTCAACATTATGAACTGATAATGTCGAATTAATGTTTGAAACCATGTTTAGATCTTATAATCAGAGTAGAATAGTATTAAATAGTTTTCTGCTGCTCCAACCATCCATATTTGTAATTTTACTTGGTTTAATACTTGATATTAGTCTTAGATTATGTAATGTTTTATGTCCTATAAGGTTAAAATATTACACATAATCTAATTCTTCTTGGTAAAACTATGCAAAAGATATGTGGACTGTTTCTATTTTAAACATTCAATTTATACCTATCATTTCCATAATTAATTTTTTTGATTTTGTGGTGTAATTTTATGGAATCAACACATTCGCTTTAAATGGTACATGCGTATTCAGCAAATAAAGTTGGAAATATTCATGTTATGAAATATAATCACTCCCTTTAACATCAACTCAACCCTATGATACACGTATTAGTAGTTTACGTTGTTTAAAGTTTAAAATAATTCTATTTTCATTGTTTGTATTTAGATTAATATTGTATTTTCATCTATCTATCTGATTTGATATTTTCTTGATTTACACAATAATTAAAATTGAATAATGAATAATGTTATTATTCATAATATTTATCAATATTCAATGATTTTAGTCAGAAAGATATCTAAAATTGTGTATATCTGGAATGTTTTCCTTTACACATAAACATTTGATAAACAGTTGTTGATAATGCTTTTTAATGATTTGAAATTTGTTTTATTTCCACGTCAATGATAGTGTTAATATCTTCCATCTCAACAAATACCTAGTAAATACGAAGGTAGCAACAACTATAATCGTGTTATAACGATTTCAGCACGGTAATTTTAAAAGAAGCTGAAAAACAGATTTGCGTTGTGCTCGACTCAGCTGATAATAGAAGATGCAATAAACTTCCGCGTGGGATACAACTACAAATAAAAGTAGATAAGTTAGGTTCCTCGTTCACCCCAACAGGTTATTTTACCGATTTTAGTTACGCTTCGACCACTGAGCTGTGTGTGAGCTGCACAAATCCGTTATGTCAGTCCAGAAAGTTTTTCGAATCACTTACTGCTAGCGCTACAATAAGCTCATATGCACTAACAGCCTAGGTTTTAGTAGGAGCTGTCATCAGATAGCAATTAGATCTTTAATATTGTATTTAGAACTCGTATTTAAATGTATTTTCTGACCATGTTGAGTCTGTAGTTCAAATTTAAAGTACGTGCGCCTTCCCCGCAATTAATGCATCGTCATCCGTTTAATTCACAAATACGGCGCTCCATTTCAAGCATAATACACCTGTAATTTCAGGAAATCTGTTTATTATGCCCTTCTCTACTTCAGCACTCTCATTATTTGATGAGAACAACTTCCAGTCGCTGAGGGTTCGTCTCTGTTTTTAGCGCGGAAGTACTGTGAACTGCGTGTAAAGAGATTCGAGTGATGTGAGAATTCACGGACTGCCTCCTGGTTTTGCAAAGTTATCTCTTAAAATGAATTCAGGCTTAAAATTAGTTGGAATTCCCTCTCTAGTGGGTAAGGGGTACTAATCACTCATGGCGGACTCCACATTCCGCGTAAAGCTTTAGGTTAATGTCAATAATAAATCATTTATCTTCGAAAGTACAGATAAAGTTACATACACCCCTGGAGAAACACAAAACTTCACATGCAGCACAGACGTGTGCGGCCAGAATATGTAGTACGTTCACCAAAATAACGGGCTCATTACGAGTGCACACACAGTCACAACAGTCAAGAAAAACGGTCTTGTTACATTCGTTGTGAGCGAAAACGTTACGTCCATAAACGAAGGGTGCTATTAGGGATTCCATCTGAACTACAACGAAAAGTTCATGTGGCTTGATCTGTTATCCAATTAATAATCCACAGTTTGCCAGATATCCTCCAATCAAAATTACACGCTTGTTTTATCAGCTAAGAATTAGACTCAGACGAATATCACGCAGTTTTCGTACTAGTTGAACTCAACAGCTAATATGGTAAATATTAGCTTTGCTGTTAGAAGCGAAATACTTCAGATGATAAACAACTAGTTCATCAGTCTGTAAATTTTATAAGACACAGAGACAATCGACAATATACCACTTTTAAAAGTTGTAAATCACTGTTTAGAAGACTTCAGAATTCAATAAACCATTATATTGGTTATATCAATGGTAATAAGTATTTTATTAACAATTATATTCTACGACGCAAAGTACTACTGTAACAGGTCTGCTAAACAGACTACAAAAATGTCTAAGATCATTCTGCTGAAGTTCAACGAGTTTGACGACATTGAATGAAGAACTTTAAAATCTATCTATCCGAATTACATTGTACCGTTTAGTCACTGTAACAGCTATTCGTTGTATTTATCTTGTCGTGCGAATAGACGCTAGATTTCATCCACGAATTTATTAAAATTTGTAGCGGCGAGTTTTATAGTGAAATGTGTATCTTACGTGATTTTATCGTATTTGGAGTATATAAATGCGCTCTATTTCCCAAGAGTATTTGCATCTTCGCTGGTGCTGTAGATAGAATTCAATGCTTTTTGCAGTCCTAGTTATTTCTTTGATGGGCTTCTTTGCTGTTAAATATTGTATAATTAGTAGTTTAAGTGATTCAAAATAGGGCTTACATCAGTTATTAAATTATTTTCTAAATCCAAACTATTCAGATTATTTAATTTTTATATCGGATTTGTTATTACAATTTAGTTACTTGCAAGATATAGTGAGTTAATATTATATAACTTACCAAGTGGTTGAATGTCGGTTATACGATTGTCATTTAATTACAAATACTTGATTTTCGTTAAAAACTGAATAATTGATATATCTTCTAAATCATTATTCCAAAGCTCTAGGTGTTCCAACTGCTTCAGCTGTTTTAATGGCGTTATGTTATTTATCTTAGTTTCATTTAGATTTAATTTTATTAAATTGTGCAAATTACTCAACGCCGAAAAATCTTTGATACTGCTTCTACAGATAGCAATATCTTACAACTTAACTAAGCTTCTTATAAACGCAATGTCTTCTATGTCGTCACTGAATAGATGTAAGTTCTTTAATTAAGTAAGATCTCGAATTTCGTTGTAGTCTTGAGTATTCGTTTTTTCAACAACGAGCGTTTCAAGTTATTTCATCTGTTAAATACCCTTGAGCGTTTATATCTCGCAATCGTATATTACCAAGGCGGTAATGTTGGTCGGAACATATTTGAACTCGAGGCCTGAACATCCATTCAAAACAAGCATTTAAACATCTAGCGTTTGAAGAAACACTATAGATTTTAAATATTGATAGCCTGCTATTTCCAGGCTTTTGTTTTGGATCTTTCCTCTATACTTCTCAATCATGGATTCGTCATATTCGTTCATTGGAGTGGAATTTGTTGGTATGGTAGTAGATTATTATATACGCCAATTCTTGTATTTTTAATGAAAGTGTAAATACAATTTAGGATTTCGTCTGCAGTTAGCTTGTTAGTAAAATTACATCAGTTCCAAGCTATTTAGGATCTCACCTGATCTGTTTCGACTAGTTCTTGGCAGTTTCATCTTGCCATCATGTTCCGATAAATGGGAGTTATAGCAGGGTCTTATATGCGAGGTAAAGCGAGTTTTCAGGTCAAATCAAATTTCGGTTTATAAGCAAAGAGATTTATTTAACGATTTTATTATATTAGTGCAACACCGGCAGTCATTACCATCACTTCCACTTCAATGAATCCAACACATAAGAAAACTCCGAGGATAATACGCGACGAACGCACGCAGACGTACATGGACAATGCGCTGCTAGGCATACTCATATCAATGAACGGGCTCAAAACCGCTGAAGAGCTTTTCCTTAAGTATTTGGGCAAAACAACCTAGTTTCAGTGGAAAGAAGCCCACGATGTCTTTGTCCAATAGATGGAGCGAGAGTAAATATATAGCATATACCACAGGTACGCGGAAAAGCGGTTCAAGGAAGTGCTCCTGCAGAAGTACTTGCTCAGCTACCCAGACAGCCTGAAGGCGAGTGTGGATTCCTTCATTGCCCAGGCTGTCTCCTCCAACCAGGAAACGCTTAGAAACTTGAACGAAGAGGAAGCGAAGAACTCCGCCAGAGACTTGGCCGCTCACGTGAAACAGCGCTTCGACGTCACAGCCAACAAAGAGTTCGCTTACGAGAGGATGTGCGACAAAATAACGTACAGCATCAGCATGGCCATCAAAAAGGTCAGAGGCGCACGGGCGTGTTCTGAAAGCAATATGGTAACCCCGCAAGTGTCAGAAGTAGCCCAAAGTACAAGCTTTGGCGACAGCTAACTGCAACCTGGCAATAAGAACTGCGGTGTTCCAGATGAATTTTAGGCGTACTTCGAGTTTTATCAATACTAAAAGAGCATAAAAGACAATGAGTGAAAGAGATTATATTTGAAAAATAAAGTCTAGCTCACACACCTTCCCGTTCAACAGCTCACTTCTGCGCTTCCTCTTTGAACTGCTGCGAAGAGAACAGCAGCTTTATTTTCTGGAGCAGGTGGTCTCTGTACCGCTCTCGCGAATATCCGAGCTGCCTTGCGTTGTACTGCAGCAGTTGCGCGTCGTTCAACACCAGGTGCAGCTCTTCGAGTTGGGTCTGGATTTGGTAGTTGTGTTTCATTGGTGTGAAAACGCCACTTTGCTGCAAATGCTGTATATCAAATGTATTCGCTCCAAATTATGGACGTGTAGAATCACGAGATAAACAACCTCATGAAGCAGCTGAAGCAGCTGGAGGCCGAGTACAGTCAGCATGCATAATTAATAATATTAACATCAAAAACCTCTCGAATAACAACTAAAATATAAATTATGTAAAAATATTATTTGGCTTACACAAGTAATACACAAGTGATAATGCTACATGACAATTAAAATTCAACATTATGAACTGATAATGTCGAATTAATGTTTGAAACCATGTTTAGATCTTATAATCAGAGTAGAATACAGTTATGGGAGGTGGAATTGCTTTTTCTTGTTTACTATGTGAGTAATTATATATTAAAATATTTTGCCACTTCTAATGCGGATGACAAATTCCAATAAATAATCTCAAGTTGGAGATTATTCATGAACTACTCATTAACACAAGAGGGCCAAAAATATGATTTCGATCGTATTAGACCATAATCGACTATTCAAAGTCGGTATTTAATATTCCAAAAAGGAAAAATAGAAATTACCACATGCAATAAAAGGACGGCAATGACAAAAATAAACGCGGTAGAAGATGTTTAGGGAAGGTCAACTAATTCACTTAACAAACTTAGGCAGTTCTGAAGCGTTTGTATTCTCTTCATTTCTGGGTCCAACGGATGAATTCATAAAATATTGTACCAATCTGAACTAGTTATATCACTTGTTTAAGATGTCCCTGTGTAATTTCTACGTTTTAGTCAACAAAACTAATTTATGAAAGATTTTATCTCGAAAATATATGGTAGTTAAGCCTGATTGGAGAAAAGAATAAGAGGATCCAATGATTGGTATACGGACGCAATATGTAATTTATAACTAGTAGCGCAAGCACTGGACCTGCAGAGGACCTCGGTGTTCATCTTCAACTGGGTCAATCTGAACGATTTTAGGTATTTCTTAATCACGAAAAACAATGGAGGACTTTTTCTTTCAATCTCAACCGGGAGCTCAAGATGAAGTATTGGTACTTCGCTTAATTAGAATTATAATTCAGGTAGTTACAGTCGCTTTCATTCTCAATATTCAAATAATGAATGCATTTTTGTTTCTTGAAGAATGGAATCAAGTGGGTTAGTCGGGCCCAGCATTAAATAATATATTGATGCTACTCTAAAACAACAGTTATTTTACTTATGATCTTCCACTTCCATTTCATAATGAGAAATCAATTTTCTTGATTGTTAAATTATACAACGTTAGGTAAAGTTGAAACTTATTATTGAAGTATATACAGAGTTATATACGTTAATTATTGTAGCACAGCTATCCAAGGCTCAACCAGGCCTTGATGTGATTGAAGCACTTTACAAATCAATAGTAAATAGAGTTAATGAGTGTATTGATGAGGAGGGAGAACACACTCATTATTGAGCCGGGCAGTGATATAAGTAAGATTCAAATAATAAACTTCATTCTTCTTCCTAATTCAAAAAAGCATTTCGAGGGCCCACCACTGTAGTATTAAATAGTTTTCTGCTGCTCCAACCATCCATATTTGTAATTTTACTTGGTTTAATACTTGATATTAGTCTTAGATTATGTAATGTTTTATGTCCTATAAGGTTAAAATATTACACATAATCTAATTCTTCTTGGTAAAACTATGCAAAAGATATGTGGACTGTTTCTATTTTAAACATTCAATTTATACCTATCATTTCCATAATTAATTTTTTTGATTTTGTGGTGTAATTTTATGGAATCAACACATTCGCTTTAAATGGTACATGCGTATTCAGCAAATAAAGTTGGAAATATTCATGTTATGAAATATAATCACTCCCTTTAACATCAACTCAACCCTATGATACACGTATTAGTAGTTTACGTTGTTTAAAGTTTAAAATAATTCTATTTTCATTGTTTATATTTAGATTAATATTGTATTTTCATCTATCTATCTGATTTGATATTTTCTTGATTTACACAATAATTAAAATTGAATAATGAATAATGTTATTATTCATAATATTTATCAATATTCAATGATTTTAGTCAGAAAGATATCTAAAATTGTGTATATCTGGAATGTTTTCCTTTACACATAAACATTTGATAAACAGTTGTTGATAATGCTTTTTAATGATTTGAAATTTGTTTTATTTCCACGTCAATGATAGTGTTAATATCTTCCATCTCAACAAATACCTAGTAAATACGAAGGTAGCAACAACTATAATCGTGTTATAACGATTTCAGCACGGTAATTTTAAAAGAAGCTGAAAAACAGATTTGCGTTGTGCTCGACTCAGCTGATAATAGAAGATGCAATAAACTTCCGCGTGGGATACAACTACAAATAAAAGTAGATAAGTTAGGTTCCTCGTTCACCCCAACAGGTTATTTTACCGATTTTAGTTACGCTTCGACCACTGAGCTGTGTGTGAGCTGCACAAATCCGTTATGTCAGTCCAGAAAGTTTTTCGAATCACTTACTGCTAGCGCTACAATAAGCTCATATGCACTAACAGCCTAGGTTTTAGTAGGAGCTGTCATCAGATAGCAATTAGATCTTTAATATTGTATTTAGAACTCGTATTTAAATGTATTTTCTGACCATGTTGAGTCTGTAGTTCAAATTTAAAGTACGTGCGCCTTCCCCGCAATTAATGCATCGTCATCCGTTTAATTCACAAATACGGCGCTCCATTTCACCCATAATACACCTGTAATTTCAGGAAATCTGTTTATTATGCCCTTCTCTACTTCAGCACTCTCATTATTTGATGAGAACAACTTCCAGTCGCTGAGGGTTCGTCTCTGTTTTTAGCGCGGAAGTACTGTGAACTGCGTGTAAAGAGATTCGAGTGATGTGAGAATTCACGGACTGCCTCCTGGTTTTGCAAAGTTATCTCTTAAAATGAATTCAGGCTTAAAATTAGTTGGAATTCCCTCTCTAGTGGGTAAGGGGTACTAATCACTCATGGCGGACTCCACATTCCGCGTAAAGCTTTAGGTTAATGTCAATAATAAATCATTTATCTTCGAAAGTACAGATAAAGTTACATACACCCCTGGAGAAACACAAAACTTCACATGCAGCACAGACGTGTGCGGCCAGAATATGTAGTACGTTCACCAAAATAACGGGCTCATTACGAGTGCACACACAGTCACAACAGTCAAGAAAAACGGTCTTGTTACATTCGTTGTGAGCGAAAACGTTACGTCCATAAACGAAGGGTGCTATTAGGGATTCCATCTGAACTACAACGAAAAGTTCATGTGGCTTGATCTGTTATCCAATTAATAATCCACAGTTTGCCAGATATCCTCCAATCAAAATTACACGCTTGTTTTATCAGCTAAGAATTAGACTCAGACGAATATCACGCAGTTTTCGTACTAGTTGAACTCAACAGCTAATATGGTAAATATTAGCTTTGCTGTTAGAAGCGAAATACTTCAGATGATAAACAACTAGTTCATCAGTCTGTAAATTTTATAAGACACAGAGACAATCGACAATATACCACTTTTAAAAGTTGTAAATCACTGTTTAGAAGACTTCAGAATTCAATAAACCATTATATTGGTTATATCAATGGTAATAAGTATTTTATTAACAATTATATTCTACGACGCAAAGTACTACTGTAACAGGTCTGCTAAACAGACTACAAAAATGTCTAAGATCATTCTGCTGAAGTTCAACGAGTTTGACGACATTGAATGAAGAACTTTAAAATCTATCTATCCGAATTACATTGTACCGTTTAGTCACTGTAACAGCTATTCGTTGTATTTATCTTGTCGTGCGAATAGACGCTAGATTTCATCCACGAATTTATTAAAATTTGTAGCGGCGAGTTTTATAGTGAAATGTGTATCTTACCTGATTTTATCGTATTTGGAGTATATAAATGCGCTCTATTTCCCAAGAGTATTTGCATCTTCGCTGGTGCTGTAGATAGAATTCAATGCTATTTGCAGTCTTAGTTATTTATGTGTGGGTTTTTTGTTGCAGTATTGTGGGGTATGTTTTATATTTTAAATAGGACTGAAATCGGTTATAAAATTATATTCCAGGTCAAAATTATATAAATCAATTAAATTTTGTAGAGCGTTAACTTATAAAATAAGGTTATTTGATAGATATAGCGACTTGAGATAAGTAAGCCGGCTAAGGGGCTGGATGTCAACGATAAAATTAAATCCTAATTGCAAGTATGTTAAATTAGTTAAGTACTGAATTATCGATATTTCTTCAATTCCGTTATTCCAAAGTTCTAGGTGAGCCAACCCCTTCAGCTGTTTTAATGGCGTTAGATTCTTTATCATTGTTTCATTAAGTGATAGCTCTGTTAAATAGTGCAAATTGCTCAGCGCCGAAAAATCTTTGATTGTTTTACTTGTAAAAGCAACATTCTCTAAGTAGGCTAAACTCCTTAGAAATTCAAGGTCATTAATCCCCTTTCCGAATAAGTGCAACTTTTTTAATTTTACTAGATCTTATATTACGTGGTAATCCTAAATGTCGATTTCATTTACTGTGAGCGCCTCTAGTTATTTCATTTGCTAAATACCCATGAGCGTTTATATCTTGCAATCATACGATATCAAGTTCGTGATGTTGGTCGGAACATATTTAAACTCGAGACCATGACAATTGTACAGATTTAGCGTTTATACGTCTAGTACTTGTAAAAACTTAACTGATTTTAAGTTTACGTCGCCTGCTATTCCCAAGCTTTTGTTTTGGATCTTTCCTCTATACTTCTCAATCATGGATTCGTCATATTCGTTCATTGGAGTGGAATTTGTTGGTATGGTAGTAGATTATTATATAAGCCAATTCTTGTATTTTTAATGAAAGTGTAAATACAATTTAGGATTTCGTCTGCAGTTAGCTGGTTAGTAAAATTACATCAGTTCCAAGCTATTTAGGATCTCACCTGATCTGTTTCGACTAGTTCTTGGCAGTTTCATCTTGCCATCATGTTCCGATAAATGGGAGTTATAGCAGGGTCTTATATGCGAGGTAAGCGAGTTTTCAGGTCAAATCAAATTTCGGTTTATAAGCAAAGAGATTTATTTAACGATTTTATTATATTAGTGCAACACCGGCAGTCATTACCATCACTTCCACTTCAATGAATCCAACACATAAGAAAACTCCGAGGATAATACGCGACGAACGCACGCAGACGTACATGGACAATGCGCTGCTAGGCATACTCATATCGATGAACGGGCTCAAAACCGCTGAAGAGCTTTTCCTTAAGTATTTGGGCAAAACAACCTAGTTTCAGTGGAAAGAAGCCCACGATGTCTTTGTCCAATAGATGGAGCGAGAGTAAATATATAGCATATACCATAGGTACGCGGAAAAGCGGTTCAAGGAAGTGCTCCTGCAGAAGTACTTGCTCAGCTACCCAGACAGCTTGAAGGCGAGTGTTGATTCCTTCATTGCCCAGGATGTCTCCTCCAACCAGGAAACGCTTAGAAACTTGAGCGAAGAGGAAGCGAAGAACTCCGCCAGAGACTTGGCCGCTCACGTGAAACAGCGCTTCGACGTCACAGCCAACAAAGAGTTCGCCTACGAGAGGATGTGCGACAAAATAACGTACAGCATCAGCATGGCCATCAAAAAGGTCAGAGGCGCACGGGCGTGTTCTGAAAGCAATATGGTAACCCCGCAAGTGTCAGAAGTAGCCCAAAGTACAAGCTTTGGCGACAGCTAACTGCAACCTGGCAATAAGAACTGCGGTGTTCCAGATGAATTTTAGGCGTACTTCGAGTTTTATCAATACTAAAAGAGCATAAAAGACAATGAGTGAAAGAGATTATATTTGAAAAATAAAGTCTAGCTCACACACCTTCCCGTTCAACAGCTCACTTCTGCGCTTCCTCTTTGAACTGCTGCGAAGAGAACAGCAGCTTTATTTTCTGGAGCAGGTGGTCTCTGTACCGCTCTCGCGAATATCCGAGCTGCCTTGCGTTGTACTGCAGCAGCTGCGCGTCGTTCAGCACCAGGTGCAGCTCTTCGAGTTGGGTCTGGATTTGGTAGTTGTGTTTCATTGGTGTGAAAACGCCACTTTGCTGCAAATGCGGTATATCAAATGTATTCGCTCCAAATTATGGACGTGTAGAATCACGAGATAAACAACCTCATGAAGCAGCTGAAGCAGCTGGAGGCCGAGTACAGTTAGCATGCATAATTAATAATATTAACATCAAAAACCTCTCGAATAACAACTAAAATATAAATTATGTAAAAATATTATTTGGCTTACACAAGTAATACACAAGTGATAATGCTACATGACAATTAAAATTCAACATTATGAACTGATAATGTCGAATTAATGTTTGAAACCATGTTTAGATCTTATAATCAGAGTAGAATAGTATTAAATAGTTTTCTGCTGCTCCAACCATCCATATTTGTAATTTTACTTGGTTTAATACTTGATATTAGTCTTAGATTATGTAATGTTTTATGTCCTATAAGGTTAAAATATTACACATAATCTAATTCTTCTTGGTAAAACTATGCAAAAGATATGTGGACTGTTTCTATTTTAAACATTCAATTTATACCTATCATTTCCATAATTAATTTTTTTGATTTTGTGGTGTAATTTTATGGAATCAACACATTCGCTTTAAATGGTACATGCGTATTCAGCAAATAAAGTTGGAAATATTCATGTTATGAAATATAATCACTCCCTTTAACATCAACTCAACCCTATGATACACGTATTAGTAGTTTACGTTGTTTAAAGTTTAAAATAATTCTATTTTCATTGTTTGTATTTAGATTAATATTGTATTTTCATCTATCTATCTGATTTGATATTTTCTTGATTTACACAATAATTAAAATTGAATAATGAATAATGTTATTATTCATAATATTTATCAATATTCAATGATTTTAGTCAGAAAGATATCTAAAATTGTGTATATCTGGAATGTTTTCCTTTACACATAAACATTTGATAAACAGTTGTTGATAATGCTTTTTAATGATTTGAAATTTGTTTTATTTCCACGTCAATGATAGTGTTAATATCTTCCATCTCAACAAATACCTAGTAAATACGAAGGTAGCAACAACTATAATCGTGTTATAACGATTTCAGCACGGTAATTTTAAAAGAAGCTGAAAAACAGATTTGCGTTGTGCTCGACTCAGCTGATAATAGAAGATGCAATAAACTTCCGCGTGGGATACAACTACAAATAAAAGTAGATAAGTTAGGTTCCTCGTTCACCCCAACAGGTTATTTTACCGATTTTAGTTACGCTTCGACCACTGAGCTGTGTGTGAGCTGCACAAATCCGTTATGTCAGTCCAGAAAGTTTTTCGAATCACTTACTGCTAGCGCTACAATAAGCTCATATGCACTAACAGCCTAGGTTTTAGTAGGAGCTGTCATCAGATAGCAATTAGATCTTTAATATTGTATTTAGAACTCGTATTTAAATGTATTTTCTGACCATGTTGAGTCTGTAGTTCAAATTTAAAGTACGTGCGCCTTCCCCGCAATTAATGCATCGTCATCCGTTTAATTCACAAATACGGCGCTCCATTTCACGCATAATACACCTGTAATTTCAGGAAATCTGTTTATTATGCCCTTCTCTACTTCAGCATTTTCATTATTTGATGAGAACAACTTCCAGTCGCTGAGGGTTCGTCTCTGTTTTTAGCGCGGAAGTACTGTGAACTGCGTGTAAAGAGATTCGAGTGATGTGAGAATTCACGGACTGCCTCCTGGTTTTGCAAAGTTATCTCTTAAAATGAATTCAGGCTTAAAATTAGTTGGAATTCCCTCTCTAGTGGGTAAGGGGTACTAATCACTCATGGCGGACTCCACATTCCGCGTAAAGCTTTAGGTTAATGTCAATAATAAATCATTTATCTTCGAAAGTACAGATAAAGTTACATACACCCCTGGAGAAACACAAAACTTCACATGCAGCACAGACGTGTGCGGCCAGAATATGTAGTACGTTCACCAAAATAACGGGCTCATTACGAGTGCACACACAGTCACAACAGTCAAGAAAAACGGTCTTGTTACATTCGTTGTGAGCGAAAACGTTACGTCCATAAACGAAGGGTGCTATTAGGGATTCCATCTGAACTACAACGAAAAGTTCATGTGGCTTGATCTGTTATCCAATTAATAATCCACAGTTTGCCAGATATCCTCCAATCAAAATTACACGCTTGTTTTATCAGCTAAGAATTAGACTCAGACGAATATCACGCAGTTTTCGTACTAGTTGAACTCAACAGCTAATATGGTAAATATTAGCTTTGCTGTTAGAAGCGAAATACTTCAGATGATAAACAACTAGTTCATCAGTCTGTAAATTTTATAAGACACAGAGACAATCGACAATATACCACTTTTAAAAGTTGTAAATCACTGTTTAGAAGACTTCAGAATTCAATAAACCATTATATTGGTTATATCAATGGTAATAAGTATTTTATTAACAATTATATTCTACGACGCAAAGTACTACTGTAACAGGTCTGCTAAACAGACTACAAAAATGTCTAAGATCATTCTGCTGAAGTTCAACGAGTTTGACGACATTGAATGAAGAACTTTAAAATCTATATATCCGAATTACATTGTACCGTTTAGTCACTGTAACAGCTATTCGTCGTATTTATCTTGTCGTGCGAATAGACGCTAGATTTCATCCACGAATTTATTAAAATTTGTAGCGGCGAGTTTTATAGTGAAATGTGTATCTTACCTGATTTTATCGTATTTGGAGTATATAAATGCGCTCTATTTCCCAAGAGTATTTGCATCTTCGCTGGTGCTGTAGATAGAATTCAATGCTATTTGCAGTCTTAGTTATTTATGTGTGGGTTTTTTGTTGCAGTATTGTGGGGTATGTTTTATATTTTAAATAGGACTGAAATCGGTTATAAAATTATATTCCAGGTCAAAATTATATAAATCAATTAAATTTTGTAGAGCGTTAACTTATAAAATAAGGTTATTTGATAGATATAGCGACTTGAGATAAGTAAGCCGGCTAAGGGGCTGGATGTCAACGATAAAATTAAATCCTAATTGCAAGTATGTTAAATTAGTTAAGTACTGAATTATCGATATTTCTTCAATTCCGTTATTCCAAAGTTCTAGGTGAGCCAACCCCTTCAGCTGTTTTAATGGCGTTAGGTTCTTTATCTTAGTTTCATTTAGATTTAATTTTATTAAATTGTGCAAATTACTCAACGCTGAAAAATCTTTGATACTGATACTAGAGATAGCAATATCTTACAACTTAACTAAGCTTCTTATAAACGCAATGTCTTCTATGTCGTCACTGAATAGATGTAAGTTCTTTAATTAAGTAAGATCTCGAATTTCGTTGTAGTCTTGAGTATTCGTTTTTTCAACAACGAGCGTTTCAAGTTATTTCATCTGTTAAATACCCTTGAGCGTTTACATCTAGCAGTCGTATATTACCAAGGCGGTAATGTTGGTCAGAACTTTGCTAGATTCGATTACCTCTATACTTCTCAATCATGGATTCGTCATATTCGTTCATTGGAGTGGAATTTGTTGGCATGATGGTAGATCATAATATAAGCCAATTCTTGTATTTTTAATGAAAGTGTAAATACAATTTAGGATTTCGTCTGCAGTTATAGATTAGTAAAATTACATCAGTTCCAAGCTATTTAGGATCTCACCTGATCTGTTTCGACTAGTGTAATAATGTGTTTGTAAATTATAATTTATAATTGTTTTAACCGATTATCTTGTATGAACCATATCGGCTTTTTTCACTTGCATTATATTTTATTAATTTTCTACAGAAATTAAGCTGATTGGTTCAAACCATAGGCTATTTTAATCATTAACTGATTGAAGACGTCAACTTTTTGATCATATTTGGAATGGTTCATTTTTGATTAAAATTGAAAGTGATATATTTATGTTTAATAACATTTTAGTAAGTTTCACTCCATCAATCAAATTTGAACAAGTTTCAAACTTCTAAAACAGGTTGCCGTCTAAGTAACTGATATTAACAGCATCAATAATCTACACAACAAAATAATTATTAACCTAACTTGTAAACTAAATTTTAATTGAGTTTCCAATATTTATTACTTTTAAAAAACTAGCTGAGCAACAATTTAAATGATATCGATTTTACAATTAAATCAACTTACAATTAATATAACTCATTATACTGGAGTTGAATCCTGAAAATTCAGTATCAAAAAATACAACATGTTCAAAAACCTTCGCAATGATAATAATAAATTTATAAAATGTTATACATAGTAATAAAATTTGAACCAAAGCAATAAGATTAATTTTGACCTGTTTAATGTGTGCAATAAACATTAAACATACTTTAAACACCATATATATCTTAATTAATTCATAAAAGAGGTATTTTCTGCTTTCAATCATTATTAAAATTGTTTACTAGGTTTATATTCAACAGTTTGTTTAATTGCACTTAGAAGAGGAAATAGGTGTCATCCGCTACTGCTTTTATTTGATAATAAACATAAATCACTAAATGTATTCTTAAAATTTTAGTAGTCAAATACACCTCAGGTGTCATTTACATGAGTATCGGTTAATGAGAAGTGTTATATCTGCATTATAGATAAGTAAAATTACATCAATTCTTAACCCAAGATTCGACTATGAGGGTTTTTGACGAAAGTCGATTTTAGAAGGAGAGTGAATTTAGGAATTCTAACTATATTTTTGGAGGATATAGACCTCTACTATTGTTGATAAAATATAAAATTTTTCCACATCACAAATGATGAATAAAATGCTGGTCGCCAAAAGCCAAGTAAAGTTCCACACTAATGCTCATAGTTGAATATCGATAATTCTATGATACTCGTAACAGTCTGGAGGGCTATAATGACTGCAGCTATGACCATTTAAGAATATTTTTAAAATAACATACTCTTGAAATAGCTAAAATATATCCATTTTGCCTCAGATTCCAGCGTTTAATACACAAATGAACGAATTTATACAGTTGAATAAAATATTTTAAACTTTTTAAGATTAAATATCGGTCGCTTGTAAATTCTAAATCGAGTAAGAGCTGAGCTAGTCCAACAATTTTCTCAACA
The DNA here is from genome assembly GCA_963988835.1 of Hexamita inflata. Classification (NCBI taxonomy): domain Eukaryota; phylum Fornicata; order Diplomonadida; family Hexamitidae; genus Hexamita; species Hexamita inflata. The sequence goes on along the minus strand of CAXDID010000839.1, from coordinate 90,846 downwards.
ATGATTACGAATTGGCGGCTCATCGCATTTAAGTTATAGATTAATCTCAAACTTTTACTCTTTTGATTTTCTATTTCACCAAGCAACTCAAATGTAAGTTACAAGTTACAGCTGGAACCAAATATAGAATATAAGAAGTATTAGCTTGAGAACATACAAAAGCACTAATGATTTTTACTGTTCCACTTATGAGACTTTCTCAGAATGTGCAAATCATGTATTGATAGAAGCATATTTTATATTTTCTGTTAAACCTACATATTGTCCTAGCGAAACTGTTTACTTTAATTCAGGCATCAGTTTAGCTCCCTCAGAATTTCTGGACTTCTCCATAAAAATTGATATTTCAATATTATTTACAAGTAAATAAAAAGTTGAATGAGCCGTAGGTTGTATAAATTTAAATAAGTGTACTCCCCTATTTTTGACTATAGCTGTTAACTGCTTTACGAGAAAATGCAGTCAATGAAAATTTGATTTATGGAAGTTGGTGTGGAACCATTACCAAACTCTCGCAAATATGTTAAAAATGACATAGTAAAAATCGATTTAAAAAGAATTTACTGGATGAATTGTTCAGCAAAGAAATTCTTGGGTTAACTATTTAAAATCATATCTGATCAGTTCTGGTTAGTTACTGATGGTTTCATCTTGTCTTCATGTTTTGATAAATGGGAGTTATTTTAGCAGGGTATTATATGCGAGGTAAAAATTTATCCGATCAAATCTTTTTATTTATATACATTCAATTAAAATTTTGAATATTATAATGAATATTATTCATTTCACATCCACATTTAAGATGAATCCAACACATAAGAAGACTCCGAGGATAATACGCGACCAACGCACGCAGACGTTCATGGACAATGCGCTGCTAGGCATACTCATATCGATGAACGGGCTCAAAACCGCTGAAGAGCTTTTCCTTAAGTATTTGGGCAAAACAACCAAGTTTCAGTGGAAAGAAGCCCACGATGTCTTTGTCCAATAGATGGAGCGAGAGTAAATATATAGCATATACCATAGGTACGCGGAAAAGCGGTTCAAGGAAGTGCTCCTGCAGAAGTACTTGCTCAGCTACCCAGACAGCTTGAAGGCGAGTGTTGATTCCTTCATTGCCCAGGATGTCTCCTCCAACCAGGAAACGCTTAGAAACTTGAGCGAAGAGGAAGCGAAGAACTCCGCCAGAGACTTGGCCGCTCACGTGAAACAGCGCTTCGACGTCACAGCCAACAAAGAGTTCGCCTACGAGAGGATGTGCGACAAAATAACGTACAGCATCAGCATGGCCATCAAAAAGGTCAGAGGCGCACGGGCGTGTTCTGAAAGCAATATGGTAACCCCGCAAGTGTCAGAAGTAGCCCAAAGTACAAGCTTTGGCGACAGCTAACTGCAACCTGGCAATAAGAACTGCGGTGTTCCAGATGAATTTTAGGCGTACTTCGAGTTTTATCAATACTAAAAGAGCATAAAAGACAATGAGTGAAAGAGATTATATTTGAAAAATAAAGTCTAGCTCACACACCTTCCCGTTCAACAGCTCACTTCTGCGCTTCCTCTTTGAACTGCTGCGAAGAGAACAGCAGCTTTATTTTCTGGAGCAGGTGGTCTCTGTACCGCTCTCGCGAATATCCGAGCTGCCTTGCGTTGTACTGCAGCAGCTGCGCGTCGTTCAGTACCAGGTGCAGCTCTTCGAGTTGGGTCTGGATTTGGTAGTTGTGTTTCATTGAAGTGAAAACGCCACTTTGCTGCAAATGCTGTATATCAAATGTATTCGCTCCAAATTATGGACGTGTAGAATCACGAGATAAACAACCTCATGAAGCAGCTGAAGCAGCTGGAGGCCGAGTGTGGTCAGGTGGAGGAGCACACGCAGAAGAACTACGCGTTGTGCGACAAGTACGAGAAGAAGCTGACGAAGCTCACCATCCAGAATTCCACTCTGCAGAAGCAGGTGGAGGAGCTGAACACGAACGACAAGACGCAGCTGCAGACCGCGTTGCAGCTCATTATCTCGCAAACGGAGGCGTTCGAGGACGAGCTCTCGTTTTTGAAGAAGAAGAATTAGAAACTTGAGGATGAAATAATTCAAATTGATTCTGAACACTAAAATAAAATGAAGGACAAAAACGTTGAACTTGAACGGGAGAAACGAGAAGTAGCTGAGCTAAACTAACGAGCACAAATTGCTTTACAGAGACAAAACGAACTGTCAGAGCAAATTGCAAACATTTAACAGCAAATTGAAGAGCAAAACCACGTGAATGTCCAATTTGCGTCCAATATACGAACCATACAGTAAATGAGGGAGAAAACGGAGGAGATCGTTCACCGGCCTGTGGTTGAGAAGGAGAACTTCGTTGAAACGATCTATCAGGATTTGAAAGAGTACTCAAATGACCTGATTAAATTAATGGTCATGGCATACGAGAGCCCAAGCAAATTCATTCAAAGGGGAGGCGTGCAGAGCTACATCGACATCCTGAGCAGAATTGAGCGCAAGAAAGCACAAATATTGTACGTACAGGATAAATGAGAATATTTTGGGTTTAATTTTTTGTGCTAGAGTTAATGTATACTATTTAATAGTTACAATTGTGAACTAATGACATAATTATTTATGAATTATTTACTAAGATAATGTTAGTCAAAGATAAATATACAGTTTAATATTCTCTGATTCATATCACAATATAAAAATTTTAAGCAATAAATATTATTATTTGATCAAACAGAGTCATTTGCATACATTTACGAATGTCATGTTTTGCATGTTCATATTTATTTAATATACTAATACTTGTGTTAGTTTTCTCTAATATATTATATAACTATTTGATAACTAATTTTCACTCCCAATGAATTTGAATAGCCAACATATTTGTAATCTGAACATAGTATCGACATCTTTAATATTTTTTATTCATATACTACAAACAAACATACATAAACATCAATCCAGTCACATCACTTAATTTTTGTGTAATATTCTACTCAGTATTCAAATTCTAGTTAAGAACAAAATCCTGCTAAAACTGACGAATATCCTCGCCCTATCCGTGTGCTCCAGCTCCAAGACAGCCGCCAAGCGAGTTCTCAAATATGGTCTTCTTGAGCTACTTATTCCCGGTGCCGCTGTGATTAGATTTGCGATTGCCTTCAAAGACGGAATTCAGCAGAAGATCCAGCTGAAACCGGACACGCTGTTATAAACACTCTGCGTGTTCGTATCCTCCAGACACCCGGTCCTCGCGGCCGTGCTGCACAACGCCTCGATCGTGAAGAACTTCAGAGCCAAGAAGCTCATCATCGCCCCGGACTACATCCGCCCGGTGATCAGGTTCTTCGACGTCCCGACCCAGTTCGAGCGCGTCCACTGCGACGACTTCATCCAGGAGCAGGAAGCCAGGTACAGAGCCTTTTTGAAGCAGATGCGCTTCGAGTGCGGGACCATCACCCCCGGCTACCCCGAGATGGACCAGAAGGACATCTACTGGAAGATGGAGCCGGTCAAGAACGAGCTGTACGCGAACGAGCCGGAGTACGTCTTCGAGATCCGCTTCTCCCAGGTCGAGGGCTACATGGAGCTCCAGACCACCGAGCTGCTCCAGCTGCTCTCCATCTACTACAAGCTGCAGCTGGACGTGAAGGAGTTCGTGGCCCTTCTGAAGTACAACAGTCTGCCCGAGAAGTCCATCGCCAGCCTCGAGCTCCTGAACGTCATCAAGCCGAACCTGAGCCCGGACGAGGCCCTGGTGGCCATCCTGGTGTGCCTCACCCAGCGGTTCCAGCGCGAGGGCTTCGACGACAACTACAACATCCAGGTCCAGCACGTCTTCAGCAAGATCTTCAACGACCGCTCTCCGAACCAAAGAGCCGCCATGTCCTGCGCCTGGAGCGTGATCACCGAGAAGCACCTGGTGGACCAGAGGCACGACAAGCTCTACTTCCAGGCCATGGTCAGCGGCGACTCGAAGATGTACGAGACCGTTCTCAGGCAGCTGAAGACGAAGGAGCCGGGATCTCTGCTGCAGGCCACCTGCTGGCTGCTGACCCACTCGCCCTCGCTCATGAGGGACTCCAGCTACGAGAAGCAGAAAAGAAACTACGAACTCGCTTTATACTTATTCAACAAAATATTTCGTTATGAAATCGTAGACTTTGAAACATTTTCATAATATGTTTGTAAAAAGGCAGCCGAATTGATCTCGATTATGGACATTAAGAATTTAAATGGAATATATTTGTGATTGATTAAAATGTTAATAAATTTAATATTAATGAATTAATATTTAATATTAATTTATTCATTATTATTATGATAATGAATAAATTTTGAACCTTATAAATAAAGAAGTATTATCATTGCCTTTCTTTCATAAAAATAACAGTAAGAGCAACTATTCCTAGAAGAACCAACAATCCAGCACTTACTGCGAACGGAACCCATATATTCTAATACTGTGCAACGATATAATAAGATTTTTAGTTGTCAAAATAATTACAGTAGAAAAATCCGACAGAAACACCCTTTTGAAGCTTAACTTTATCTTTTAGAAGCTGGAGTTTTTCCGAACAAGATCCTTCGCTGCTGAATGAATCACAATCAAAACAAATATCGAAGTCCGATGAATAGTTTACTTTTTGTTGGAAGTCGAATGTTCCAATCTCATTAGTTTGATTATTTTGCGTGTAAAATATGTTAATTCTATTTTTATTCGTGGCCTGATTTACTTAAGCAATACATTCCCATCTTTAATCTACTTTAAACTATGCACACATGCTATTCTTGTATATTTATAGAGACTATTTTGTTAAGCAGCCGAGATGGGCGAAATCGTAAGTACTGATTTCATAAATAATAACTTCATTAACATCCAAAAACGACAAAACGATTAACGACGTAGTTTCCCCGCTTACCAATACATTTGACCTAAAATTATCATAATCGTCGTTTTAGTCAAACTAAATCCCAATCTGTTTTGAGAACTCAGAATACGTCAGTGTTTTATGTTGTCTTAGAATGGTATACTTTTAAATGAGATAGTGGTCAATTTTTACAGTTTTGGCGTTCGCGAGATTGCATTGAAGTTCGTTTACAAGTGTGTCTCGGACTTGAACGAAAAGTGCGTCTGGATTTGCGATAGTATACAGGTGCGTGCCCCAGAAAACATCTGTCGGTGGGTCGTTGGCAATACATGAAAGAGTATCGACCGCTATTTTGTTGAGAATAAATTATTTGATTGAAGTGGGGATTCCGTTGATTGTTGATTTTATGTTCAGGAATATCTCCAACGTGCGGTTTTCAATGTATCTGGAGTAAAACTCATCAACAAGGGCCGCGTTCCCAACAGTTCGCTTCAGTTTGTAGATGAACGTGTTTGTGAACAGCGAGGCACTTTAATTGTATTAATTATTTACACAATTGGCAGTACAAGCCGGAATTGTAATTTCGATGTTTTGATTATTATAATAGTAATCAAAATACACATAAGCTGTGTCCAGATTAACTTAACAGTTGTGTGGTTCGACCACTATGTCAAAATCGCCATAAATGGTATAGTTCATGAAAATATTCTGGAAACAGCCAGTTCCGTTGTATTTCGTGTGCTCAATAGTAGCAACTGAGCTGTTAACTATCACATAGTTCGTGTCATAGCGCAGTTCAAATACAGCTGATCTCTTGTTCATTATTGAAAGGTAGTCAGGTCCAGTCAAATTGAAAGTAATTTTTATTGAACTGTGTTAAAACTGTACTTGAAATACACCAAAGGCTTGCCTGGAAGTGGAAAACGCACATCGTCGAAGTATAGATAAGCTAAGACGTTCATCTTATCCAGCGCTGTTCTACATTAATTATAGTCCTAAATCTCGTCAATGTGGTCGAACGGGATCATATTCAAGGTTAGCTAATTGGTTAGCATGTTTCCACGCAAGAAAGAGCGCGGTGAAAAACAAGACTTGAACGTTTGCTGAACTGGGTCCAAAAGAACGATTGTTAAAGATAACATTTCAAAATATTATTATAATATCATCTAGAATTATAATAATTAATATTTATACATTATACGAGTATTCATTTACAATAATTGAAGATTTATTAAAAATACAAAGTCAAAATAAATGAATACATAAGCGTTCAAATTATTTTAATACATTCTGTGCGTTTCTTGTCAATCCTTTTTTAATTCAAATTGTATAATCTATTCTTGTGTTATATCTAACAAAGTACTCTATTATATAGGGCTGTTATTTTTACAGTATCGTACAGTTTAGTCGTTTTTCGAGCTGTAAACTGTAATTCAGTAATATATACGTGACTGTAATGAGTTGTCTATTAAATTGAATAAATGAAGCGAATATTAAAATTTATCAACGTATATTACTATAATATATATTAATAATAATACCACATCAATGATGAATATAATTGTTTGTAAAAAATTGAAACTAATTATAATCTAGTGATGAATTAAAAGAATATTATGGTCGTAAATACATATAAAATGTTCGTTGTGTAAAACTAAAAATTACTAATTAATTATTGATAGAATAAATGTAAAAAGTTCTCCGAAATAGTATTAAAACGATTTTATATACATCAATTTGTTCTAATAGTAGACTATTAATAATTATAACACACAATATTGACTTGATTTGTGATAAATTTGTATTTTTATTGTGATATATTCAAACTATTCAATGATTATATTATAGAAAGATGATAAATATTTTAAAGTACAATACTATGACTGTATATAGAATATTTAAAGCATAAAACATAGATTGAATAGACTAATATTAAGTTGTAAGTGTATTTAAATGCATAGAACAGATTACAAAACACTAGATAAAGTAAATTTTGTCGTATAGTTCTCGGATTATTATATTTTACATATAGTAGATTCATATTAATGATTATTAACCTTATGAACATATTCAAAGTTTAAATTTTAAATAATTTATAATGTCTATAATCATTTTCAGTAAAATAAAATACGTTAAAAATGACTATAATATATGCAATAATTAAAATATACACTTGATAGTGTTTAAATAGTTGGTAGTATAGTTTATTAATTGTATATAATTTCTTAAAGATCAAATGATAAAAATATATTGCTTAATAAGTATGCGAATCATTATAAATTGACCTAAATTCCATTTATGTATCTATAATATGAGGAAATGAATGGTTTCTTCACAATTTATGTAAATTTGTAATCAAATAAATATTCATTTATATAATAATAAACAATTTCTTAGTCATCACTTTCAACTATGTTCGGAAATGTTCTTTCTTATTGATATTTTAACTATATAGTAATATTTAACTATGTTTATAAAAGTAATTGAAAATATTATTTACGAAAATGTAATTTAATAATGAACCAAGTGATATAAATTAAATTTATTCACTACTTAGAATATAATAGTATTATATTCTATCACAAAGACAATTTGAAGAAGTTACCAAACATTAAATTGTTCATCCTTTTCTCTGATCAATAAGAAAATATACGCAATCCTCTCTATATAACAAAACTTGCACAGGCGTTATATTGATAAAAAACGCAAACACAATAACACGCAACTCCCCTACTCAACCAAAAGCAGTTATCAACAAAAAGATCTCCAAAACAAACTCCATTAGCCCGAAAGAGCTAACAGAGAGTCTGTGAGGAGGTTTGACGTGTGATAACGCCGTGCAAGACTTCTGGTTAGAGAGGAATGTTGTTGGTTTGTTTGTGATCATTTGTTTAGAAAGGAAAGGAAATGTGATGATCAGAGAAAAAAGTGACCAGTATAGACGTAATTTACGGTGTGATTTATTTAATCAAGGCGTTATATTGATAAAAATATATTGTTTTACAAACCAAATTCAACAATATTTCACTTGTAAATTGGATTTATGATGAGTGCGCAGTATTTGAACACCGTTTTGGAGACCTGAATTCGCCTCTTGTACTCGTTCACATAAATGGCCGTTATTTGTTGAACGTCGATGTTTCCGAGCAGTTCCTGAACAATTTGAAGGTGATTTTCCTGCATTTTTATTGACGTTTTCCACTAAAATTGGTCCGTTATTTTGTGGTCGTCGTTTATGTTCTCGAAGGAGTCGAGAACTTCTTATGAGTTGAAGTTGAGCAGGATGTTGTTGGCGGTGCAAATGAGGCAGAACTGGCCCTCAAACTCCTTGTCTATTACGTTTAAAATTAAGCTAGGATTTTGGATTATACTGTTGAACTACTACACGTATTTCTTAATGTAGTTGTTAATCAGGTACTAAAACTAGCACTGTAGTTGCTTCTTCGTGAAATCAGGAAAATACACCTGCTAAATACACGCCCAGTTGTTCTTCAACTCAATAGCTTTCGTTAATAGTAAAAAGAACTCGTCGTTGTTCCACTGGTGATGCGTTCTCTTCTCTATGTTGAGCTCAGATTTGACAATATTCGTGTAATAGGATTTACACTACTGCTTTGTACGGTTTTTCATCTGTGACGACACTTTATCCCAGTCTATTTTGCTGTTTTTAAAACAAGTTTATGTGAGTTAAATTAGTGTAGCTCTTTCTTCATCTGTCCAGCTACTCATCAATTTGGAGTGATATTGAATTAATAATGGCAAAAATATAATAATTGTTATAATTAGTAATCAAATATGTGTTGATAGGATTTTGAATATGTACTCATTGTGATTACATTTGTGAATGTTTTCAATTACCATTCATTTAATTAGATAATGAGGTCAAATATATACAAAGTTACTATTTGTTCACTTAAAGATATTACAGTGTTCTTTAAAGTGTTGACTAGTTCGTTTTAGTAGTTTGCTGCTTATTTAATTATTTATATAGCGTCAAGTATAATAATTAACAAATAATATTTCTAAAATACATTTTAATCTATTCTTCACGTATTACAGCAGTTAATAGCTAAGAATTTCCGGACGATAGATAAATTAGAGTTGAAAAAATTGTAATTTTTTAATTATTGTCAAATCAGTATCATTATTCTTTTTAATTTTATTGTTATTTAGTTATAATAATGTAGTTATAATATGTATAATATGTTTTTATGAATTTAAATAATAAATATTATATATGATGCCCTCAAAGGTTTAGAACACGATACTGATCCAGTATAAACGAAAGTTAAGTGAGTGGGATATAAATATTATTTATAAAATTATTAAATTTGAGAAAAGTAATTGGAAATTTGTGAATGATAATATTTTATTGTTTATTAATGATCAGACAAACATATTATTTAACATATAGCTTTATTAAATCTACTATTCTAATTTACAAAATCAATTTAATAACATACTTTGACAATCTTATTTAAACATTTATGCATCTTTTTCCCGCACTTAGCTTTCACCCCAATGCTTCTGTTGACGTACATGCTTTCCCGCCCAGAATGCGAATTTGGATCTGTTTTCATAAATAATAAATGCGAGTGCGATATTTTGAACGGGTTTGTTTCAAACGGGATGTTCTGTGTAGACTGTCTGATATTGGACGCAAGCATTTGCGCGAATCTGAGAACTATTTCTGAGAAAACACGCGCAGTTTGGGATTAGATTTAAAATGAGTGAGATTTTATTATTTACTAATTTATATTAATAATGCATAACCTTGTTTATTAGAGTTATTAATAATGATGAAACTTTAACTGGCTAACGTTCTGCATGAAGGTTAGCCGTCAAGCCACCTTTACTCTGTCGAGCAGGCAAGAAGGCGATGCCACAACGCTGGAAAATTATATTTGACTGACATGTTTAATTTTTTGATCCCAGTATTTATTTCTTCATATTTTACTTATTTAAATGTTATAATCTTACTACATTACCTCGAATGCAGACCACCACCCCTATTCACTTACAGACCCCAAAAGTGCTCAGTTACAGACCCTTTTGATTTTTATAAATAAAAGGGTTTATAACTGAATTGTATTTAGGGTCTGTAACTGAAATGCTTTGAAATTTAATTGATTTAATATTATTGATTTTAACGTGTTTTAAGCCAAATATAAACGAGGAAACTTAACAATCTACAATAAATAATACTATTTAAGTCGTTATATACATAAAAATAGCAAAAATTCAAAAATTGTTGATATTTGAAGAATATTTTAAGAAAAGGAGTCTGTAACTGAAATTGGAAAACCAAATCTGATACTAGATATAAACCAAAATCAACCAGATTTGCTTTCAGTTATAGACCCTCTGCCTATTTTTTGGAAAAGGTCAGGGGGTCTGTAAGTGAATAGGGGAGGTGGTCTGCATTCGAGGAAATGTAGTATAACTTATAAGTAACTTATAAGTTATAAGCATCTAATAATATTATTATTAAATGTAGACGAGTAATATTCTTTTATTATTAAGAATTTATTTGATAATTTAAGCGATGTTACAAAATATATCATTTATATTCATTATTTATATTCATTTATGATGCTACACGGCAATATGTATCAAATCTTATAACTCAATATGATATCGCCAAACATGTTTTCCCACTCAACATCATATGCATAGTGGTTCCATTGTGTATTCCATTCTATGATTTTGATTTATTTCAGGTTGTATTTGAAAACTATGTTTTCCATATCTTACAATAATTCTTTTGGAACTGATAACCGTAATTGATACGGTTTCCCATTTCTGTGTTTGTTTAGGATTTATATAAGACGCAATATTTTATCTTCGCTAATATCCGTTGTTTCTTATTTTTTATTCATTATTTTAAGCGCGAACACAACATTGCCCAATGTAGCACACTAACTCCTGAATACTTTTATTTTCTCGTTCAGGCGCCTCTTGAATTCTTCATAAGGTTTGAACTTATCCTCATTGCAATCGCATGCGTCAAAGTGGTGTCCACTAAACATATTGTAGTAGTTATCATATACATGGTAAATTTGACGAGTATCCTAATACTTGTGCGAGAATAAATCTGTTGTCCTTCCAAAGACCATATTTTCTTTCATCCAATAATTTTTAAAATTTTAATCTAAAACATCCATCAAACGCTCCCACTAGTAAAATCCAAACCCAAAAAATGGTGAGTCAATTATTTAAAGGCCACGCTGATATTGCATGATTCCAATCTGGCACCAAGCACCTAAAGAGATCACCGCGTCAAATATCTACTTTGGCCTGGCCAGATTCACTAAATACTTAGCTGAGGACTCATCCAGAACCACCTTAGACTTCTTGTACTTGTCGCTCAGGTCCAGGTAAGCAGTTACATGTGATACATACGAAACTGCATTTCGTTGAGCTATCTGAAGCGCCAAATCGTTGAAAGAGGAGTACTAGCTGATGTTCTCCAAACATTATCTATTGAAGAGGATCGTCTCCAGCTACAGTTCTGGGTCTTCGTTTAGAGTAACCGAGCCGTCTTCGTAGTGGTAGGTAGGAACCTGCTTCAACACCGATACGTTCGTGAGTTCCAGTTCCATCTGCTTCATCTGGAGAGACACCCTGCTTGCATCGTGGAAGGCGGTGGATGACCAGCTGCAGAAGTACTCCGCGTCGGACAGCTTCAATATCGTGTTCATAATTTCTTAATCAGTAGCTTTCTCATGTACACGTATAAACCACAAATTGTCAATTTTAATAATATCAAAATCATCTAAATTTGTTGAATTGCCTTAAATTAGCTACCTATCGGATAACTTAACGTTATGTTTAATATAATTTGCAAATGTTGATCCGTTTCTATGTACAATATAAAGTTGCTGTTATTTACTACTTTATATATAATTATTGATTATGGAATCTACATATTGATATCTTTCGTGTACAATAACTATTACGCCAACTTGCTAGCTTGCTCTTATATCGTTATAACTTAGATAATTAGTCTAATATAAAGGTAACTTAATATATTTCAATTTATCTAGATTTTAATTGATTATTTACGACGAAATATGTGTGATGATAATCGTTTTGGAGTGTAAATATAAAAGATAATAGTATTTATATAATCTTTACAATATTTGTGTAAAATATTCAGCTCTACCTTTTAATTGTCTTTTTGTAAATTCTTGACACACATTTTGACATGATTTTGAACATTATAATATGATATTTATGTATTTAGCGATGGAAAACAAAATGATAAATAGCACACCACTCCTCTAAAACATTTAACATTCTATCTATGAATTATCCATGAATTACAATAAGACTGAACTTCTAGTAAGTATTAAGTGTATTATTTCATATAAATATATTAATAGTATATAAACATATTATATAAAAGATGTGAGTCAGGTAGTTAAGTGAGTCATTTTATAAAAGAGGACGTAACAATTTTAAGTCACAAATATATGCCATTTAAACTTTTTGCATCTATTAACTGGATAATAGCCTGCGCTTTTTGTTAAACGTATCCAGAAAGAATTTCAAAATTGACAACAGGATATAGAAATACTCTATTTAGCGCTAGAATAGCGAGTTCGTAGTTTCTTTTCTGTTTCTCGTAGCTGGAGTCCCTCATGAGCGAGGGCGAGTGGGTCAGCAGCCAGCAGGTGGCCTGCAGCAGAGATCCCGGCTCCTTCGCCTTCAGCTGCCTGAGAACGGTCTCGTACATCTTCGAGTCGCCGCTGACCATGGCCTGGAAGTAGAGCTTGTCGTGCCTCTGGTCCACCAGGTGCTTCTCAGTGATCACGCTCCAGGCGCAGGACATGGCGGCTCTTTGGTTCGGAGAGCGGTCGTTGAAGATCTTACTGAAGACGTGCTGGACCTGGATGTTGTAGTTGTCGTCGAAGCCCTCGCGCTGGAACCGCTGGGTGAGGCACACCAGGATGGCCACCAGAGCCTCGTCCGGGCTCAGGTTCGGCTTGATGACGTTCAGGAGCTCGAGGCTGGCGATGGACTTCTCGGGCAGACTGTTGTACTTCAGAAGGGCCACGAACTCCTTCACGTCCAGCTGCAGCTTGTAGTAGATGGAGAGCAGCTGGAGCAGCTCGGTGGTCTGGAGCTCCATGTAGCCCTCGACCTGGGAGAAGCGGATCTCGAAGACGTACTCCGGCTCGTTCGCGTACAGCTCGTTCTTGACCGGCTCCATCTTCCAGTAGATGTCCTTCTGGTCCATCTCGGGGTAGCCGGGGGTGATGGTCCCGCACTCGAAGCGCATCTGCTTCAAGAAGGCCCTGTACCTGGCTTCCTGCTCCTGGATGAAGTCGTCGCAGTGGACGCGCTCGAACTGGGTAGGGACGTCGAAGAACTTGATCACCGGGCGGATGTAGTCCGGGGCGATGATGAGCTTCTTGGCTCTGAAGTTCTTCACGATCGAGGCGTTGTGCAGCACGGCCGCGAGGACCGGGCGTCTGGAGGATACAAACACGCAGAGTGTTTATAACAGCATGTCCGGTTTCAGCTGGATCTTCTGCTGAATTCCGTCCTTGAAGGCGATCGCAAATCTAATCACAGCGGCGCCGGGAATAAGTAGCTCAAGAAGACCATATTTGAGAACTCGCTTGGCGGCTGTCTTGGAGCTGGAGCACACGGACAGCGCGAGGATATTCGTCAGTTTTAGCAGGATTTTGTTCTTAACTAGAATTTGAATACTGAGTAGAATATTACACAAAAATTAAGTGATGTGACTGGACCATTGGAAATTATGCTATTTATTTTGTAATTGGTGAACAATAAGAGTAATTATTGAAATGGCACTGGAAATTAAACAAATATAAAATTACATCATGTGAGAAGTGAAATAGTTAATAATTAATATGGGTATGTACTATAATAGTATTGTTTAGTAAGGTAAATATTAATATTAAAAAACATGAGATTTTTAAATTTTTTACACACATGACCTAATAACTTAGTTAATGATGATATTTTATGTTTTCTAGTATCTTTTATTTATTAAACAGTATAATTATATAAAGATTAAATTTCAAGAATTTGCATATTACAACAAAAATTTTATATTAATACTGAAATTTGACACGTTTTATGATTTAATTATGAACTACACTTCAATTTAATACTGAATACTGCATACATCATGCATTACTGTAAATAATTTATGTATACGTTCTGTAATAAACTATTAAGTATTTTATAATCAACAAATTTAACTATTAAGCATCATTCATGAAATATTTTAAGGTAGGCTCAAAGACAGTTACATAACTCAATTAGCCGCATAATTTTACAATTAATTTTACAAAAAACTCAAAATTACGGAGAAAGTGACAAAATTTTTGGTATATATTATATATACTGTACTACCACAGTATACATAACATCACTTAGAAGGGGATCGCATTTTCGTTTACAAGGGGTTGGTCACCAAATAACCCCCAAGTGACAAAAATCATGCATTTTAGCCCAGTTTTTTGACCATAAACCCTCAAAATCAACATAATTTATAGATATATTTTGGATACATTACACTTATGAGAGTTACAAAGTAACTAAAATATTCTAGTGGTGATAAGCTTGTTGGGTGTCAATATGGAAAAAATGTAGAAACTTTTAGTATCCTTATAATCGTAAGAGAGTGACAAATTCCATGCGTTTTAATTAATTAAATTAAATTTAACCTTTCAAATTCAACATTATTAGAATACAATTCACTTAATGAAATATGCTTATGAGTGAAACGACCTCCTGAGCTTAAGTTAGTAAACAATTTCACTTCAGAATCGGGTTTGCGATGAGCCCGCAGATCTTCGCGTTCGTTAATTTTCCCTTCCGTTTTTTATGCTCGCACTCGTAAATGTCCAGGAGGGCGTGCACGTTCAACTGCCCGAATATGCGGTTCACGTTCGTCACATCCAGTTCCTGCATTGTAATTGACGTTGGAAACTAAAAGGTTTGTGTTAGATTATCATCGTTTAGGTTCTCGAAGGAGTCGAGGACCTCACGACCGCGCAAAGTGGTCAAAATATTGTTGGAGGTGGTAAGCAAGCTCAGTTGCCCCTCAAAATCGCGGTCTGAGATCTAATTGAACGCCTCAATGTTATTTAGTACCTTGTAGTAATCCTGAACGTATTTTTTGATGTGGTCGTCCATAATGTGCTTGAACTAGCACTAAAGCTGCTTCTTGGACAAGGACGGAAAATACTACTTCTGAATTACTGTCCAGTCGCAATTCAACTCCTAGCCCTTCTACATCAATAAAAATATTTCGTCGTTGTTCCACTAGTGATGCGTTCTCTTCTCAATGTTGAGCTCCGATTTGATAATATTCGTGTAATAAGACTTGCATTACTGCTTTGTACGGTTTTTCATCTGTGACGACACTTTATCCCAGTCTATTTTGCTGTTTTTAAAACAAGTTTATGTGAGTTAAATGAGTGTAGCTCTTTCTTCAGCTGTCCAACTACTCATGGAATTGGAGTGAATAATTTTACTATATTGTACGCTAAGTGAAATATGTACAAATAAAATATGCAATATGTATTTTTGTTTAATAGTAAATCAAAAATTTGTTTAATTTTAAATACTGTAGATCAAAATAGAAATAATACAATGTCTTATCATAGATCTAACCTTATGTATCATACATTAATTTAGTTGCAAATAACATAATAATACGAATACATTTTGAGTACACTATTTACCCTTTTACCCATTATGTCAAGATCTCGTTTAAAAATTGAAATTACAACATCCCCGAACATCCAATTCCACTCTTCATCATAATAATCGTTATTTCACTTCACTTTTTCAGCTTTCATTCTAGTACATGATCAACTGGGTTTTCAACAACGTGAGGGATACACCAATCCCAGAAATTTAACTGTGCAAAAAATCATACAAGGAAGCCACGAACAAGGTAACCCGCTCAAAATTATTCCGAAGCATGAAGACAAGAAGATCACTTAAAAGACAAACAATGCCGAAACCTAGCCTGAAAACGATGAAAAAAGACTGAAGTAAGTTAGAAAGCGGAACCTACGAAGAATATCGAAGAAAAGGCGCCTAACAAAATAAAGCCAAAGGACGCTCAGAAGCAGAAAGAGGAAAAGCCCCCAGTCTAAAAGTCACAAGATCAAAAGACCACTTACAAGCTCCAATCGAACACAAAGTCTCCTCAAAAGGAAACTTAAAAAAAGAAAGAGGATAAATAACCTGTCTTAGACAATCCTGTCAAATCATAGCCAAAAGATGGTCAAAATGAATAAAAAACGATAACTGACGCAAAATAAGAAGCCGAGCCAATCTTAACGAACTAAAAAGGGTTTCTTTAAATATAGTTAGCGAATCAGGTGAAACTGGTCCGCAGACGACTCAGTGAGGGCCATGTTGGGTCTTTACTGAAAGTGAAAACACTGGCGTGCGAGAACCTATTTTTATAATTCATTTTGACCATCTTTTGCGAGAGCCTATGTTTTGATTTAAATTTAAAACTCCAAAACTTGCAAAGTACGTAATTATGAATTGAAAAGTAATAGATGATAAATTAATTTACATATATAACAGTTTATAATAGTAATTATTAATTACATTTGTGGATTTAACGCAATGAGAGAAATTCACACTAAATAATTCAAAACTTCAACTTTTTACTTGTATTATCTACATTATACATAGAGTAACGCAAACATAAAAATTCCACTTCTGAATTGAGAAGAATAATATGCCTCAATATAAATGGACTGAGGATGACATTTAATAACTTATCAATGCCGTGTAATAGAGTAAAAATGATAAAAGAATTAATTGGAGTAAAGTAGCTGAGTTCTTACCTGGTAGAACCCCAGTGTAATGCAAATCGTAATATACAGCTAGAATAAACTATAAGCCGGCTGAAAAAGTAAATATGGTCTGGAATTATGATGCGTGCGTGCTTTTGAGTGCCTACGTTCACATTTACAATTCAAATTGGTAGTTTATAAGTGAAACTGGATTCAAAAACCAAATTAAACCAGATGCTCTTAAGAAGCAGTATACCCTCGTATCTCAAGTAATTTAGAAGAACATGGCTAAGCACGCTGACTACGTGCTGGAAGCTAAGAATTTGCATTTGGACCGGAAAACGTTTTATCTGTACGCTCTAATTCAAGGGTTGAACTTCAGACTTCTTGAAAACGATGCGAAAATGCTCGCTAAGGTATCCGAGTAGCCACCTCCGAAGGTGCTTTTGGCTCCAATTTACGAACACATTCCAATCCTTTCGGCTGAGATTTACGCGGAAACGGCAGAGCAAACCATGTACATGCCCTTCTACAGAAAACTTGAGAAGGAATTCCGCCTATAAGAAGTGATTGAAATAGTTGATAAACTAATCGCCAAAACGGATCCGAAACTGATCGCTAAAATGGGGCACGAATACGACCAAAACAGAGCAAATATTCACAAAATGTTCCTCCAGTGAAGTTTTTATTTTAATTATCAATGTTGTCTTGAAAATGAACTTTAAATATTAGTCGGTGGTTTCGAAAACTCAATTATTTTTTGAGAAAATAAATATATAATGAAATTTTGCGTTGACGCACGCTTAGATACCAAATATTTTCATTTCTATGTTTTGAGAATCCTGATAATATAGTTGAAGTGGAATATTATAAATATGTGACAGGTATACTATAGTTTTTGCGTAGATCTGGTGATACCCTTTTCTCAGCTTTATAATGCAAATTTGCAAATTGATCTTACATGTTCAGAATTAAAATAAATAATAAAGAAATAAATCCAGTGTATTTGGAGTTATCTATACATTATACAAATTTCAAAAACAGAATCAATTCAAAAACTAATGATCTTAAAGTGGCATAACATTGTATAATAATATCATATTTCAAGAACATAATATGTAATTATGGAATTATCTAATGCCACTTCAAAGCAATGAAGGCAAACAGATGGACAAGTAGCGACTGTTAAAATTTACTATTTGCGGTTGAGAGTTGTAAGGTTAACAAGCGTGTGGACTGGAATAAGGTGGCGACATACCTTCCTGGTAGAACGCCAGTGCAGTGCAAATCCCAGTACACAGCTAAATTGCACCCGAAATCCGAGGAGCCCGTGAACACGGTGTGGGACATTGACACCAATTTGCTCCTGAGCGCGAACGCGATCATTTACAACATGGACTGGAGGGCGATTAGCGCGAACATCTTCAAAAACAACGTGTCCCCTGACGCGCTGAGGAAGCAGTACATGCTGAACACGGTCAGAATTAATAAGAACCTGAAATCAACTGCAGAGTACATCATAGCCACCCGTTAACCGAACCTGAACCTGAAGAACTTCACTCTGTACATATTCGCGTTAATAGGCCGGTTCAGAATTGAGCACTACCGCGCGGCTGACAAATCAACCGTTAAACTGCCCCCAATTTTTGATCAGTTACCGAACGCAAGCAACTTTTTATATTCGAAAGCTCCTGAGCAAAAATCATTCGAACCCTACTACAAGATAATCGAGACCATGCTCAGAACGGACGAAATAATCAAGATCATGGCCCCAGTGGTAGAATAAGATTAACAGAAAACAAAATAACTGTGCGGAGAATACGACAAAAACAGGGCTAACGCACACAAACTGTTCATGTGAGATTGATTAGAAATAATTAGTTGAATTTTAATATTAAATTAGGTTTAAGAATGATTATAAGACCTGTAGAAATATTGAATGCGCTATATTGACATTATTAAAAAATATTTTGATTGTTCATTTCAAATATATTGGAGCGACTTAACTTCAGTGTTAAAACTCTTTTAACAATAAAGTATAAGAGGAATACCTTTTTCTCAAATATCAGATACAATGAATGTAATTTTTTATCATTTTAGATTTATGTTAATAAAATAATAGTTCACATTTTCATTGAAATGATATATTCATTTATATGCATGTACTGTAAGCCAAAATAGATTAAATTTCTCAAGATATATATATTGTATAATCGTAGGTTTAAGTACGTTAACACTTAAATATTCATGTATCATAACGAATCATTATTTAACCACGGGTGTAAATATCATTGAAATAATGTTACTTTTTAAGATATTATTTACTAATGTTTATTGTTTAAATAGTTGTTCTGTTAATCCACTTTAATGAAACCAATAAAATGGACGTAAATTGACTGTTAAAACTTACTTATAGCTGTTAAAAACTGCAAATAAAACAAGCGCGTAGATTGGTTCAGAGTTGCTGCTTTCTTTCCAGGTAGAACTGTTGTTCAATGCAAATCTTAATATACGGCTAGGTTGCACTTGAACTCAACTGATGAGAAGATAAATATGGTCTGGGACATAAGTTCAAATATTCTTTTGAGTGCTAATGCATTAAAATTCAACATGGACTGGAAATAAATTAGTGAACAAGTATTTTAAAGTAAGGTATCAAGTGAAGCCCTTAAAAAACAGTATATGTTGAAAACGGTTAGAATTAATTAAAACCTATAATTATACGCATAGTTTATTATCACTAAATAATGTTTGCTTGATACTAATACATTCACTGTTTACATATTTGCCCTTATTATCAAGCATTGGCTCGAATAATACAAAAATATTAATGAAAGAAAGCATGAAGATATTGAATTACCACATATATTCCAGTTTTTACCATAAACGTGCCTTTGTTTATAAACTAGATAACCAAACTAAATAATTTTCGAATCATATTTCAAAATTTTGTAATAACTACTAAGAATCGATGAGGTTATTACTACTATGAGGTAACTAATGTAAAGCGTTAAATAAGACTAAATCTACACACTGTGTTCTGAATTTGATAAAAATAGAAAAAATACTCATCGTTTATTCTTGTGATTATAATGAACATAAATAGTCTTTAATGCCCCATATTTCCAAGAGTAATAAAAGATACTTCTACACAGAATTAAATTATATAATGGAATATAATGGAAATACAAGGATTATAATTATCTGAATGAAAATATATGATTAATCTATGTATAATGAATATTATTATCCCACTTCATTTACTAAAAATTTATGTACAAATAAGCATTTCAAGGGTGCCCATTTATCACATTATTAGAGGCTAAAGGTTCAACTCCAATGAAAGATTGGGACGTTAGTAAAGCTAATTGCTAGCGATTATACAACAAAGATGTAAAAACGTATGTAATTGATGTTACCGGTTAATCTTCTAATTCTGCTAAGTTACCGTCATCAACAAAATCACTTGGTATAACGCAGTAATATCTTGCATTTCAAATGTTTCTTCCGAAAGACTAGCCATTTTCGCTGACGATTACAGTTGAAACAGCGTCAAAGGAAAAGTTGAGATTCGTTCTGTCAACATCCATAAAGCAGCTTAAAATTTCTGTTCCCCATGCGCGTATTCCTCTTCACATGGTTGCTGGTGCGTGGTCGTGTTTAGTTTTGGATTTGTGCGAGTTGGCTCGTTTGTTCCACAACTAGGAGTTTTCTTCGATTATGTCAATTGAGATAACTCCTTTTTGCACCATATTGCGCATTGCCAGCTTGAACGCGTGCCCGTTACCAACCATAGAGTTATTTTCAGAACTGGATTAGAAAGATTGCATGCGAAATCAGAAGCTCGCTCGTCCAAAGTTTTCTAAGAGATAGCACTAACCATTAGATGCCAAGTTGAACACTTTTCCAATGCACGTGTAAGTTATTGACGAGTTCTACACCGAGTTGTTCAAGGAGACCCGCGTCCACGACGACATCTGTCTGAGGGACTTCCAACAGATAATCGAGGCCAGAAAAGCGTTTATGGACGGGTTCAACCAATACGACCAATACGCTCAGAATGACGTTAAAATAACTAAAATTGACGTCAACGTGTCCCAATTCAACCAAGAAGAGGTTGATCAGTACGAACAAACTGAAAAAGAGCTCCGTGAACAGAAAGAAGCCCTTAAATAGTAAACACTTAATAAACTAAAAGAAGCGCCAAAACCAACCACCGCTCAGAAACCAACAACGGCGAAACCAATATCAAAACAAACGGTAAAATAAACACCAAAAACGGAATTAAAACCACTCCCCGTTTCCTCAATTCAAACAACTTTGGAAGAAATGAAAAAATAATAAACGGAGGCCGAACAGATGAAGAAACAAATCGATCAACAACTGAACACAATCAACAAGAGAAACCTTAACGAAGACTTCCAAGCGTAATAAAACGCAAAAACGCAGTAAAACCTTAAATAATTAAATTAAAACGCAAAAGTTGCTCAAAAACAACCGCCCAAAGCACTTCCAGATATCATCCCAGATCTTAGCCAAGAACACTACTGCGCACAAGGAATCGACCTCACAGTTAGCGCTGTACCAGTCCAACTCAAAGTTCAGAAGAACGGATCAAATAGTTAAAAGGACGTGAACGACAAAAAATAACTCACTCCAGTGCGGAAAGTAGGAGGTGAAGTGCGCAGTTAAGTTCAGACTATAAAAGACGTGAAGAAGAAAGTGGAATTCGTAGAGGAAAAAGAAGAAATCTTCCTCGGAGAACCAATCAAAGAGGACGCGTTCGAGTAGGACGCAGAGAACTTTGAAATCGGAGAAATGGAGATTGAAATGGACGGAGCAGACGAGAACCAGAACGAATATGAAGGCGGAGACGACGCCGAATACCAGGACGCGGAAGAAGAACAACAGGAAAACTTCGAAGAGAACCAACACACGGTCATCAGATCGCAAATGGAAGACACCCATGAAAATGAGCCGAAGCAGTCCGAGTTGTCGTCAACTGCAGTTCAACTGAATCTTCTCCCAGACCCAGCCGATCACATCCCAAACAACCAAGACGCGATTCCAAACCCTGCCGGATAAAATATATTAAACGATCCAGTCGCATTTGGACTGGAGTATGATCCAGAAACAGGCTGTTACTACGAAAAAGAGTGATATTATGATATAATACATAATCTAGTAATAATCAAAGTTAAAAGAGCAGCCCTAATAATATTAATGAAATAGAAATATTGAAAGAATAACAAAATAAATGAATCACACACAACCTTGATCGATCATGGAGTCGGCAACTTTGAGGAAACCAGCAACGTTGGCACCAAATTGATAGTTCTTTGGCTTACCATACTTTTCAGCAGTATCCTTGCATTGTTTGAAGATCTTCTTCATGATGTTGTGAAGTTCTTCGTCAACCTTTTCGCGGGACCATTGGAGTCTCATGGAGTTTTGAGACATTTCCAAACCAGAAGTGGCGACACCACCGGCGTTGGCAGCCTTGGCTGGACCATAGAAGACACCGCTGGAGTGGTAGGCGTGGATGGCATCGTCGTTGGATGGCATGTTGGCACCTTCGGAGACGAACTTGCAGCCTTGGGCGATAACGCGCTTGGCTTCGTCACCGTTGACTTCGTTTTGGGTGGCGCATGGCATGATTACGTCGACGTGACCTTCGAAAACGGCCCATGGGCGTTGACCAGCATAGAACTTGGCAGTCTTGGAGAAGTTCATGTAGTCTTGGCATCTTCCACGTAAGTTGTTCTTGATGTCCATGATCTTGGCGAGACCTTCAACAGTGAAACCTTCTGGTTCAATGATGGTACCATCAGAGTCAGAGAAGGAGCAGCACTTGGCTTGGAGTTGGATGAGCTTTTCGCAAGCATATTGAGCGACGTTACCGGAACCAGAAACGAGGACGACCTTGCCCTTCATTTCAGTTTGGTTGTCTTGCATCATCTCTTGGAGATAGTAGACTGCACCATAACCAGTAGCTTCTGGGCGGATGAGAGAACCACCCCAGTTGTACTTCTTACCAGTGAGGACACCTTCGAACTTGTTGGTGAGGCGCTTGTATTGGCCGAACATGTAACCGATTTCACGACCACCGACACCGATATCACCGGCTGGGACGTCGGTGAATTGACCGATGTGACGTTGGAGTTCAGTCATGAAGGATTGGCAGAAGGACATAACTTCTCTGTCGGTCTTACCCTTTGGATCGAAGTCGGAACCACCCTTACCGCCACCCATTGGGAGGGTGGTGAGGGAGTTCTTGAGGATTTGTTCGAAACCGAGGAACTTGAGGACAGAAAGGTTGACAGATGGGTGGAATCTGCAGCCGCCCTTGTATGGACCGATGGCAGAGCTGTATTGGATACGGAAACCTCTGTTGATGCACATTTCGCTCTTGTCATTCATCCATGGAACTCTGAACATGATAACACGTTCTGGTTCGAGGAGTTGTTCGAAAACAGAGATGTACTTGGCGTTTTGTTCGAAAACGACCTTGAGGGATTCGATAACTTCACCGACAGCTTGACAGAACTCTGGGTGGTGTCCGTCACGTTGCTTCAAGATGGCTAATAAGTCTTCTACAGTTTTGGCTGGCATTTGTTGAGGAGGTGTGGTGTGGAAAACCGGTCAAAATTGCTATGTTTGACCTTGGTAGGTTTGACATACGGGATTTGTTTGACTGACTTCTATTATATATTGGCATTATTGCTGTTTTTTAATTACACACCATGGATTATTCTTAAAATCAAATACTTCATGAAAATCAAATACTGAAGAATCCTTGGGTTTTCAGGAATTTAACGTATAATCAGATTTTTGAGTTCATAACGAGCTTTTAATATCGTTTATCATATCTGAAAGGATATGACAACAACTTCTTGACATTCATGATTACTTGAAAAGGATATACGTTTTTGAATGTGTTTAAATATTAATAATCCTTGATTTTGTATTCTGTCTCACTTTGTGGCTATATTCAACTTGACTTTAGTAGTGTGCGGCAACAAATATTATCTTTCTTCGTTCTATAATTTCCTTGTTTTTAATATTGTGGAGTTCTTCTGAGTTTCATCGGTTTGATATTGATTTCTGGAGTCATCATGGGATTATGCCGACGATGACTGTGATGTTGTCCGTGCATCCGCTCAGATATGCGTACAGAGTGAGCACTTCTCCGATTCTCTTCGTGGGTTCGTGTGACTCGATTTTGGCCACTATTTTCGGGTGTTGCTGCATTTGCTGCAAGTTTACCTGTGCCATTTGGTTTCCTGCTCGTTGTTTCTTGATTATTAATTTAAATATGTTATTCTGGATTTAAATATAAGGCAATAATGTTAAAATTAAAAGTATTAGCAATATAATATCATACTTACAAAGTTAAATTTTATCGTTTATTTTGTGCTCTTCTTTAATATTCTTTTACATATATAACTGCGATTTTGGATACATCAAGGTCGCCTAATAGCTCTTTAACTATTTTCATATGTAATTCTATGATAGGAACTGATGTTTTCCATTAATACGATTAAGTAATGATCGAATCATCGTTTATAGAATCAAATGTGTCAAATACTTCTTAATATTAAAAATTCATCAATACACTATTAGCTGTACAAATAAGACAAAGGCCTCCTTCAAAATATTTATCTTATATTTTTTGTATTTCATGTACATCAACTAGAATTCGTTAATAATCTTTTATGTATCGTTTTATGAAATTATTTACAATATATTAGTATTAACTTTATATTTATTTTTTGGTTAAGTTAGGAAAGTACAACTTTTGAATCTATGTCCAACTATTTTTCAATTCCATAGCTTTAGTTACTAACAAGAAGAATTCATCGTTGGTCCATTCATGATTTTTTCTTTACTCAATGTTGAGCTGAGATTTAACAATATTTGTATAATATGATTTACACTGTTATTTTGTACGATTTTTCATTTGTGATGATATGGAATCCCAGTCTATTTTGCTGTTTTTAACACAATTTTTAGTGAGTAAAATCAAAGTGTCTCTTTCTTCATCTGTCCAACTGCTCATCAAATTAAAGTGGAAATGTAATATTATAGTGTTTAAACATTATTTCTATTATAGTATTTTTTGATAAAGTGTTTTCAAATTTAGATAAAATACACAAGAGTGTAATTTAGCATTAAACATTATAAAATTTAATGAATGATGATCAAATTAAGTTCAGACGATAAAAGACGTGAAGAAGAAAGTGGAATTCGTAGAGGAAAAAGAAGAAATCTTCCTCGGAGAACCAATCAAAGAGGACGCGTTCGAGTAGGACGCAGAGAACTTTGAAATCGGAGAAATGGAGATTGAAATGGACGGAGCAGACGAGAACCAGAACGAATATGAAGGCGGAGACGACGCCGAATACCAGGACGCGGAAGAAGAACAACATGAAAACTTCGAATAGAACCAACACACGGTCATCAGATCGCAAATGGAAGACACCCTTGAAAATGAGCCGAAGCAGTCCGAGTTGTCGTCAACTGCAGTTCAACTGAATCTTCTCCCAGACCCAGCCGATCACATCCCAAACAACCAAGACGCGATTCCAAACCCTGCCGGATAAAATATATTAAACGATCCAGTCGCATTTGGACTGGAGTATGATCCAGAAACAGGCTGTTACTACGAAAAAGAGTGATATTATGATATAATACATAATCTAGTAATAATCAAAGTTAAAAGAGCAGCCCTAATAATATTAATGAAATAGAAATATTGAAAGAATAACAAAATAAATGAATCACACACAACCTTGATCGATCATGGAGTCGGCAACTTTGAGGAAACCAGCAACGTTGGCACCAAATTGATAGTTCTTTGGCTTACCATACTTTTCAGCAGTATCCTTGCATTGTTTGAAGATCTTCTTCATGATGTTGTGAAGTTCTTCGTCAACCTTTTCGCGGGACCATTGGAGTCTCATGGAGTTTTGAGACATTTCCAAACCAGAAGTGGCGACACCACCGGCGTTGGCAGCCTTGGCTGGACCATAGAAGACACCGCTGGAGTGGTAGGCGTGGATGGCATCGTCGTTGGATGGCATGTTGGCACCTTCGGAGACGAACTTGCAGCCTTGGGCGATAACGCGCTTGGCTTCGTCACCGTTGACTTCGTTTTGGGTGGCGCATGGCATGATGACGTCGACGTGACCTTCGAAAACGGCCCATGGGCGTTGACCAGCATAGAACTTGGCAGTCTTGGAGAAGTTCATGTAGTCTTGGCATCTTCCACGTAAGTTGTTCTTGATGTCCATGATCTTGGCGAGACCTTCAACAGTGAAACCTTCTGGTTCAATGATGGTACCATCAGAGTCAGAGAAGGAGCAGCACTTGGCTTGGAGTTGGATGAGCTTTTCGCAAGCATATTGAGCGACGTTACCGGAACCAGAAACGAGGACGACCTTGCCCTTCATTTCAGTTTGGTTGTCTTGCATCATCTCTTGGAGATAGTAGACTGCACCATAACCAGTAGCTTCTGGGCGGATGAGAGAACCACCCCAGTTGTACTTCTTACCAGTGAGGACACCTTCGAACTTGTTGGTGAGGCGCTTGTATTGGCCGAACATGTAACCGATTTCACGACCACCGACACCGATATCACCGGCTGGGACGTCGGTGAATTGACCGATGTGACGTTGGAGTTCAGTCATGAAGGATTGGCAGAAGGACATAACTTCTCTGTCGGTCTTACCCTTTGGATCGAAGTCGGAACCACCCTTACCGCCACCCATTGGGAGGGTGGTGAGGGAGTTCTTGAGGATTTGTTCGAAACCGAGGAACTTGAGGACAGAAAGGTTGACAGATGGGTGGAATCTGCAGCCGCCCTTGTATGGACCGATAGCAGAGCTGTATTGGATACGGAAACCTCTGTTGATGCACATTTCGCTCTTGTCATTCATCCATGGAACTCTGAACATGATAACACGTTCTGGTTCGAGGAGTTGTTCGAAAACAGAGATGTACTTGGCGTTTTGTTCGAAAACGACCTTGAGGGATTCGATAACTTCACCGACAGCTTGACAGAACTCTGGGTGGTGTCCGTCACGTTGCTTCAAGATGGCTAATAAGTCTTCTACAGTTTTGGCTGGCATTTGTTGAGGAGGTGTGGTGTGGAAAACCGGTCAAAATTGCTATGTTTGACCTTGGTAGGTTTGACATACGGGATTTGTTTGACTGACTTCTATTATATATTGGCATTATTGCTGTTTTTTAATTACACACCATGGATTATTCTTAAAATCAAATACTTCATGAAAATCAAATACTGAAGAATCCTTGGGTTTTCAGGAATTTAACGTATAATCAGATTTTTGAGTTCATAACGAGCTTTTAATATCGTTTATCATATCTGAAAGGATATGATAACAACTTCTTGACATTTATGATTACTTGAAAAGGATATACGTTTTTGAATGTGTTTAAATATTAATAATACTTGATTTTGTATTCTGTCTCACTTTGTGGCTATATTCAACTTGACTTTAGTAGTGTGCGGTAACAAATATTATCTTTCTTCGTTCCATAATTTCCTTGTTTTTAATATTGTGGAGTTCTTCTGAGTTTCATCGGTTTGATATTGGTTTCTCGAGTCATCATGGGATTATGCCGACGATGACTGTGATGTTGTCCGTGCATCCGCTCAGATATGCGTACAGAGTGAGCACTTCTCCGATTCTCTTCGTGGGTTCGTGTGACTCGATTTTGGCCACTATTTTCGGGTGTTGTTGCATTTGCTGCAAGTTTACCTGTGCCATTTGGTTTCCTGCTCGTTGTTTCTTGATAAGCTGCAGTGCGCTGTCGAATTCGTCGTGGAACAGTAGCAAAGCTGTTTTGAGGAACCATTCAGGTGTTTGGTTCAAATTGATTACCTTGTTGCTGAGCATGGACCTCACCATGTCGTCAACCGCTTCTGGCGTGAAAATGTCGAATAATCCGTCGCAAGCAAGTATGCAGTACTTCAATTATTGCGTTTGTTAACTGAGTATTTGATATAATTACTAGTCTGATTCGATGTTTGATATATTTACTTTAGATTCGGCTTCGTTGCTGGAAATTGCGAATTCGTAGAATTCCGGGTCCGCGATGATTCCGAACTGTCTCATGTACGCGTCACCGAGTGATCTGGTCAATGATAAATTTCCATTCAGCCGAGAAATTCCGTTTTGCTCTGAAATAAACGACTTTGGGATCTTTTTCAGGCGGTTAACTTCGGATTAACGGGTCGGTTTGTGGTCAAGGGTTGAGAAAACGCGGTTGTAGAACCCAAGAACCGTTTTTGAGTCGCCAATATTCGCAATGTGAACGCGCTCTGAGAGCTTCTCGATTATGAAAATGGTGGCCGTGCACCCAATCTCGTAGAAGGCCCAGTTCTGAAGTATGCACTTATCCAGCTCAGAAATCGCGTATTTTAAAGCGTCCCGGATTGAAGTGCCAATTTCGGACAGCGCAGCCTTTAATAAAGATGGGAAACGCTGCACACAGTACGTAGAGACTTCAGGACCGCCGTGGCCGTCGAAAACGCACGCACACTGAATCTCATGCGTCTCAAACGTTAAATGAGCGTCCTCGTTCTGATTCCTGCGACCCAAAATCGACGTGCACCCGAAAGTTAACGGACCAGGATCAAAAGAAGGCTGCGGCTCCATCGCACTCAAGTGCTCCGGCTTCGACTCGGGCTTCGACTCGTTATCCGATCTTTACGCAGGCTCAGAACGACGAATCGGCTTCGGAGGAATTTAAACCGCAGAAGCTTTATAAATAGTCTTGACTTACTTAATGGGCGACTTAGCCCTCGGCGGCTACAAAGATTATATTTACGGGCCATGCGACTACGACGTCTGCTGACGCGATGACGCTAATGGTCGCAACGCTATTGGACGTTGCATTTGATGTGAAAAATTTATATTAAGTTACAATTATATGCATAATGCTAAGATAACAGCATTTATAAATAATTTGTTTAATCGTTTGTTCACTCAAATTTTGATTTTAGAATTACATGCTAAAAACTTAGGATGATGATGTTAGAACTAAAAAAGTATGGAATCTCAGCGATGAGGAGTATTATACTGATTATAATCACGAGTTTATGTATTTCAGAAAAATTTGTATTTTATTATATTTTTAATAAATTTTGACTATATTCCTTTTTATCATTTTATAAATATTATTCAAGCTGTAAAGTTCTGTTATATCAATTGACATAAAGATATAATCAATGTTAAAATCTCTATTTGTGGTGTGAATACACTTAACATATTTACATAAATTGGTAATAATAATCTCGTAATCTATAAAATGTTCACCTCAAATGAGTTCAGATATTAACATACTTGCTCAAATGCTTACACTGCCAGATAGGGCTCTTTTCAACAAATGGCGCGAGATATTAGAATTACCTTAAAAGAATCGTCTCGTAGAAAAAACAAATCAACAATACATGAGATTATTATGCCTACAATTAACATGCATCTCGCAGAACTAGATAAAACGGCTTGAGGATCCATTTGACCAGTTACCAAAATAAAAACTGGAATAACTAAGACCAGGTATATCAGATCGTTACAGAACATTGATGATGCGAACTCAATTATCATCTCAATAGCAAAAAACTGGTCAGAGAGAATTCTCTCAAATCGTTAAAGACTACAATCAGAAAAGCAAAGTTGCTAATTCTCCGTCAATTCACAAAGCTAGATTACCATTAGTAAAATAAATATCACAACCAATGCCAGAAGAAGATCTTGGTCTAACTCAAGAAGTTTAAGATGCTCTTTTTGACCCATCACAACGTTACTGCAGTTCAGACTTTACTAAACCACAAGTATAATTGAGAGACGTAGTTGATGAATAGATTGATGATAAAATGTTTAAAGATTACGAAGCTGTAGAGGAACGCTGCCAAATGGACGAGCTAGAATACACTTATTTCTCAGCTACTATTTAGAGACTTAAAAATCAGTGAAAATATACTAAACGGTCATTCTATTTAATTTTAATGATTTAAATGCTATTTATACACGAATCCTTCACTTTTAATTGATGTATCATTCCATTTCTACTCAATATACTATAAATTAACATATAATTACAATTTAATTCTTAGATATCAAAAGATAACTTTGTAAAATACAAACAAAACACTCACAGTTCTTAGGTATATCATTAACTAAACAATGTTAAATAGTTTTTAATACAGTTTTAATCTAAAAAATCATTCAGAAGAAACTGGGATCAGGAAAGCAGAACAGGACGTCGCTGTCCAGTGGTTCTTGTTCAGAGTTGTTTTTAGAAAAAAGATGGATTGAGTTCTGGGAATTGCTGTCGGATTCTACGTTGCGCTTTTTTAGCATATCTATGTGAGCGTCTTTTTGGTTCATTACACGGATAGCGATGAATCTGTAGAAGTAATTCTTCAGCATTCGCTGGTTTGTGTTCAAATAATAGGACATCTCAATCCAAAAACGTTTATAATACTTATCAGGTAGGAACATGATCTACGTGATTAATTCAATATCACACATGTCTACGTTCGCAGATAAAAGCAGGGTTTTTGCCATATTGAGAAAAACTGGGATGGATATCGCGTGACTTGACGAAAGCAAACTCATTCTAGAAGTGGTCTATTTTTATAATTTCCTATTTTGATTTCACATAACTTGCAACGTCTTGAGAACATTTTTAAGAACGAATCCTTCATAAGTAAATTGAATAAATGTAAATTGTTTATAGTATAACGTTAAGAATTTAAGAATAATATATTGTCGGATAGTTCAGGAGCGCATATTTACACATGTTCACTATATTATAATTCGAATCACAATTTAATTTTCAATCAATTTAACTCGATAAATGTCTCAAATAAGTGTATTACATGTTAAATTTATTGTTGAGATTTGTCCCGTTCTTAACTATTTACAATAAGAATAATCTAAAATGAATCATGTTTAAACTGTTTAAAGCCTTTCTGTATAGTGTTAACAATATTATATATAGCATTATTGTAATCAGTGTCCCATTGAAAAATAGCTACATTTTGTATCAAATAGTAAGATATGTGACATATATGTATACATAGCACTTATAGGAATTTACTATGGTGCAATGAATTTAACTCTATAATAATCCTGATTTCACTCCTTAAAATAATGTAAAAATCAAATTCAAAGGAAATAATGAAAAAATTCTTTTGTAAAACATAAATATTAATTTAATTGTTTATCAATTGTATTAATTGATTGAAACTCAAGTGAAATTATAAAATTATAACTGAATATACTTCCCCTTCACAACCAAAAGATGTTATCAACAAAAAGATTCGGAAGAGCCAGCTGAGATTCATAATAAACGTAAGTTATGGTGATGCATTTAATATTACTAACAAAAAGAACGAAAATAATTATACTTCTTGGGTCAAACATTCTCCCAAAGTTCAACCGTCTCTCTCTCAGAGCGGATGACAGCAAAAATTGATAAATGTCTTAAATTTTTGGACGCCTCCCCGTCGGGGGGAGTCTCCGATCACGAACCATTAGAAGTATCTTCTTTTGCGTTCTGTGGTTCTCCCCTAGGTCAACTACGCCCCGCTAGTCGACTTCGCACCCAAGACTCCCTAAGATGGTTTTGGAAACTAATACGGTCTTATCGACTGGAAGGTTTTCAAGTACTACATTACCTCGAATGCAGACCACCACCCTGTTCACTTACAGACCCCCTGGCCTTTTTCAAAAAATAGGCAGAGGGTCTATAACTGAGAGCAAATCTGGTTGATTTTGGTTTATATCTTGCATCAGATTTGGTTTTCCATTTCAGTTACAGACCCCTTTTCTTAAAATATTCTTCAAATATCAACTTTGAATTTTTGCTATTTTTATGTATATAACGACTTAAATAGTATTGTGTATTGTAGATTGTTAAGTTTCCTCGTTTATATTTGTTTTAAAACTCGTTAGAATCAATAATATTTAATCACTTAAATATCAAATTATTTCAGTTACAGACCCTAAATACAATTCAGTTATAAACCCTTTTATTAATAAAAATCAAAAGGGTCTGTAACTGAGCACTTTTGGGGTCTGTAAGTGAATAGGGGTGGTGGTCTGTATTCGAGGTAATGTAGTACAGTAGTTTGCAAATTCTGGAGTTTTTAATTTAAGCTAGTTTCACCTATTAGAGTTTCAGGTTTAGGTAGTGCCATATATTAGAGGTTTTTAATTTAAGAGGTTTTAATTTAAGCGGGTCGTGTTTAATTCGAGAAGTTTCATAATTAAGAGTTTCAGGATTAAGAGGTTTTTAATTATAAAGGGCGTGCATTCTCAATAACTAGCATAAGTTATCTAGATTTTTTCACTTCATAATGCTGTTTAAGATTTTTAAACAAATTTAAATAAACAAGTAATTTTCCAATATTTTATATGATTTATAATAAATATAAGCCAAACGATTGAATTTTATGTTAATATTTTGTTTTATAATCATAAATGATATAGTAATTATAATTGTATTACATAAAGACTTATAGTGATCTAGACAATGAAGTATAACAATATTTTGTTAAATAGTAATAATATCCCTCAGTGTATCGTTAATTTAATTAGTTATTGTAGATATTCAAGTAATAGATTGATACACTTTCTTATTTCGTATTTTCAGTAAGCCCGGCATTGATCGCTTGAGGATTATTTGTATTTACTATATAATACGAATTTTGTTGAACAATTTATGTTTTTCTTAGGGTAATCAAGTGACTTGAATGCATTTTTAATAATTTTATCATAAATGAATACAAAACAAAATATTAACATAAAATTCAATCGTTTGGCTTATATTTATTATAAATCATATAAAATATTGGAAAATTACTTGTTTATTTAAATTTGTTTAAAAATCTTAAACAGCATTATGAAGTGAAAAAATCTAGATAACTTATGCTAGTTATTGAGAATGCACGCCCTTTATAATTAAAAACCTCTTAATCCTGAAACTCTTAATTATGAAACTTCTCGAATTAAACACGACCCGCTTAAATTAAAACCTCTTAAATTAAAAACCTCTAATATATGGCACTACCTAAACCTGAAACTCTAATAGGTGAAACTAGCTTAAATTAAAAACTCCAGAATTTGCAAACTACTGTACGTCCATAATAATATTCGACATTTTTCATCATTGAAATCAAAATTATTCAATAAATACATTGATTATATATTAATATCCACTTCTCGATGTAACTGGTAAACTACTCAATGAACATAACTGTTCTTTCATTCGGTTTAACATGTACTGCTTAAGCCTATCATGATATCCTATTTGCTGCTTTATAACGCAATAATTTAACAACAAAGGTTAATATAGTATCTGCAACTTTAGAAATGGGTTTCGACCCTTGCCGTCGTTTATCTGATATGCAAGAATATTTTTAGCGTGATAATATTAAGATGCATCGTAAATGCAAATTTTGGACTGCTGATATGTATAACACGTCATCAATTATCCTTGTCTAAGATAGAGAATCTCGTGATTCAATAACATACTTACTTGAAAATGACCCTAGTCGCAAAATTATGATGTTTGACGAAATTGATTTAGTTTTGAGCGATAATAAAGAAGAATTCTATGATAAAGCAAAAATAGCTGCTGAGGCGTTTATTTAGAAAATTAAGTAATAACTATAGTGAAATACGTTATTTGAATTTGCATATTTAAGTTGAACCTTTAATTTCAACTCATAATTCAATAAAATAATAGCAATCACTGTATAACTGTTTTTACGGCGACTTATTTATTTAATTGCTCAAGAATATTGTTGGCAACACCTTACATTTATTAAATTTGTTAGTTTGTTTGGTTGATGAAATCGTCAACTTCTTTGTCTAAGCCGTGTAGCTTTTCTTCGAAATCAGTGAATTTTTCGTTGCAGTCTTTAACGAATTCTGCAAGTTTTTATTCGTTTTAAGCAACTTCTTCTTTATTGGCTGCCATGTGTGATAGGTGAAGTGGTGTTAATTTTAATTTGCGCACTAGTGACTATTTTCAGTTAATATTAATTTCAAAATTCAATCAGCAATATTGTCTATTATTGAATGTTCTCTTTGTTTGTTTCTGTATGCATCTCTATCAATATACTATAATATATACTCGTTACCAATATTCTGATTATCTTAACAAGATAAAATATTTAGTCCGTTCAAAATCTTTAGAGGAGAGTTGAACACGCGAACACTAAATTTTTCTAAATACTCCAGTGACTCATAAATGAAATAAACGATTACACTTACCCCTAAACAACTGGCGAACGATCCAGTTTCAATTTGTCGTTCAAAATTTTAGGTTCATTACTAAATATGTAAGCCTTGATGAAATGCAACAGATAAAAGATTAAATTACCAAAAATTAAAAATATAATGTAAAGCTTTCCACCTCCCATCTATGGCAGAATCATCCATCCAAGAAGCAAAACTCGAAGAATTCGTTTAAACATGCAACAAGAAGTATGAAGCGTATGAAAACCATATGAACGCTCTTGAAAAGAAAATGGACGAGTTCGTCAAGGTTACCGAAGCCACTGTCAACCAAATGGCTGAAGAATCACAAATGATCATTGCTAAACTCGAAGCTTACGTCAATGTTAAAGCAAAGGCCCAGTGAAGAGATTATTGTTCCATAGTTAATTATATTTACATTTAATAATACACCTTAAGTTATTAAATATTTTTAAATACTACTTCGGTTCCGATAAATAGTATAATGTTACAATATAATATATCAACAATAATACTGTGGTAAAATCTCTAACCTATAATTTTGTAGATAATTGGAAATAAAGAAAGGTGGGAATTTGAAAGTTAGAACATGAGCAAACAATATATTTGAACGCTCTATGTCATTTAAAGCAAGTAATTAACGGCAGCACCTGCTAAATTAATACAATCAGTTCTAAAAAATCACGACTTAAGTTGGAAGAATATTTAAGTCTAAAACATAAATAAAACCATTCACTGCCCATAAATGGAGACGACGAAGTTTTTCCACTTATCCGTGATGACCCCTTTCTAAGTTGATTTGATTTTAGATAGTTCCTCTGCTAATTCGTTTATTTTTATTTTTTCCTCGTTCACGTTCATTTGAATCACCTGTTCGTAATTCAACGATTCAATCTGAGTTTAACTCACCTCCAGATAATTCGGGACGTTCTTTATCAACTAGTTGCTCTGGTCGTTTTAGTTGTAGGGTGTATTCGTCTCCATTTCAATAGTGAATTCAGTAAAAAGAGACTGTGAAAACTAAACGTTGAAAAATGGAGCAATTTTAGCGTAAAAATTTATCAACTACTTCGAATTCTGAGGAACGGCCGGAGTGAGCTTGCGCCCGAGCACGTAGAAGTAGTACACACGCTCAGGCTGCTTGTCCACGCACTGATTCAAGAACTCAGTGAAATTCTAGCACGCATCAACCGTTTCAGAGTGCAAGAAATCGGAAAGCTTCGTGTACAGCCGGGATTTCTTCTGCTTCTACTTCAGATTCTGCAAACAGGTTTTCAATAAATCAGTTAAAATCTGGTCTAAAAACTGCTTCTAATTTATTAACACGTACTTGAGCACTATCAGTGCATAATCGAGACCATTCTCGGTCTTGAACAACTCCTCCGCTATCTTAAAAGAAAACTTGTTCTTTATTATATCCTCAGGCAAACGATGCACAATATCAGCCAATGTTGTTTTAGTCTAATGAGCAAGCTTAATAATCAAATCGGTTAAATGCTACTCCAACATTAACTATTGTGACACAAGGAAGTTGTACAAATCAGTAATTGACGCAGGCTCAAACACTGACTCTATAGACTTAAATAAACCAAATATGTACTTCTTTATTCCGGTTTGCTGGACTTTAGGACGTGAATACACTTTAGTAGGAAATATGAAATCGTCGATTAAAACCAATTGAGACTTTTAATTCTATTTCTATAATACTTCAAATATTGCAGTTGAATCTTGAAGCGAATTCTCAGCAAAATAAAACATTTACTGTTCATTGTAAGATAGATTTTGCAGATATACGTTAAAATCTTCTAATACTTGAATAATTTAAATAATATTGTCATATTAGTGCAGTTTTTAATATTTTTGGATCAATTACGCAAAAAGTAGTTAGAACTATTCTTTTGTTTCTTCTTCACCATCACAAATTGAGTATAGATATAGACATGCAGTTAGTTTATCTGCACTTCGTTATCCAAGTATAGTTGACGTAATCTGCGATTCTTTGTAATAATTTAATCTTTAGCTAAAATTAAACTGGGTAACTTTTTGCATATATATTAACGATGCTCTATCAACAATATCTTGTTTTTTAATCTGCATTTAGAAAATAATGTGTAGAATTTGCATAAATAGCAAGAAATGTTTGACAGGAATCTATTTAAGTATGTTTAAAACAATTTCTAAACTTTCCTATTCGAATTTAGAAATTAAGCTTTAAAGAAGCTGTATAAGAATTTACAAATTTGTTTCTATTTTGCCAACTTTGTTTTGAGTTAAGCCTTTAGTAAAATCACTGGATATAGATTTTACAGTCTATAAAATTTTATCAGGATTGAATCTGCAAAAATCTATAAGCCTATTGCATGACTTATTGTTGATTACAATTTGCTTATTGAAATGAGTATAGCTTTTTTCAAGCAGTCGCGAACCTTTTTCGGGGGTACAACATATCATTTGAAGTGGATTGATAAACTGTGTAGTATAAATTCTTAAGAATCGTATAATGAAATGTAATATACAGGAAAACATGTAAACATGTTGTAAGTTTTCTGTAATGTGTGGAACTCAAATGAAAATTTAATGTATTCATCTCTTCACATTGTATTTAATTTATATTTTGAACTTGGTTTAACAGTTTTTGTAGACAATGAACTGATAATTTTAGTTTAAAATAAATCAATATAATGTTTTAGATTAATAGAAATTCTATAATTAAAATATTCACTTTTTGAAGATTTCAAGAATTTAATTGTTTAATGCATTGAATTTATTGATTGCACCCAATCATAACATATTATTGTTTGATTATTACGTTTTTTCATTGAAGTGAAATTATTATATTCAATATATCATTCCGTTAAATTCATTTACCACTTTAAAATGACTTTAATATGTAAGCTATATTATTTAAATAATAACAACATCAACAGTTAATAATATTATCTCACTATTCAAATAAATTTTCATATTCATCGTCATTTACGGAATCCACGAAACCGCAAACTTCAAATGTTAGCAACAAACAATCTGTTTACATATCTGTTTACAAACAATCTGTTTCTTTGAAGTTACATCTTAAAAGATCTTACGTCTCTTGATATTTATATATTTCCATTTCAATTTTAGCGTAATTGTAATTCTCTTTTTCATTTGTTTCACTTTATTCGTTTTTGTTTTATGGGGTTGGTGGTATTGTCTGATTTTAACAATCTATGGATGTAAAAGCCTCTTGGCTGGAAACTTCAGGTTTAGTTGTATCCCTAGTTTACAGGATTATGTTTTACTCACTAGTGTAGGAAGCAGTGTTCTATCTTTCACTGTCGCTTGTCTTTGTTTTTTTACTATTTTTAGTTTTCGACTTTGGTTTACCATTGATTTCAAAGAAACAAGAGTTTAATTACCACTTGACTTTATTCATTATTATATCGCTCATTTACTGGTATTTAAACGGCGTGGCTGGATTAATATCAAATTGGAGTTTAACTTGCTTGATGAAATCGGATTATAATTTAGATAGCTGTTTCTAATTGAACTGTTAGATTTCCTTTTGTTATGCCTTTATATTTTTCTCAATATATTACATAGCGTTTTCCTTTAAATCGTCTGAATACGGCTACAGTTATTTTTCCAAAATAACGTCTTTGAAGCGTTTATACACATACCTATGGCTTAAGTGAAGTTGTAACTCATTTTCAACATCTTCTTGAACTTTCTCCCAATGAAATCCTTTCAACTCTCCTTTTAATTTATATATGCATTATTGAAATAGTTCTTCATCAGAATTTACTCCTGCTTAATGGCGGAGGTTCTACATAATGCACTGGTCAATTTCTTTTTTCTACTAAGTGCTGAATTTAGTTCTTTAAATGATATTAGCTAATTGATTTTAATTATCATTTGGCATTAACTCCAGTCTATTGGAGTGAAATAGACATGTTGTAATTAAATGTCTATTATACATGATATCATTGCGTTTTCAGCAATATTTATACAAATCGCCTTAACAATTAAATATTTATTAGGTTAAATATTTATTAATAATGCGAAAAATATATTATTATATAATAAAAATATATTATTATGATATGAAGTGAAGAAAAGAATAACATAATATGTTATGTTAATATATGTTAAACATATATTCTAGAATGTTTGCTTTGTTCATTAAAATAATTCAATTAACATTTTAATTATTTGTATTTTTTGTACATTTTAAAAAATATTGTGTAATAATGATGAATATATAAATATTAACTAAAATATTTATTAGATACGCATATCTCATGTTAGTTGTATTTGTATTTGCATTATCATACTTTTACGAAAATATTATAATTAACATTTTAATAATTTGCTCAAACTTGTAATTTCCACTTCCAACATGCTACTATTAATTTCATCAACATATTCAGAAAAGTCTTTCAAACAGTGCTTCTCACCAGCGTCAACTATAACCGGCAATAGACTCACCAGAACAATAACGCTGACCTTACTCCCGAACCCACTCATCAAATTTATTCCGACCGACAACATGTGTTAGGTGCTGAACGGAAAGTCGTCAACTGCTAAAATCCTGCTCAATTCCGCGGCTAATGGTAAAATACAGATCCCAGCAACTGGTCTCGGGATTCCTTTCGTGTACCAGTTCAATCAAGAAGTCAAGATTTAGTATCAGGTACCTACCATAACCGAATACGATCTTACTTTGGACGCTCAATATGGCGGTTATTCCGTTTATTTGGACGGTGAGTACGAAGTATCAGGGTCAGTTTCAGACATCTTCCACGTTCTTTCAAATCAAACGTCCTGTTTTTCCTCATCCAGATTCACGTTCTCTCTTCCAGATTGGTGGTTAGCGTTCGAGGTTGAACCGGTATTCTGTGACGTACCGAACTACAAAGTGTTCTTTGAGTACCAAAATGATAATAAATGGTTCAGAGTTCCAGTAAAATTCATTGAGAACAATAACGCAAATA
Source organism: Hexamita inflata (assembly GCA_963988835.1). Lineage (NCBI taxonomy): Eukaryota > Fornicata > Diplomonadida > Hexamitidae > Hexamita > Hexamita inflata. The sequence continues at coordinate 51,897 of CAXDID010000839.1, read as the reverse complement.
TTAAAACTGGAGACTACGCGGCCGGAAATTAATAATTTTTGAACATAAAAAGGTATATTATTGACGTTAATTCTGCAACAGAAAGCGCTAAATACACTGAGGATGATAGAAACGCGCTTAAAATGCTCTTCGCAAATATATCTAGGAACATATCAACACCCTTGCGCCTTTCACTTGACTACCAGGTAAAAACTACCACAGCCAGCATTACCACAGTTGCTGAGTACGTGTATAGCGATAATCAATTCAAATGCTTCGAATAAATGAACACACGCTCAACAATAAATGAAAATGGACTTGTATTTAAAACAGGATTTTAAAATAATATCCCATGTTTAGATATTAACAGTACAGATCCAAGATATGCAATGGTATAATATATAAAGTAAAATGCCAAATAAGTACAATTAACATTGGTAGTAACTAATTAAGTAGATGTAATCCAATATTAACAAAACTTAAGTTTATAGAATTTATATGTTCTACCCTTTGTGCAGTTTACATTACCAAAAAATGATACACGAAAGTTGATTGATTCTAATTAATTCGCCAACTCAACTTCTTAACTATTTGTGTAAATATTTGATGAATCTAACTCGTTTTTACTGGACTTTAACTCTAAACCTGTTGAATTAAAAAGAACGTGCGTAAATTAACGAGTATTTCATTTAAACAAAAATTATTCAAAAATAGCAGTTTGGAACAAAGATTTGTAGAGGTGTAAAGATAGACCAGTAGGAACAAACTATGTAACATACAATGTTATGAAATTAATAAATGGCGTTTACGAAAGAGTTGAAATGTATCACGTTTAATAAATAGCAAATTATTCAAAACCAATTATTTATGTTAATATATCTTGCCATGACATGGTAGGTGATAATAATTAATGTATTTAAAATAGAGCTAATAATATGAAATCAAACGAGAGAGAAAAGCTAATATATTTTTCTGAAAGCACTGCTGAGCTTGCTCAAATACATTATATTGTTTTGGATACCAATTTGAACATATGGACTATTGCTTTAATCATTTTCGGAGTACTTTTAGTACTGACAATATCGTTTTCAATATTTATGATAAGAGTCAAGTGAAGCAATTATACATTATATTGGTATAAACATGTATAAACTACAGTGTATTTGTAAAATGTTTAATTTAATAAAGTTATTAATAATATAATATATAATAAAATGGCTCTCTTTACTGTAGCCTTATCATCAGTACTAAAGCTCAATTAAATCATTCCATCTTCATCTCGTAAATCATGACAATCCACAAATCCACACTTAGTTACACAATAATGTTACCTCAAACTAATTTCAATATCATACCTCATCTTCTAGGATTGTTACTTTTAATAACCTCAACCTAAAATAGATTGAAAATACATGAAATAGATTGATATTGTTGCTAAGTGAGTCATTTTGTATGTGGTAAACTACAGAAATCCGCATATAAGAGAGTTTTTTCATTTATAAGGGGTTGACTAATGATTTTCGGACCCTGTCTTACAAATAGCTTTTATTTAAGATTATTTTATGATACAGAAAGATAACTTAGACGTAAGGTTAGTCATTTATTAGAGTCAGCTATTTGGAGGGATCCCCTCCTACTTTATAATATATAATGTTATTAATATGTATCATACGATATCGTTATTCTGTAACTAGTTATATATATTCTGTAAGTTTATATACCTATCTGATGTTAATTGATTGTATTAATAATATTTTAAACAAATTTAAACAATAGAGTTAGAATTAATTATTAGAATTAATATTTAATCTTATGATTAAAATGTAATACACACCTCAAATGGAATTAAACAAAAATAGTACTTCTAAAATAAAAATGTTTGAGGAGTCTAATTCTGATTAATAAAATATAGGCAACTAACTTATTGAATATCTGGATGATGAGTCAGTTGAAATAGAATTAGTTGAAATTAAAAATATAATTACATTAAATTCAATTAACGATCAAACTGTTTCTATTTAAGCTTTAAAAGACAATAGTTTGATGAATGATAGCTAAAATAGAGATTTTAATGGAATTTCATCAAGAATATATGTTGTTGAAAATTCATCTGAATAAATATCTCTAGTAAGTAAAGATGACCATTTAATAGTATCTTCTGTAGTAGTCAGCACGCAGAAATAATCACAGTAATAATCAGAATCTAAATGTAATGAGAACGCCAAGTAAGCAGAATCTAGTTCAAAAAGCACAAGTTCAAAATAATTAGATTTAGATGAAAATCTTAACTTACCTATGCCTGAATCTTCTAATTAACCATAGATAATAGACAACTAATCTGAATAAATATCGCTTCCTCCTGCTAAAGAATATTAATTTACTAGTTCATCAAATGCGCTAAGCAATTTATAATCAGATTAGAATTTAACCACATCAGATTAGAGCAAAAGCTAAAAAACACCATTTAAGAAATTAAATTTAGCTAATATGCTTAATATGGATTTTGGTGGTTACTAAAATAAATTTGAACATGCTTAAAAGAGTAAAGTAGCCGCACCGTTCAAAATTGTTCCTTTAGTTGGAATGGATTTATAACCAATGACTCTTTAAAAATCTGAATCGATTTCTTCAATCAGGCCTTACGTAGAATAGTTGAAGTAGGTTGAAGATGAGTTCAAGAATCAGATTAATGATAGAGATCACGATTTCGACGATTTACTTCCAGACTCTATTCCATTCGCTACACCAAACAAGAAAGTAACAAAGAATCTTCCGAATTACATTGCAGTGAAGCAAAATGCGCACAATATGTTCTTAACATACTTAAGCTCTTCAATTTTTCACTGCATAGCCCATTTTGCATGTGAGATGTCAAGACTAGCAACTTCTTATTTTCAATTGTAATAATTTGGTTCCAACTATTTTAATAATTGAAATACACTTCCATCAGATATTCAAATGTCAAAAGAGCGAATGTAGTATCCACAAAGTGATAGAGAACCAATTTTATTCCAAAGAACAACCAAAAACCCAACAATCTATAATACCACCATAGAAGACAATAGACAAACCATTTGCTAGATGGACAGCAGATAATGACCCAGGTAAAGCTCCAAACACAATCCCCTATACCCCTCAAGCTCAATTAATAGTAGCACCTAAAGTCGTGGAAAAACAATCGTAGGACAAATGCAAAGAAAGGATCACAGCTCTCACAAAGAATGCAAAATACTTAACGGATAACACGCACAACGAGTTTTAATTTGCAATATTTCAAGATATGGTCAAGACAATAGACGTCAAAAGGCCTATTGAAGGATTCAACCGCATTTTAAGTTAATTCCGACTACGATAATGTGTTAAACAGATTGAAAACGAGGAGAGAGGACACATTAATAACAAGTCGGGTAACACAGAACAAAAACCAAAGAAAATCCCAGATGATAAGGAAAAGAAAACATGGAAACTCAAATCAAAGCCAGAATGCATCATGGTGGAGGATATACATGAAATTCCAGATGTTAAAATTACTTTTGATGATGAGGAAAAGTTAAATCAAACGAAACAAAAGAAACGCAAAAGGTTTGACGAAAAAACTTTGGCCACCGTGAAAGAGCTCATTGCGGAATTTAAATATCGTAAAGCACTCGAATTACTTGATAGCTTTATTAAGAAGGATGAAAACAAAGGAAATGTGAAAGTTGACCCATCTGAAAGAGAAAAATAGCTTTAAAAACTATTCCCGCTTCCAAAACAAACAGAATTAAAACTCAACTTCAGACCTTATCAAAAACAATTTTTCACTTTTACAGAGAAAGAAATATTCGACGCAATTTGCGAACTCGACACTGTGGTATCAGTAACAAATACATCAAGGATATGAGATATAATAACCACTTCATAAAAAGCCTTAAGGCTTTGTTTGAAGAACTCTTTAACAACCCAACAAAAATGAGCGAAATTTTGCCATTGTTTGAATTCAAGATAGCACTCATTCCTAAAGAGGACAAAATATCCAAGAGACCTGTTTGCATCCAAAACTCTTTCTGCAACGTTCTCAATACAGTAATCTTGAAAAGAAAAGATCTTCTCCCGCGAAAATTCTGCAAGGAACAACATTTATTCGATAAGAACAGCATGCAATAATGCAAATTGGATGCTCGCAAGCTGTCTAAGAATTCAGTTGTGATGAAAATAGATATCCAAAACGCATTTAATGAAACCCAGCTAGAAACATTATTATATGGCATGGAAACGCAATTAGTACCAATGCAAACTCAACTTTATTTATGCGGACTGATACAGACACAAAACTGTCGAGAGACAGCCTCTTACAACCTGGTTTAAGGAAACAATTTAAGTTCCCTGTGGTTTAGCTATGCAATCTAGCCCATACTCGAGGAATTACGGAAGAAGTATCGAATAAGCTGTTATGCTGACGATATAATTATAGAAATTGGTCAGGACACGGAAAAGGATGTAATTCAATTCGCTACAAATTTATTCTCCAAATATGGATTCACAATTAACGAGAAGAAATGTTTCTCGACGGCAAATGATAACGTAATTACCTTTGACGGCATTAATGTCTCATCAACTGAAAATGACCCAAGATTACACACTTCCAAGAAACTTATTCAAACAGCTGACGAAATTTATTCACTTGTAGAACAACTTCTTGAAAGGGGACTAGGACGATCATAAACCCTAGGAATATTCTTAGTATCCCTTATTCCAAAAATTAACTGGGCACTGCGTATAGAGGATTATGTTGAAGAAACAATAAAAGATTATAATAAAATCGACGAAGTAATGGCCCAAACATTCTACATGATAACTAACCCTAGACAATTCTCAGAGGAAGACTTTATGGGGGAGAAACGACAAGTCACAATTCAAAACTTCATCAATATTATGTCAGCACCACTAAACAGAAACGGTTTCAATTGCATATTGCCCGGCCGAAACTTTGAAGCCGCACAAAAAATCAACGCTGAACAATTACAATACAAGGACCTATTCATTTAACTCAAAGAGCACAACGAATAATAAAACCACGCAACACTAATTACAAACATGGACTCGTTTGCAGCACAGGTTCTACACAAATATCATGACCTCACAAACATGGAATTCCAGAGAGCAATCGACATTATGTTCGACTCTGATTCCTTAGAACCGAGAAACCATGCTCATATATGTCCACTATGTCAAAAGCATATAACAGATCCAAACCACGCAATCTTCTGCAGTAGTGGAGCAGGTTATGCTATTAAAAGGCATAACAAGGCGTAATATGACCTTGTTGAACACTTACCTTCGAAATACAAGCCGCAACTATCCCCAACATATAATTAATACAGTAAAACCAGAAAGGGGAACAAAGGTGATCCTGGAGACCCACCAGACGAACAGAGCGGTACACCCATTTTAAAAGGTAATGCTGACATCGCGATCGAATACCAAAACAAGCATTACTTCTGGGACCTTTGCATTTGCTAAAACAATTCTACCATGAATAGGGAATACAAATCAAAACTTGAAACTCATGCTAAGAATTACAAAGTACCTTAAGACTAAATTTTACCACTAGTAATAAGCGACCACTTAACAATACATCAAGAATCACTAACACATATCAAAAAATTCATTAAAAACCCACAAAATCTTTTAAACCAAATCGGTAAATCAATACTAATAGCACACTCAAATCGAACACTATCTTACAATCAAAAAATTAAACAACATTCAAGAAACGAACAATCATCAATACAATACGACCTAGAAAACAATCATGACCACAGAGACACTAACAACAACTAAACTCTGGAGATAACAATATCTAAACACATGATATGAAGAACTAAAAGAAACAATTAGAAAGATTAAAAAAAAATAAAAAATAAAATAAACCACCCCATGTAAGTGAGTGATCACTTATCATGACCAATAAATAGCCAAACCACAAAAGAAATACATAACACAAAACTTAAATAAGAGAGAATAAACAAATACTTAAACCTAAGAAACAAACAAATAAACTTCAATACACACAACCAATATACAAAAATTATGTACACAATTACCAAAACAATCGCAAACTAACAATACCATTAATATCCCTGACTAGGATAACAAACGATGACCTTACCAATCATCACAAAAGAACGAAACCTTACAACTCAGGAAAGTAAACTGAAATAAACGAAGAGAAATAAAATAGGGTCGCTAATATTATACCAGGTTTTTTCTTCCGCCAAAACTACGAATGAAATATTTTTCTTTTTATCACACTACACTTTTTATGCGGAATCAAAATATCGGTCTCAATTTTGCATAATAATTACATGAAATGCGCTTTCCATTTTACATTAACTAGAGGTTTGAAAAGTTACAGCGAGAAGTACCGCTTCACCATTAATCATTTTGTTTTCCACTCCAATTATGGATGTTGAGAAGTTAATTCAAGTAGTGATTGTACAAAGTAAATGAGGAATCGAGGCAAAAAATTAAGGTTGCCTGAGACTCCAGACCTTAAAATTACAAGGAATGCCAAAATTCTTTTTCGAATAGAAGGTGAAACTTATATGTATACTCAAATGAATTGATCAAAGCGAAACAGGAGTATGCTGGTATGGGACCGTTTAATAATTTTATTTAATCAACTGCATACAGCTAGATACTGCAAAATAATTAATGAGCTTAATAATGTCTCTTAAAATAGTAAATCTGATTTTCAGTTACTGATCTATATTCGTCATCTTTCTTGAGTAGATCATACCACACTTGAGTCACTACATAAATTACAAGAATCGTTCCAGTTCAACTATTGAATGAAATAAATTTTACTGTTCAAGATTTTTTACCAGCTTTAAACACATATAACTGATAACAAGCTGCAATTATCAATAAGTGTGACTAACCTTGTGTATAGTGTGGACCTGCAAATATATTCCAACTTTCATTTCATTCATTAAGAATTATGAAATCGGAAAATATAACTAGTCCGCTTAACCTACAATAATTAACTGGGCACATATTTGATATAATACTATCTCATAAAATATATTGATCTCAGTCAATTCAACCTAATAGCTGAAATCAGCCTTTTCATAATTTCTCAAATAAGTGTTCTAAATTTAATTTATATTATCCATAAGTGCATCAATATAACGAGTTTTAATTGAAATACACAAAAACATTATAGTTTCGACTCTCACTCCGCATGATAATAAATTATTAATTTGTAAATTTATTGAAGCACAAATTAATCAATGAGCAAGCTCAATGATCTATGTTTCAAGAATGACATATATTAAGTGCAGTTAACATAATTGTAGCCTTAAGGAATTTTATGATATGTTGATCGTTTGATATATGGTCATTGAAGTCAATTGGCAAGTCAATGAAGTCAATCAAAAAAATATTATTTTCAGAATCAAATGCAACAAATAGATCACAATATGTTTGTAATACGTATCTATAAAGTCAGCCCTGTACAGCTTCATTCATTAATAACTCAAAATTTACATTCATTGATGATTCATATTTATTCAAATATTTAATATTCAGAGTTTCTATTGCATATTATAGATTTTTAATAATCAATTAAGCTAATTATACAATATAGTAATTTACCACTTCTCTTCTTTCAATATCAAATATAATTGTCTTACAATGATCCAAATATTTAATAAATTTTAAATGATATAATAAATAATTAATTTAGCTATTTAATACATATAAATTTCGGTTATTAACCCTTAAACAATTTATTACAGTTATATTCATAATAATTAGTAATCATTTAATTCTATCTTGACGCCAAGAGTAGTAAGTCCAGATCAATATCATTATTTGTATCAGATTTAGTTCATGTATTCAATTATTACATTTTATAATTTAACTAATATACACCATCTCAAATATTTAACTATGAATGAAACTGCAGATAACTATACTCTATTATAATTTAAATATATATTTGCATTAATTAGATAACTAATATAACATATTTGTATTTTAATTCTAATTAATATAATTCTTCTTTAAATTTATAATATAGTTGATTTCGAGTTTTGCAGCTGTTAATTAAGTTCTTCCAGAAATTTACAAAAATATACTTTGTTGCATAAGCTCCTTATAGATTAATTTATTTCGCAGGTCCACAAAATAAGGAGCTACAGTTGTTATCACAAATTTAAATATATCGAATACTTTAAAGTAAAATTAATAAATTACTTAATAATTTCTAATTATAAAAGTTAAATAAATTGAAGCTACATTCTTCAATGCGGTCATTATTAATACTGTGTAGGCTCAGAACTCATCAAAATTATAGAGAATTTTATTTACACTACGGAATGGAAAAGTGAAGTGAAATTAATAAATTTTAATACTTGAACCAACCTGAGATAATTAATAAAATTTAATCACTTCTGTTCAACTCCTATATCAAAATAATAATATTAGCTACCCTATTAGAAATAATCACAGATGCCGAGTGAGGTTTTACATCAAAAAAATAATATCCCATGTTTAGATATTAACAGTACAGATCCAAAATATGCAATGGTATAATATATAAAGTAAAATGCCAAATAAGTACAATTAACATTGGTAGTAACTAATTAAGTAGATGTAATCCAATATTAACAAAACTTAAGTTTATAGAATTTATATGTTCTACCCTTTGTGCAGTTTACATTACCAAAAAATGATACACGAAAGTTGATTGATTCTAATTAATTCGCCAACTCAACTTCTTAACTATTTGTGTAAATATTTGATGAATCTAACTCGTTTTTACTGGACTTTAACTCTAAACCTGTTGAATTAAAAAGAACGTGCGTAAATTAACGAGTATTTCATTTAAACAAAAATTATTCAAAAATAGCAGTTTGGAACAAAGATTTGTAGAGGTGTAAAGATAGACCAGTAGGAACAAACTATGTAACATACAATGTTATGAAATTAATAAATGGCGTTTACGAAAGAGTTGAAATGTATCACGTTCAATAAATAGCAAATTATTCAAAACCAATTATTTATGTTAATATATCTTGCCATGACATGGTAGGTGATAATAATTAATGTATTTAAAACAGAGCTAATAATATGAAATCAAACGAGAGAGAAAAGCTAATATATTTTTCTGAAAGCACTGCTGAGCTTGCTCAAATACATTATATTGTTTTGGATACCAATTTGAACATATGGACTATTGCTTTAATCATTTTCGGAGTACTTTTAGTACTGACAATATCGTTTTCAATATTTATGATAAGAGTCAAGTGAAGCAATTATACATTATATTGGTATAAACATGTATAAACTACAGTGTATTTGTAAAATGTTTAATTTAATAAAGTTATTAATAATATAATATATAATAAAATGGCTCTCTTTACTGTAGCCTTATCATCAGTACTAAAGCTCAATTAAATCATTCCATCTTCATCTCGTAAATCATGACAATCCACAAATCCACACTTAGTTACACAATAATGTTACCTCAAACTAATTTCAATATCATACCTCATCTTCTAGGATTGTTACTTTTAATAACCTCAACCTAAAATAGATTGAAAATACATGAAATAGATTGATATTGTTGCTAAGTGAGTCATTTTGTATGTGGTAAACTACAGAAATCCGCATATAAGAGAGTTTTTTCATTTATAAGGGGTTGACTAATGATTTTCGGACCCTGTCTTACAAATAGCTTTTATTTAAGATTATTTTATGATACAGAAAGATAACTTAGACGTAAGGTTAGTCATTTATTAGAGTCAGCTATTTGGAGGGATCCCCTCCTACTTTATAATATATAATGTTATTAATATGTATCATACGATATCGTTATTCTGTAACTAGTTATATATATTCTGTAAGTTTATATACCTATCTGATGTTAATTGATTGTATTAATAATATTTTAAACAAATTTAAACAATAGAGTTAGAATTAATTATTAGAATTAATATTTAATCTTATGATTAAAATGTAATACACACCTCAAATGGAATTAAACAAAAATAGTACTTCTAAAATAAAAATGTTTGAGGAGTCTAATTCTGATTAATAAAATATAGGCAACTAACTTATTGAATATCTGGATGATGAGTCAGTTGAAATAGAATTAGTTGAAATTAAAAATATAATTACATTAAATTCAATTAACGATCAAACTGTTTCTATTTAAGCTTTAAAAGACAATAGTTTGATGAATGATAGCTAAAATAGAGATTTTAATGGAATTTCATCAAGAATATATGTTGTTGAAAATTCATCTGAATAAATATCTCTAGTAAGTAAAGATGACCATTTAATAGTATCTTCTGTAGTAGTCAGCACGCAGAAATAATCACAGTAATAATCAGAATCTAAATGTAATGAGAACGCCAAGTAAGCAGAATCTAGTTCAAAAAGCACAAGTTCAAAATAATTAGATTTAGATGAAAATCTTAACTTACCTATGCCTGAATCTTCTAATTAACCATAGATAATAGACAACTAATCTGAATAAATATCGCTTCCTCCTGCTAAAGAATATTAATTTACTAGTTCATCAAATGCGCTAAGCAATTTATAATCAGATTAGAATTTAACCACATCAGATTAGAGCAAAAGCTAAAAAACACCATTTAAGAAATTAAATTTAGCTAATATGCTTAATATGGATTTTGGTGGTTACTAAAATAAATTTGAACATGCTTAAAAGAGTAAAGTAGCCGCACCGTTCAAAATTGTTCCTTTAGTTGGAATGGATTTATAACCAATGACTCTTTAAAAATCTGAATCGATTTCTTCAATCAGGCCTTACGTAGAATAGTTGAAGTAGGTTGAAGATGAGTTCAAGAATCAGATTAATGATAGAGATCACGATTTCGACGATTTACTTCCAGACTCTATTCCATTCGCTACACCAAACAAGAAAGTAACAAAGAATCTTCCGAATTACATTGCAGTGAAGCAAAATGCGCACAATATGTTCTTAACATACTTAAGCTCTTCAATTTTTCACTGCATAGCCCATTTTGCATGTGAGATGTCAAGACTAGCAACTTCTTATTTTCAATTGTAATAATTTGGTTCCAACTATTTTAAGCAGTTCGTTATTTATGATACCTTTTTGAACTCGTTCACTTGGTTCACTTTAGTTCATGGGTACAAGTTCAGCTCAGATCGGAAGCCGCGTCTTATTGAGTAAATTTTAAATGGATGGATTTGCTCAATTATTATGCTCTGTTTTCTACCATTAGTACCCAGAGTAAACGGTTACTATATTCAATTAATTGTCCAAATTCTTATATTCCCCGTTAAAAAATCAGTTCAAGAGGAAATAGTACTATGTGCGAATAAACAGCACTTATTACACTTTTCATCAATTATATTCCCACAATTGATCAAATTCATGATGGAAGTCAACAACTTCATGCGATATTAGAAGAAATAACTTATCACAAACATTCCTATTATAGTGTCCCAAACAACAGCAGATGTGTTCACAGTAGCTTGGTTTATATATTTACATACGGGGCATTAATTCCTTTCATTTACTAATAAAACACCAAAATTTGACTTTAAAGATACATTTACTGAAATGAAGCGACTAATAAAAATAAAATTTTCGCTTAAGAACGATTTTAAGAGAATTATTCATATGGTTATATTGGGATCTCCATTTTTCATATTATTCTTAAATGCTCGTGATTCAGAAGAAGATTTTTCAAATTTATATTTGTTTTACTCATCAGTATCAATTATTGTTAAAACCTTGTCACCATGTATGTACACACATAATATGGTTATTAAAAATAATGAAAATGACCGAATAAAGTCATTATAGGTAGGATTTTTTATTGGAATTTGTTTTACTGGAGCGATTATTTTGATATTTAACAACAACAATCTCAACAATTAATTTCTCCCAAATAATATGAAATTCGATGAAAGTAAACAATTTAATGTGTTATATGGAATTATATTTGGGTATATGATAATATCAACGTAACTTATGTATTTAAAAATAATGTGGATGTCCGATATAATTTGGTAAATAATATATATTTTGAACTAAATATTTACAATTGGAATAGGAAGAATGAAACATGAAGCGATTCAAGTTAATAAATTATGGGTAGCTAGTGCAATGACTAATCAATTTTAGTACACGTTTCTACTAATTACAGTATTTATGACGTATTTAATAATTGATCACAAAAATAAGAAGAAAGTAAAATTCAATGACAAACGGTTTAAAGGTCTGATGGATGATTTAGCAATTTTAGACAAATGATACGATGTGATTTAATAAATTAGAAATTCAAATTTATAAATAATACTGGAAATGCGTAATAATATTAATCAAATGATTCACATTGGTCTCATCAAAATACTATTAAATATAACAAGTAATATTAAATGAAGTTCCTGTACTATTGTTAATTTTTATATTCTGCAAAAATAGTACTCACTTAAATCCCCCGGCTTCTGCTCTCATTCTATTTCTGAGATATTCTCCCAGTTCCGCTTGTTTGTCCAGCGATTTAACGAATTTGTCTTCGAAGTATTTTATTTGGTTCACGTTAACTAGATTTTTATAATCTCGTTGGAATTGTTGTTGTTTCTCAACGTCTGAAAACAGGAGCGGGTACTCGAACGTCGGGCTCAGTTATGGTTAAAATTTATTTTATTGTTCTTAATTAGTTTAGTTTTAATTTGAATTATAATTTGGATTCTGTGGAGTGGTTGTTTTCTGCTGTTTTGAGGACGTATTATTCTGAGGCGTATTTTGAGTGAGTTTCTGATTCTGGGGCGTTTTGTTTTATTTTGAATTGTTGTTTATTGAATTGTGTTGAACGCTGTTAATTTGAGGCGTTTTATTTTGAACTGAATTGACTTCTTGATCGATTTGTTAATAAGGGGTGGTTTATATTTTCTGTTTGAGTTGTTTCATTGAGAGTTCTCTGTGTTCGGGCGCCTGAACTTTAATAAACGGTTCTTTAATTATTGGTTGTTTTAGCTGCTCGTTTTAACGTAAGAAGTCCTCAGCTTGCATTTGAGAGTTATTTTACAAACCAATGTCCTGAATTAAATTTACTAGGTCCTTCATTTCCTGCCTCGTTTTGAGCACCACCTCGCACAGCTGGTTTTACTGCTCAATTAAACGAATCAAAAGTTCATTGGGAGTGTCCTGGAATTTAACCTTGGATTATACTGCTGGAGACTCAATGAAAGAAGGCTCGGGAAGGCGCGTATCCTTCAAAGTTTACGCCAGCTTCATCGTAGTATCCAAAAGAGGAAGAAAATCGTTCGTTGTCAAATCCATGTTGTTCCGCAAATGCGCCAAGTTGTTCAAGATGACTTTTGTCGATTTCATTGAAGTGGTAAATTTCACCACATATTAGCTTGCATATAAAATATAAAAGGGTGGAATTAATAATTTAATTCAAACACCACTCCAGACAAATTATGACAGACATAAAATCAGTTTAAGAGTATATCGAAATGAAAAATTAAGGGAAATTACAAATTTAATCTCTAGACTTCGCAGGACTAGTTAACGGAGAAAGCTAACCAGATAAAACTGGAAATAAGGAGATGAAAAATCCATTCGAAGCCGTAGGCTTATCATCTCCAAGTTAACAAGCAATACCGTTAGACTCTCTGTATTCAATTCATATGGTTGAAATTAACCAAAAGCCTGTTGATGAACCATCCGACAGCTCAGATATTCATTAGATACTATCACTTTCTGGAGAGTTTTAGTGAGTTATACGTGAGATGTATTAATTCATATGTAATATTATACTATTTATAGTATATACCATGTTCCGATATGTTTTTAATTTATACAAAAAGAATATATTAATTATTATTATTATATGTTTATATATTTTAACTTAACTAATAGTAAAATTTAATAGAAATCCACTGAGCCGTTATGATTTATATTATTTTACAATTCACAGTTATTTAATGCATATAATAATCTATTATATAAATTGTATTGTATCAAATTGTCTCACACCAAAAATATATAGTTAACAGCAAGCTACTTATTATTTAATATTTAAACGCAAAATTAAAATTAATTGTGTTTTAAACGTTAAGTAACTTATATAAACAACAATATATTTAATTTCACTTCTTTACAATGACAAGAGGAATCAAATTATCGTAAGACAAAGCAAAAGCTGATAGACGTAATGATAAATCAAATGGAAACTCAGATAATAAACACACTGGAAATCCATAAGAAAGACATGCTGCTTAATTGCTTGAGTTCGAAAAGAAGTAAGCAGAAAGAGCTGCAAAAAAGGAGGCTGATGCACTAAAAGAAGCTTAAACTTAAAAGAAAAAGTGATATCTAATTAATCCATTATTTATTACAAAAAGGTCATGTTGAATCATTGGAAACACAAAAATTTACTATATCCATTTTAAAGATACTAATTAATAGGAATGCAATATGACCAATAACAAAACTGACAATACACTGTAATTGAATATACATATTTTAAAAGCAATAGAAATAGAATCTGTATCATGCATATTTGTATAATGTTTTATCACAGGATTTAGATTGCAAATTTTAAAAAGAAATTCAGTGAAAAATTGTATAAAATTTAGTTGTGTATTATTGAGCTTAACTTATATATTGTTAAACTCTATATTATTGTTAATAATACTAATTCATGCGTTCAAATATAATATGCCACTTCATAATATGTTTATTTTCAATTTAGTATTAAACAAAGAATTAAGAACTTTTGCATAATGCTTTTCTCCTGCATCATACATAGTAGGCAGTCGTGTAACTAGGGTTATGACATTACATTTGATACCTAACCCGTTGTTTGAATACGTAACTTCAGATAATATGTGTTAGGTATTGAATGGCAAAGCTTCGACAGTATATATGTACTTAAACTCAGCAACGAATACCACTATCAAGATTCCATCATCGGGTGCTGCTATAGCTTTTAGATACTACTACAACAAGAAAATAACGGTGACATATAAGTACTCAACCTAAACTTTGTATGATGCTACATTAACTGCTACTTTTGGCGCCTTTCAGGTCTTTTTAGATGACAAATACGAGGTTAATGGCTCCGTATCAGATGTCTATCACACTCTTTCGAATTAATCTTCATGCTTTGCAGATACTCGTTTGTCGTACTCTCTGGTTGACGATTGGTTCGCATTTGATGTGGAACCGTAAGATTGCACTGTTCCAACTTTCACTCCCTATTTTTAGTACAAGAAGGATAACAAGTGGGCCAGAGTTCCAATTCGCTCAGTTGCAACCACTAACAAGTTTTTAGTTGGTGGTGAGTTCACCACTGCTAACACCGCGTTTTTGAACATAAAGAGGTATTTACTCTCTCCATACGCACCAACAGAGATAAGTAAGTACACAGCTGCTGAAAAGCTTATTGTTGATGACTTTATTAAGCGCTTCAAGGCAGATAACACATTAGACGTGCGCTTGAGTGTGGACTACCCCATTATAGGAACAACCTTTGGCGCGATCACCTCGCCAGCCGAATTCATCTTCAGCAACAACTCACTGAACTGCTACAACTCTCTCACTACTCGTGCGTCCTTGAATAATAATGAACTGGTGATCGTCACCGGACTCAACGGTACACTTTCCTGTTTGGAAGTAGAAGCAACTGACCCAGACTACGCGTTCGCTTAAAACATAAAGTAAAAACACTCCAAAGTTGTTCTGAATCTGGAGGTTAACGTGAACGAAACGCAGTTCTTCTTCAACAAAACGATTTCGATAAACGAATTCCTCCAGAACCCACAAGTTTTCTTTGACGTTCCTGAAGACCAAATGAAATATTTAATGGACCAAACCGAAGACGGAAACGTCCAAGTTTACGTTGAAATCTAAGATATTGATGGAAAGTACCTGGTTGACTTCAACACTCAGTACATTCCAATTTTAAGAACGTGCATAGATAAAATAGTGGCACATTAGAAGAAGAACCACCTGGAAATCGTCACCTGGATGAAGGAAGGAGATAGGTGCCAAACGAAAGAAGCATTAAACTCGAGCTTGAACTTGTCAGTAATCATAAAAGACGATAACGGATATAAGTTACAACAAATATACAGCACCAACGTAACCACCAACTACACAGAGAAAACAATACGGACAATACTCAGCTGCAGTATGGATATAGCAAATACACCAAACGTCTGCGAAGCTAACAGAGAAAACGTGATGAAAGCTAAAAACAGGGATAACGCGGTTTATTATTATGTAACAGATTCTGAATACGTTCAAACAACTTACATGATCATCGACACACAGAAAAATACAATGACGATTTCACTTGGTATTTTCGGAGGACTTATTCTGGTAGTCGCCGTTTGTATTGGTGTTATGTTGGAAAAGAGTAAAATCTCATCGACAGAGCATAATTGAGCTTAAATTTCAATTTTATTTAAATATTATAAATTTTAATTGATTTTAATGGTAGCAGGAGAGCAGTGCTTCTTGGACTTATACTGGTATATAATCCTGTTTACCATCACTATCAAGACTATCTATGTATACTACTCTAGATATGTATTGTTTAGTTTTGTCTTTGATAGTTACTGCTTCATGTATCTGATTGAAGACAGTAATATTTTTAAGAAAAATTTTGAAATTAGGAGTGAATTTTTATAAAAGTTATGTATTGAGTGTCCTTCGAAATATTATAGTAAAATATTAACACTTCTCACCTTGCTTCTTCGTTTATGAATTTAAGTGATTTTTGCCATTATCTTACAGACAACTAGTACTAAAGATTAATCGTCGCGTCCGTAATAATTTAACAGCTAGTGATACCCATAGAGTAGCCTCAGATAGTTACAGCCGCACTGCAATTTGAGAATTACTTAAAAATATCAAAACTGAAATTTTTCATTTATTTATAAAATCGGTCAAAGACGCTTTAGTGATCGCTGGATTTTTACGGTCTTCCAGACTTATTTCTAGATACTAATTTAAATAGAAATAATCCTCTATAAATTATATTTTATCGTAATTAAATATTCTCATGTCAACGAAGTTAAAAATTTTGTAAAAATCGAATTATTCTCAAGTTGGACTATTTCTTCACAAAACCTATTTAATATAATATCTAAGCAAATGATACGATCTGCCCTTCCATAACTCCATATTTGCTGAAATATTAATCAAAGGTCCAAAATTTCGTTGTTACAAAACTAATGCTAACATACACATTACAATTAAATGTCCCTATTATATGTTAGTACCATTAATTAATTTGACGATAAATTGAATTATGTTTAGATTTCTTAAAATTTGTAAATTGTGAATTTTAACTTTTGTTCTCATTTTATAAAATGAAAACTGAAACATAATTAATTTATAACTTATCAAATATCTATAACTATTTATGCACTAAATTATTTTGTTAGTGCTATTAACAAACTTATCCGAATTGCTAAAAATATAAGATAAATTTATCTTATTTATTGAAGAGACCAAAGACGGATACCAATATAATTATTAGTATTTTCATTTGATTAAGGCATTCTGTAACTATTAAGCTTAGTGATAGCAGCTTAGTTTAGTATTATATTTGTGGAGTTGCTGTTTATTAGATTGAAAGCCAAAACGAAATTGAGTACTCTGAGAACATTACCTTATTATAACACTAATGAACACTTTTAAAAATTACTTAAATGTAAATACCTATGAACGGTGATATAATGTAGTAACATCACGAAATAATCAATGAGTTGAAGTGGATCTTAAAATAAAGTAATATATTTCTCTAACTTAAAGACTGAATAATATTAATTTCAATTAAAATCTGTGTAACTCATAATGCGTTCGAATCTCAAAACTTGAAAAGCTAAATTGCATTAATTTATAAAGAGCCAAGAAGTGAACAGACATTAATATTATTTTTATGGTTATATGGTATCTTAATAGTATAGTGAACGTATATTTGTTTCTTTAAAATTATTCTTCATCTATAAATCCGTATCCAATAAGGCAAATTTTATCGTTTAATAAACGAGCGAAACTTGAACAATTGATGGCTGATAACAACGAAGTGAGTAATCACTTAACAGTTCCAGACATGTAAACGCTCCAGCTTATTCTTCTAGATTATTGAAAATCGAGGATAACCAATTTTCGAGTTTATTATTACAAATATGTTGTATCAAGGATATTGGTGAAATTATTGTACTTTTCAGTTATATTCCAACATTAAGTCTGGATGACCGTAAAATGCCATCGAATTTTAGATATTGAACTAGGACTCCGTTTCGCTTGTTAATTAATCCAAGAAAATTAGCGATAGTTGGTAAATTAAGTTTGATTAGATCTTCGTATAGGGTATAGTAGCAACTAATTAATCATAAACGAATTACCTAAGATTATTAATTGTTTGTGAGTTAAGTCATAAATTAATAAATGAGCAATTCCTAAATAACTATTTTGGCGAAACCAAGTCTATTTAAATCTTTAAAATGAATTTAGCGATATATCCCAGATGGGCTTGACCATAAAACCAACCGTGTTTCAGTTCTCTTAACATTTAACTCTTTATTTTATAAAGTATAATACTAAGAAATAAAACTTAAATTTAATCTTTAGTAGAAGTTGATATAATTGTTCTTAAATATTTGCCATCGTTGAAGTTTAATGGTTCCGTAACTCTATTTAGACCACAAAAATATTTTGTTGTTAATAATTAATGATGAGATATTAACCGGCACTTATTAACCAATACTTAATAAATGAAATAATGACCCCTTAATAATATTTATTCAAAATTAAATTCAGCTACTACAAACTTCGTTGTTGTTTTTTCGAATTCAAATATATGTAGGTAAAGTGTGATAACTCAGCAATTCGAATCGACAAGAACGTCTAATGCTCACCAGCGATTTTTAAACATCTAAAATGATTCCTAGAAGAAAAATATGAATGATCGCGGAAATGTCTTTTTAACATTTTTTCACATGATAATAATTTTATAAATAATCAGCAAGGAGCATTTATTTTATAATATGTTATATATAAGCAAATATGTGCGACGTAAATTAATTTAACATTTTCACTTCTTAAATGAATTTGAAATTAAAAATTTTATGTAATGAATAAATAATATTGAATTAGTAGTTTAATAAAATCGCACTCATTACTCAAATCGAACACCATAAAATTTTTAGAACTTTAAAATATATATTAATCCAAATTCAAATGTTGTAATTTTAGTTTCCAGAATTCGAAAACTATGAAAAATATAAATGTTGTTACTTTCAACAATTTAACTAATATCTAGCATGAATTATTCCTTAAATTATTCATATTCTATAATTGTAATCATTATATTTACAGGGCATCAATAGTGTTGTAAAATAGAAACATACAAAATCGATATTAAACTTGAGATCCAGGTTCAAGTGACAAGCGGCTTCGTTAACTTAAAGATTATACTAGCTTAATAGAAAATTAAATTGACTCAATCACCACACTTTTATTTGAGATATTTTTTATAGAAATTAATATAACAAAATTGAATTAAATTAAACATTTGAAGTTAAGCGAAAATACTAACTGCATAACCAAATATATAATTTACGCTTTCAATAATTTCCAATATTAGTACATATTAAATTATTTTACGTTACTAAATTTTTCATATTTAAGACATTAAAAGTACGATGATCAATCGAAAATGGGAAATATAATTACTTTTGTTCTTATATAATATTGATAACACAAGAAACTTAAATTATTAATTTTGAAAGAAATTATTCCAATTTCTACCAACAGCAATTTACAATTTAAGTTATAACTTTCACCCTTACGATTAAATCGCTGTCAATAAATGTATTAACTCAATTCCTCAACTAAGAGGTTCATTAAATGAATGTAGATGATTATAACTATAAAATTATGATTTAAAAAATTTATTTGATGTGGATGGATTAAAAAATTATTTAATAGGGGGAAATACTTAGTTTCTTAATTGACGGTTATATTACTATTCTTAGATGCTAAATTTATAAATTACGAAAGTTCTAATAAACTGTTTAAATACTTTATGATCTTGAGACTAAATTTACGGAATTAAAATCATGTAGTACCATAATTACTTATTCAGTCTTTATTATAACTAGAGAAATTTATAAGATATTTCTAGCTCTTTAAATAGAAAAGTTATATCGATTTGCTCTGATATTTTATAAATATTCAGGTTACAGTTATCTTATTAAGTAATGAAATTTGTTATAGTTGTTATTTTGTTCAAGATTAACTAGTTTTTATTTGTTGATGGAAAAATTAATTATTGGCTAAAAATCAAAAAATACAAAATTGTGATAATTATTAAAGATGAACTTGAAGCGATGAATTAATTACAGTGATGACCATTATTATAGTATTATCTAATGAGTATACAAAATCCGTTGAATTACGTTTGCTGTTGGATCCTATCATCTTTAAAATCAAATTATTTGAAATATTCTTGTCCTTGATAGAATTGCTTTTGAAAAATAATACTTTATAAAATGTAAGGTGACAATATATTTCGATATTAATTTAAATAAACATCTTCGAAAATTGTTTTGAGAAATAATTTTGTTAAATAATTATGACTTTTTGTTCTTTTATATCAAACAATAAAATAAACAATTATCAAAATATAATAAATTCTACAAGAGATCATTTGTGCTAAAAAGCGCTTGTCACTTGAACTTTAAAATTTCTAGGAAACGATATTTAACTTCAAATAAGTTGTTAAGAATTGTGTATTTTTTGATGTTGATCATTAATGCAACAGTAGATAAACTAAAATAAATTGGATATAGTTATAACTTGACTCAACAGATTAAATCAATTATAAGAATATTCAAATTGTATGTGTAAAAGTTAGAACACAAAAAAAGATGATAGAAATGGATAAATTTTAAAGTTGAATAAAAATTAAAATAATATAATTCTGTCGCAGATATCAATCCTTACTAACATAATTATTTTCGTTTCCCTCAATATCAATTATTTTTAAAAATATTGTCATGTATTTTTTCAAAAGCAAACTAATTTGAGAAGATTTTGAAAAATTATGATATTTGTAGTTTCTTTATTTGGCATCATATCTGAAAATAAGTCTGGATTGCAGCAGCATGAGAATCAATATTTAAGCTACTTTTAAACATTAATTTACTTTGAAGAATATAATAATATTAGAAATGGTAAATTTTGATCTTTTCTTCAAATATAGAGCGATTGAAGCAGTACAAGTCACTAATAAAATGTTTGCAGATGTGACGGGACTCAAGATCAGGTCAAAAAAATGGAGTGTAAAGGAAACTTAAAAATGAAGTTATTTTACTTTAATATTTCGAAGGGTAAGTAATGCATTATATTTATAAAATTTCACTCTTGAATTCCAAAAAATTAGAAATATTACTGTTATTTAATAATAATCTAGCAGGCCACTTTAACTAAGAGTGGCCGCTCTAATCATCCCAGATTGAGATATGTTATTTATTACAAAATAGGTAACTTATACGAAAAATGTTAGAAGTAAATACAGTAGTTTAATCGTTATTGGAGAACAAATTTTGGATATTGACATCAATGGAATGAATATTAAAAGCGGCCATAGAAATTTCGAATTTGTTTTCAAAATATTTCTGAGGAGACTGTTTTACAAATTATGATTCATCTAAACTACAATTTACTTTCCAGATTATTTAGATTGAAGCTTGCTAGAAATTGGTGGACTTTAATTGTACTTTTGCATTTTAATTTTCTTTATGATAGAATTCATGTAACTGAACATTATCCAATCATTACTTGAATCAATGTATGACATTATAAATGAAGTGGAAAGGTTCAACATTTGTCAATAAAATCAGAAATTTCAATCAAAATTATTATATTATCATCACTTTAGGAATTTATAAATTAGGTAAAGAGTAATGGAAAATAATTCATAACTTATTTACAAATGGATTTTATCAACACGTCATTTTATTAAACACATATTGTTATTAAAATTAATCACAAGTATATTGATATTAAACATACATTCTTTTTTCTATAAAATAATTTGGGTAGTATGAATTTATAAATATTATAGTAAACTAACGAAAAACCAGCCATTTTGAAAGCAGATATTATAATATATTGACGTAGATACGTAAAAATGATCAAAATATAATAATAAAACATAGTTTGGGCAACACAAATGAGTTTACTCAGCATCCGAAATCGCCATTTCACTTATACGTAAATATACATAAGTTATCATAATAACTTGATAAGATTTATAACATTTCAAATATATAAAGAATACATTACAATATTTGATTCTCATTTCACTCAGTCTATGTCGACGTTGACTTTCTCACCGGCCTGTCTCTACCTCTCGGCCTGGAAGGCGGCTTTCTTGAGTTTCTCGGAGGTCTCGGCTCCGGTCTTGTTCACGAGCTCGAAGAAGACGCCCTCTTTTCTCACGAGGTTGGCGGGCGTGTCGAACTCGGCGATGTTGCCCTTGTCCATCACGATGATCCTGTCGAAGTCGATGATGGTGTCGAGTCTGTGGGCGATGGAGAGCACGGTCACTTCGCTGAAGGCGTTTCTGATGGTCTGCTGGATGAGCTGGTCGTTCTCTCTGTCGACTTGGGCGGTGGCTTCGTCCAGGATGACGCAGCTGGCCTTTCTCAGCAGGGCTCTGGCGACGCACACGAGCTGCTTCTGGCCGGCGGAGAGGTTGTCTCCGTTGGTGGAGATCTTGGAGTCCAGCTGGCCCGGCTGCTTCAGGAAGTACTCCTTCATCTGGACCTGCTCGAGGGCCTCCCACATGCGCTTGTCGTCGATGCGCTCGAGGCCTTCGGTCTTGACGCCCTCCGCGTCCGCCTGGGAGTACGGGCAGAGGCACTGTCTTAACGTACCCGAAAACAGGAACGGGTCCTGGGGGATGATGGTGAAGGCCTTCCTAGCCTGGTGGAGCCCGAGGTCCAGGATGTTCACGCCGTCCACGATGATCTCGGAGCCCTTGTCCGGCTCGGCCAGTCTGTACATGGCGACTGTGATAGAGGACTTGCCGGCCCCGGTTCTGCCCACGATGCCGATGTGTTCCTTCGGCTGCAGCTTGAAGTCTAGTTTCTTTAGGACCAGGTCGAGTTCGGGTCTGTACCTGAATTAAAGATTCTTCACCTCGATACCGGAGTTGTTTCTGGGCCAGCTCGGGTCCAGATTCGCGTCTTTCTTCACGAACTCGCCTTCCTGGGGCAGGTTCCCGTACTCGATCAGCCTCTCGACCGCCGACATCTCGCCGTCCAGCGTGACCATCGTGATCACGAAGTTCATCAATATGTAGCTGATGCTGAAGCCGTAACTCACGATGACGCCCGTGTACTTCGAGATCTCTCCGCTGTAGGGCGCGATGAGCGTGGCCACGAGGGCGATCAGCAGCGCGAAAGAGCCGCTCAGCACGCCGAGGCGGAACACGAGCCACTGTTGTAGGCTGTACTGCTGGAAGAGCAGCGAGGAGTTGAAATTGACAGCCTCTCTGAAGTCGGACTTCTGCTTCTCCTGGAGCGAGAAGGCCCGGATGGAGACCAGGCTGTCGACCGTCTCCTGGCAGATGGAAAACACCGGCGACCTGCTCACTGCCTCCAGGCGCTTCATCTGCGGGTAGGACTTGCGGAAGTTGAAGAATATGGCGGCGAAGATGACTACGGCCACGGCGATGACGGCGATGCAGGGGTAGTTCACGATCGCGATGGAGATGATCATGCCGAGGATGGTGAGCCCGGTCGAGAAGGCGCCCTGCAGCTGGAACATGATCTCGGAGTCCACGGACTGGGTGTCTTTCGAAAAGCGGTTCATGATCCTGCCTTGGGGCGTGGTGTCGAAGAAGCTCATCTTCGTGTTCAGCACCGACGTGAGCATGTTGCTGTGCAGCTTCTTGGACACGGACAGGCAGAACGAGCTGTAGGCGATGTTGGCCACGATCGTGAACACGATGATGCCGCCGGTGAGGCCGATGTACAGCCACAGGTAGTTGTTGGAGCTCTTGATGGCCGACATGGAGTACTTGATGTTTTTGTCGTCCGCGCAGCTCACGACCACCTGCACTCTGCTGATCATCTCATCCGCGTCCTTGGTCGGATCCAGGTCTTTCGATATGAGTTGGTAGACCGCGTTTGGTTAACAGTAGCCGGACTGGAGCGTGTTGCCAACCCCGCAGCCGGTGATGTTCAGCTCCAGGTTGCTTTGGCTCTTCACCCAGCCGTACTTGTCGCTGGCCCAGTGCGAGACCATGACGGTCTGGTACTGCGTGATGGCCGTCGAGATTGCGTAGAGGATGACCGTGAGCAGCCCGAGCACGAGCGAGCCGGAGGTGAACCACTTCTTGTAGGTTTCCAGCTTGATGTTGCCGGTCGCGGTCAGCTCTTCGTCCTTCTGCGACTCCGCGCCTTTCGTCTTCGCCTCCGTTTCCTGGACCTTCGGGACATCCTCGCTTTTGACCACTGCAAGGTTGGCCTGGCTGTGCTGCGTGGAGGTTTCGCCGGTGATGCCCATGATCTTGACGTTGTCTTTCATGAGGTTCTGGACGGTGTCGTAGTTGACGATCTCGCCGTCGGTAATTTAAATGATCTTGTCGCAGTCGTTGAAGTACTGGGTCTGGTGGGAGGCGATGATGACGGTGGCGCCCCTGCTCTTCAGGTAGCCCAGGATGGCGTCATTCCAGATGGTCTTGCCCACGTGCGCGTCCACGGCCGAGAGCGGGTCGTCGAGGAGGTAGATGCTGGCGTCGGAGTAGATGGCTCTGGCGAGAGAGAGTCTTGCTTTCTGGCCGCCGGACAAAGTGACTCCCTTTCCGCCGACCTCGGTCTGGTCTCCGGCCGCGAGAATGGCGAAGTCGTCCTTGAGGCAGCACATCTCGACCACGCGTTTGTACTTTTCGGCGTCATATGGCTTGTTGAAGAGGATGTTCTGTCTGGCGGACTTGGAGAAGATGTGGCAGGCCTGCGAGAAGTAGGCGATGGTCCCGTTAACGTAGATGTGCGGGATCTCGGAGTCGAATCTCGGGTCTTCCTGGGTAGCTGTCTCCAGGTCGTAGTCGTTGTAGATGGGCTTGAGGCCGTCCGTGCTCGTGTAGGTGCTGAGCTTGGTTCGGTTGGAGGCCGTGAGCCTCATCTCGCCCAGGATGGCGTTGAAGAAGCTGGTCTTGCCTTGGCCCACCTGGCCGCACACGCCGATGATGTCTCCTTTCTTGACCTAGAGGTCCAGGTTCTTGACCACCGCCGGGCCGTCGACTAAATCGGCGTTGTTGTTCTTGTTCAGGTAGTGCCTCATGGTCTGGAGGTGGATGGCCGTCAGCTTCAGCTTGTCCGCCTCGCCTGCGTTCTTGTCGGGCACGTAGTCCGTGAAGTTGTACTGCTCGAGGCTCTGGATCCTGCTCACGAAGGGCACGTCGAACTGGATGCACCACCTATCGAGGAGGGCGTCCTTCGACTCCTTCGTCAGGGCGACGTTGAGCTGCTCCAGATCGGCCGGGGTGAGGTCTCCCGAAGGCTCCGCGGCTTGTGTGAACCTGCCCAGCTGGGCCTGGTAGCGCTTCAGCTCGAGGGGCAGGTTCCGCTTGATCTGGGCCAGGGTCTGTTCGTTCTCCTTGAAGAACGGGTCCATCACGGGCGGCACGATCTTGTCCGAGGCCAGGTTCCACGCGAAGCTGGGCCTTCCGGTGACCTTGATCGCGAAGGAGTCGTCGGCCGCCTCTTGGGGCAGCAGCTTCAGCTCTTCTTGGCCGAGCTCGTTCACCTTCACCACCACGCCCGGGTCCGTTTCCGCCAGCTGCAGGAAGGCGTTGATTCTCTTGGCGCTGATGGCGGCCTGAGAAGCAGAGCTCATGATCATCGGGAGCATCACGATGGCGAAGGCCAGGAACTGGAACAAGAACATCGTCGTGAAGGCAGAAGTGATGTCGAACTTGTCCTTGAACGTCATTACGATGAAGGCGATGGACGTCATCATGGGTGCAGCTGAATTTGATACAACTTACAAAATTGATATTATAATGGAATATTTAAATAATTCTTTTAGTTCTAGATTTCTTATGTTTTAAGATCTAGTACATTATATTTGTTCTAAACTAAATGTTTTTACGATTTTAATACCATTAAATATTTCAGTTACGCGCTTGACTCGTAAATCTTTGAGTGAGTTATATTATTTTTGAATTTTACCAATTTTGATCATCAACAGTCCCACACATGGAAATATGATAAAATATGATAATAATCCCACGAGTGCATATGGTGTAATTTGCAATCCCATGTACACGATGTAAACGATCAGGTCAACTGGAATTTGAAGGATAAATTGTAAGTTGCCGATTAGTGAGGCGGAGGTCATTGAGTCTGAGTATAACAGATTCGTGATCTCTCCAGATGTGGAGGTGCATATTTAGCTGTTAAGCATGAGTACTTTATTGAAGACCAAATCGAGAATTCCGCCAATGCTTATGGTTCCGGACCTGATCATTCCTGAATTCGCGAGTGTTTGCGTTGAGTATTTAACGATTTGCGAGACAAAGATCAGAATTAAATACCCCCACAGCTCACTTAGAACTTTTTCGAGCCCGTTTTTGTAACTTAATTACTAAAATGTTGATTAATTCGGGTCGTTTGAAAATACCATATTACAGTCGTAAAAATTTTGAGGGGTTAGAACCTGAGTGAACTTTTAAACTGTGATTGGAGCGCTTATGTTGCACAGGGAAATGACCGGAACGTAAACGACGAACAGGATAATGAACTTAAAGTTAACGGACATGATCAGCTTTATAAAGTTGGGCGTCTTATTCTGGGCCAGTTTTCTGTTCCAAAAGTGCGCGATTGAGCGGCCACTAGTTTGTGATTAGAGTTTGCTTGAAACGGGCATTATGTCAGATTACTGGAGGTCGCGCAGATATTATAATATATTGACGTAGATACGTAAAAATGATCAAAATATAATAATAAAACATAGTTTGGGCAACACAAATGAGTTTACTCAGCATCCGAAATCGCCATTTCACTTATACGTAAATATACATAAGTTATCATAATAACTTGATAAGATTTATAACATTTCAAATATATAAAGAATACATTACAATATTTGATTCTCATTTCACTCAGTCTATGTCGACGTTGACTTTCTCACCGGCCTGTCTCTACCTCTCGGCCTGGAAGGCGGCTTTCTTGAGTTTCTCGGAGGTCTCGGCTCCGGTCTTGTTCACGAGCTCGAAGAAGACGCCCTCTTTTCTCACGAGGTTGGCGGGCGTGTCGAACTCGGCGATGTTGCCCTTGTCCATCACGATGATCCTGTCGAAGTCGATGATGGTGTCGAGTCTGTGGGCGATGGAGAGCACGGTCACTTCGCTGAAGGCGTTTCTGATGGTCTGCTGGATGAGCTGGTCGTTCTCTCTGTCTACCTGTGCGGTGGCTTCGTCCAGGAGGACGCAGCTGGCCTTTCTCAGCAGGGCTCTGGCGACGCACACGAGCTGCTTCTGGCCGGCGGAGAGGTTGTCTCCGTTGGTGGAGATCTTGGAGTCCAGCTGGCCCGGCTGCTTCAGGAAGTACTCCTTCATCTGGACCTGCTCGAGGGCCTCCCACATGCGCTTGTCGTCGATGCGCTCGAGGCCTTCGGTCTTGACGCCCTCCGCGTCCGCCTGGGAGTACGGGCAGAGGCACTGTCTTAACGTACCCGAAAACAGGAACGGGTCCTGGGGGATGATGGTGAAGGCCTTCCTAGCCTGGTGGAGCCCGAGGTCCAGGATGTTCACGCCGTCCACGATGATCTCGGAGCCCTTGTCCGGCTCGGCCAGTCTGTACATGGCGACTGTGATAGAGGACTTACCAGCCCCGGTTCTGCCCACGATGCCGATGTGTTCCTTCGGCTGCAGCTTGAAGTCCAGTTTCTTTAGGACCAGGTCGAGTTCGGGTCTGTACCTGAATTAAAGATTCTTCACCTCGATACCGGAGTTGTTTCTGGGCCAGCTCGGGTCCAGATTCGCGTCTTTCTTCACGAACTCGCCTTCCTGGGGCAGGTTCCCGTACTCGATCAGCCTCTCGACCGCCGACATCTCGCCGTCCAGCGTGACCATCGTGATCACGAAGTTCATCAGGATGTAGCTGATGCTGAAGCCGTAGCTCACGATGACGCCCGTGTACTTCGAGATCTCTCCGCTGTAGGGCGCGATGAGCGTGGCCACGAGGGCGATCAGCAGCGCAAAAGAGCCGCTCAGCACGCCGAGGCGGAACACGAGCCACTGTTGTAGGCTGTACTGCTGGAAGAGCAGCGAGGAGTTGAAGTTGACGGCCTCTCTGAAGTCGAACTTCTGCTTCTCCTGGAGCGAGAAGGCCCGGATGGAGACCAGGCTGTCGACCGTCTCCTGGCAGATTGAAAACACCGGCGACCTGCTCACTGCCTCCAGGCGCTTCATCTGCGGGTAGGACTTACGGAAGTTGAAGAATATGGCGGCGAAGATGACCACGGCCACGGCGATGACGGCGATGCAGGGGTAGTTCACGATCGCGATGGAGATGATCATGCCGAGGATGGTGAGCCCGGTCGAGAAGGCGCCCTGAAGCTGGAACATGATCTCGGAGTCCACGGACTGGGTGTCTTTTGAAAAGCGGTTCATGATCCTGCCCTGGGGCGTGGTGTCGAAGAAGCTCATCTTTGTGTTCAGCACCGACGTGAGCATGTTGCTGTGCAGCTTCTTGGACACTGACAGGCAGAACGAGCTATAGGCGATGTTGGCCACGATCGTGAACACGATGATGCCGCCGGTGAGGCCGATGTACAGCCACAGGTAGTTGTTGGAGCTCTTGATGGCCGACATGGAGTACTCGATGTTTTTGTCGTCCGCGCAGCTCACGACCACCTGCACTCTGCTGATCATCTCATCCGCGTCCTTGGCCGGATCCAGGTCTTTCGATATGAGTTGGTAGACCGCGTTTGGTTAGCAGTAGCCGGACTGGAGCGTGTTGCCAACCCCGCAGCCGGTGATGTTCAGCTCCAGGTTGCTCTGGCTCTTCACCCAGCCGTACTTGTCGCTGGCCCAGTGCGAGACCATGACGGTCTGGTACTGCGTGATGGCCGTCGAGATCGCGTAGAGGATGATCGTGAGCAGCCCGAGCACGAGCGAGCCGGAGGTGAACCACTTTTTGTAGGTTTCCAGCTTGATGTTGCCGGTCGCTGTCAGCTCTTCGTCCTTCTGCGACTCCGCGCCTTTCGTCTTCGCCTCCGTTTCCTGGACCTTCGGGACCTCCTCGCTTTTGACCACGGCGAGGTTGGCCTGGCTGTGCTGCGTGGAGGTTTCGCCGGTGATGCCCATGATCTTGACGTTGTCTTTCATGAGGTTCTGGACGGTGTCGTAGTTGACGATCTCGCCGTCGGTAATTTAAATGATCTTGTCGCAGTCGTTGAAGTACTGGGTCTGGTGGGAGGCGATGATGACGGTGGCGCCCCTGCTCTTCAGGTAGCCCAGGATGGCGTCATTCCAGATGGTCTTGCCCACGTGCGCGTCCACGGCCGAGAGCGGGTCGTCGAGGAGGTAGATGCTGGCGTCGGAGTAGATGGCTCTGGCGAGAGAGAGCCTCGCTTTCTGACCGCCGGACAAGGTGACTCCCTTTCCGCCGACCTCGGTCTGGTCTCCGGCCGCGAGAATCGCGAAGTCGTCCTTGAGGCAGCACATCTCGACCACGCGCTGGTACTTCTCGGCGTCGTAGGGCTTGTTGAAGAGGATGTTCTGCCTGGCGGACTTGGAGAAGATGTGGCAGGCCTGCGAGAAGTAGGCGATGGTCCCGTTAACGTAGATGTGCGGGATCTCGGGGTCGAATCTCGGGTCTTCCTGGGTAGCTGTCTCCAGGTCGTAGTCGTTGTAGATGGGCTTGAGGCCGTCCGTGCTCGTGTAGGTGCTGAGCTTGGTTCGGTTGGAGGCCGTGAGCCTCATCTCGCCCAGGATGGCGTTGAAGAAGCTGGTCTTGCCTTGGCCCACCTGGCCGCACACGCCGATGATGTCTCCTTTCTTGACCTAGAGGTCCAGGTTCTTGACCACCGCCGGGCCGTCGACTAAATCGGCGTTGTTGTTCTTGTTCAGGTAGTGCCTCATGGTCTGGAGGTGGATGGCCGTCAGCTTCAGCTTGTCCGCCTCGCCTGCGTTCTTGTCGGGCACGTAGTCCGTGAAGTTGTACTGCTCGAGGCTCTGGATCCTGCTCACGAAGGGCACGTCGAACTGGATGCACCACCTATCGAGGAGGGCGTCCTTCGACTCCTTCGTCAGGGCGACGTTGAGCTGCTCCAGGTCGGCCGGGGTGAGGTCTCCCGAAGGCTCCACTGCTTGTGTGAACCTGCCCAGCTGGGCCTGGTAGCGCTTCAGCTCGAGGGGCAGGTTCCGCTTGATCTGGGCCAGAGTCTGCTCGTTCTCCTTGAAGAACGGGTCCATCACGGGCGGCACGATCTTGTCCGAGGCCAGGTTCCACGCGAAGCTGGGCCTTCCGGTGACCTTGATCGCAAAGGAGTCGTCGGCCGCCTCTTGGGGCAGCTGTCTTAGCTCTTCTTGGCCGAGCTCGTTCACCTTCACCACCACGCCCGGGTCCGTTTCCGCCAGCTGCAGGAAGGCGTTGATTCTCTTGGCGCTGATGGCGGCCTGGGAAGCGGAGCTCATGATCATCGGGAGCATCACGATGGCGAAGGCCAGGAACTGGAACAAGAACATCGTCGTGAAGGCAGAGGTGATGTCGAACTTGTCCTTGAACGTCATTACGATGAAGGCGATGGATGTCATCATGGGAGCTGCTGCACTTGCTATAAGACCGAAAACAGAGAAGCAAACAGCAAAGTTAAAGAGCTGTTTGAGTTCTTTATTTCTTGTATTTTGGAGTCTAGCGTACTATACTGATTCTAAGCTAAACAACTTGACGATTTTGATTCCATTCAATATCTCAGTGGCCCGTTTCATTCTCATATCTTTAAGTGACATTAATTTTTTCTGGATGAACTAAACTTTCCCCATAATCAACCCAACAACAGGAAATATTATCAAATACGCAGTTAAACCAACCAAGGCAAGGGGATTTATTTATACTCCCATATATATTATATAAATTACTAAATCGGTTGGAATCTATATTATAAAGTGGAAGTAAATAATTAAAGTGGATATCGTCATGGAGTCTGTGTATAGCAGATTTGTAATATTACCGGATGCAGACGATGATCTGGTTTAATCGCTTATAACCAAAATTTTGTTGAATATCATATCTAATAAACCACTTACGCTTATCGTAGCTGCTCTTATCAAACCCGACATGGCAAGGTTTTAAATGGCAAAATTAGCAACTTAGGACACAAAAGTGAGTACTAAGAACCCCCAAAGATCAACTAATACTTTTTCTAAACCACTTCTATAATCTAATGGAACAAATTAAGAATTAGCAGGGTCATCTGTGAAGAGACTATCACAATTGTAAAAACTTGAAGGGATTAGTATCGAAGTGAATTTTCTAACAGATATTGGGGAACTGATGCTGCATAAAGAAACCAGTGGAATATACAATACCAACATTATTAAATATTTTCTGTTGGCTCGTAAAATTAAGTTTAAAAGACTCTTTTACTTCTTTTAAGTTATGTTGCGATTCCATTCCCTAGTGATAGCCTTTCCATTTTATTTTGAGTGAAGCTTTTCTGAAATAGGACGAACATCACACATGTACAACGCTTTCTATTTTCTTATTTTCTTGAGTATCGGTTTCATGTAGCTAAACGTCACCCATTATCGACTAGAGTCAATCGGTTTTAAACTTTTGTCTATAGTGTCTCTGCTTGTCATATATGTATATGGTGTGGTGAAGAATTGTTGACACATCATATTATTTATTATTTTCTACTTCAAGATTAAATTATATATGTTTGATTCATGTAAAAACACTGAAGATTCATAAAAAGGGTAACTAAAGAACGTTACACTAAATTGATAAATGTAGATTTATGTGTTTTGGAAGCTATTGGCTTCATTTTATATTTTGATTCTAGTATAATATCAAGTATACATATGTGTTAGTAAAAAAGAATGAGTTTACGCACATTTGTAGTAATTCTGTTATTTTTATAATGTTAATAAAATATACCACATTCAAAATGACTCAAGCAACAATATCAATCTAAATTCAATCTAAAAGGGGGTCCTGCCTCATTTATAAGAGGGTTGACCAATGATTTTCGGACCCCTATATAAATGAACCCAGTCTTACAAAATACTCTCATAAATAGCTTATATTTATGATTATTTTAGCTATTTTCAACAATATTATGATACAAAAAGATAACTCAGAAGTGAGGTTCGTCATTTATAAGAGGGATAGGAGCTTTTTTGAAGGGGTACCCCTCTTATAAATGAAAAGGGACCCCTCTTATATGCGGATTTCTGTAGTAGATGAGGTATGATATTAAGTTTAGTTTATGTTAGCGTTATTTTGTTCTATTTTATCCTTTGAATTATGTCTGTTTTTTACACTTAAATCAGAAATATAGTCGAGTACTATGGGTTTTAAAGACACGAATTACAGCAAGTTTTCATTAATTCAACCTACTTACCTAATATATTATATCCAAAATTATACAATTCAATTCTTTTATACAGTGAAATAATCAGTTAACTGATTTTCAAAAGTTATAGTAAAATATAGGGAAATATTGACTCAGTTATTATTTGGCAGTAGTTTGTTTTTCTCTAACATGATAAATACGCAAATAGCAACAACGGCTAATAATCCTCCGAATATACCAAATGATGTTTTTACTATATTTTTGTTGGTGTTTATTATCATGTATGTTGTTTGAACGTACTCTGAGTCAGTCACGAAGTAGTAAACCGCGTTATTCCTGTATTTGGCTTTCATCACGTTTTCTCTGTTAGCTTCGCAGACGTTTGGTGTATTTGCTATATCCATACTGCAGCTGAGTATTGTCTGTATTGTTTTCTCTGTGTAGTTGGTGGTTACGTTGGTGCTGTATATTTGTTGTAACTTATATCCGTTATCGTCTTTTATGATTACTGACAAGTTCAAGCTCGAGTTTAATGCTTCTTTCGTTTGGCACCTATCTCCTTCCTTCATCCAGGTGACGATTTCCAGGTGGTTCTTCTTCTAATGTGCCACTATTTTATCTATGCACGTTCTTAAAATTGGAATGTACTGAGTGTTGAAGTCAACCAGGTACTTTCCATCAATATCTTGTATTTCAACGTAAACTTGGACGTTTCCGTCTTCGGTTTGGTCCATTAAATATTTCATTTGGTCTTCAGGAACGTCAAAGAAAACTTGTGGATTCTGGAGGAATTCGTTTATCGAAATCGTTTTGTTGAAGAAGAACTGCGTTTCGTTCACGTTAACCTCCAGATTCAGAACAACTTTGGAGTGTTTTTACTTTATGTTTTAAGCGAACGCGTAGTCTGGGTCAGTTGCTTCTACTTCCAAACAGGAAAGTGTACCGTTGAGTCCGGTGACGATCACCAGTTCATTATTATTCAAGGATGCACGAGTTGTGAGGGATTCATAGCAGTTCAGTGAATTGTTGCTGAAGATGAATTCGGCTGGCGAGGTGATCGCGCCAAAGGTTGTTCCTATAATGGGGTAGTCCACACTCAAGCGCACGTCTAATGTGTTATCTGCTTTGAAGCGCTTAATAAAGTCATCAACAATCAATTTCTCAGCAGCTGTGTACTTACTTATCTCTGTTGGTGCGTATGGAGAGAGTAAATACCTCTTTATGTTCAAAAACGCGGTGTTAGCAGTGGTGAACTCGCCACCAACTAAAAACTTGTTAGTGGTTGCAACTGAACGAATTGGAACTCTGGCCCACTTGTTATCCTTCTTGTACTAAAAATAAGGCGTAAATGTTGGAACGGTGCAATCTTGCGGTTCCACATCAAATGCGAACCAATCGTCAACCAGAGAGTACGACAAACGAGTATCTGCAAAGCATGAAGATTAATTCGAAAGAGTGTGATAGACATCTGATACGGAGCCATTAACCTCGTATTTGTCATCTAAAAAGACTTGAAAGGCGCCAAAAGTAGCAGTTAATGTTGCATCATACAAAGTTTAGGTTGAGTACTTATATGTCACCGTTATTTTCTTGTTGTAGTAGTATCTAAAAGCTATAGCAGCACCCGATGATGGAATCTAGACAGTGGTATTTGTAGCTGAGTTTAAGTACATATATACTGTCGAAGCTTTGCCATTCAATACCTAACACATATTATCTGAAGTTACGTATTCAAACAACGGGTTAGGTATCAAATGTAATGTCATAACCCTAGTTACACGACTGCCTACTATGTATGATGCAGGAGAAAAGCATTATGCAAAAGTTCTTAATTCTTTGTTTAATACTAAATTGAAAATAAACATTAATTAAAGTGAAAATTATAATTATAATATAACTTTAATTTGAATTTGTTAATCAATGTTTTGAATTTTGAATTATTAGAAATACACAAAGATGTATTCACAATACTTAACTTTTAATTTAATATTTATCGTAACTATTATAGCTCTAATTATATTATGAATGAGTTTGAAAACTAAATATATAATCCATATCTTATAAATAATGTATTCAATTTAGCTAATTGTTAGCGTCTATTTTGTGAAAATCTTGACACACATTTTGACGTGATTTTGAACATTCTAATATGATATTTATGCATTTGATGATGGGGCGCAAAATGATAAATAGACACCACTTCTCTAAAAATCATAACATTTTACTGTTTTGGAATCTATATTGTAGCTAGGTAGTCAATAGTTAGATTCCATTTATCTTAATGCAAACAACGATTTAATGATTTTGCTGAAGAATAAATAAATTTTTGTGTTCGTATTGCATTAATGACTTGGTCACTCTTGTGCGAATTGTGTTCATTTTTCATGGAGTGGTTAAGATAATATATAATATGATTATGGACAGTCTGAATTATAAAATAACTCATTATTTTTACTTGTCTTTCAACAAATAGTACAACAGACAACATATCAGCACGACGATAGAAGTTCCAAACAAAATAAACGAATTTTTCCAAACATTGTTACTAGTTTCCATTACTTTATACCGAATTTGACTTAATTCAGATGTACTTTCGACAAAATAAACTATTTAGTCTCTTATATGAGTTTTCATATTACGGGTGATGTTAACAAGACATTCTAGTTTATTTCCAAGCGAATTATCGCATGTGATTGGAATGATATCAGTATTTCTAGAGAAATTCACAATATGTGTGACAGCATATTGCTCAACAATTTCATAGTTACCATTTAAAAGTTGTAATCCCACAATATTTATATTCGTGGTTAAAATTGGTCTTTGTTTACATCTTTCAAGCTGTTTAACCCAAACTACTACTTTCAGAGAGGATTTATATATATGTAGAACGTGTTTGTTAACACATGTCCTCTCGAGTATAATTGGTTTTGAACTGAAATCGAGTAATAATTGAGCATTTGAGTCAATAATTATCACAAATAGTTGAATTTGTGCATCTTAAAACTCATCAGAGTCAATAAGTTATCTTTTTATATTCTCATTCTCATTTTCGTTAAATTCAACTTGATAGAGTGATAAAAAGCTTTCGAATGAAACTAATTTCAGTAATTCGACTGACGTGTGAGTAACAGTGGTTATTAGAACTGATACTTGTACGAATGCTGCATTTTATTTCACAAATTAAGCCATATGATATCTTGGATCCTAATTATTCACCTCTAAACACGGGATGCTGTTCATGAAACCTGTTTTAAATAGAAGTCCGTTTTCATTTACCGACGCTCTGGGCATCATGGCTTATAAGCAGTTCATTGCGTTGTCGCTGAACTTGTATTCAGCAATGGTAGTTATTGATGCGGTAATAGATTTGACTTGATAGTCAAGAGAGAGACGTATTGGAGTGGATATGTTGGACATGGCAGTCTAGACGAGATCGTTAATCGCAATTAAATCAGAGTCAGAGTATTTACTAAATTCATCAGCAGAACTCAAGTCCAAAAGGTAGCGCCTAATTTACAAAAATTATTGGTTCGATGTTCTATAGTCAATGGCACTTGAAAATAAGTTTGTATCCTCCACTGGGTACACAGGAATACGCAGCCACTTGTTATTTGAGTAATATTCGAAGAATACAGAAAATGATGGCACGTTACAAAATAACGGCTCCACCTCGAACGAAAACCAGTTATCAATCAGAGAATACGTGAATCTGGCAGACGAAAAGCACGCGGTTTGGTTCGATAACGTGTGGAACACATCAGCAACCGAGCCCTATACTTCGTACTCTCCATCCAGTAAAATCTTGAAAGCGCCGAACTGCGCGTCTAGAATTTAGTCGTACAGCGCCAAGCTCGAGAACTGGTACGAAATGGTTATATTCTGGTTGTACAGATAGGTGAACGGAATGCCTGTCCCAGAAGAAGGCACCTGAACTTTTCCATTTATAGGCGACTATAGAAGAAACACGGCGCTCGAAGACTTTCCGTTCAGAACCTGGCACATGTTGTCTGTTGGAATGAACTTCATTAACGGGTTGGGCAGCAAATTCAGAGTGAGAGTCCTGGTGAGTCGGTTACCTACCAAGGTTGAAGCAGGTGAAAAGCATTGCTTAAATGAGTTTTATGTGAATATAATATTGAAAACTAACATGCCTATAGTGAAGTGAGCTAATATTTCTATCAAATCAATTAATACAAGTATAGCACACAAATATAAATGTGAGTCATAGTATAATTTATAGACTTGATATATGTACAAATTGTATATATAAAAATATTATCTATAATATAATTATGGCACATAATTTAATTAATTTATGTGTATTATAATATTTCAAATATAAACATAAAATATTATAAAATATTTCAAATTCACTGAAGTCTGTTTGTACCATCTCGAGGAAGTGATATATATATATATATATTCATTTCACTTCCTCGAGACGGCACAAACGAACGACTGTGAGACTTTCGAAAGCAAAACATAGGATAAGAATCTAACTATTCATTAAAAGTCGAGAGAATTCTTGGAAGAACTCCGATTTTTCAAATATTGATAGTAGAGATGTCTTGTAGATGCTTCTGAGTTTGTGTTCAACTTTGGAGTGGAATTAGTATGACTTTGTATTTTATATTCTGTAAATAGAAATATTTAATGTGTTCGCTCCAATTACAATGAAGCCTCATCTATAACTCTGAACATTGCCAACCAAAACTTTTTCGAAAACTTTCATGATAAGTTACGAACTTAGTGAAAGGTGAACATAGAGTATAGTGATTTGTTGATCTGAAAGAAATAGGATTATTATTCATTATTATTATTATTCAAGCTCAAAATATACTAATATAATTACTTTTATAACATATATCACTAATTTGATATTAACCGATACTCATGTAAATGACACCTGAGGTGTATTTGACTGCTAAAATTTTAAAAATATATTTAGTGATTTATGTTTATTATCAAATAAAAGCAGTAGCGGATGACACCTATTTCCACTTCTAAGTGCAATTGAACAAACTGTTGAATATAAACCTAATAAACAATTTTAATAATGATTGAGAGCAGAAAATACCTCTTTTATGAATTAATTATTAATTTAGATATATATGGTGTTTAAAGTATGATTAATATTTACAGCACACGTTAAACTAGTCAAAATTAATTGTATTGCTTTGGTTCAAATTTTATTACCTTATATCACATTTTCTAAATTTATTATTGTCATTGCGAATGTATTTGAACATGTTAAATTTTTTGATACAGCGATTTCTGGATTCAGCTCCAATATAATGAGTTTAATTAATTTTAAGTGGATTTAATAGTAAAATCGATATCATTTAAGTTGTTGTTCAGCTGGTTTTTAAAAAGTAGTAAATATTGGAAACTCAATTGAAATTTTGTTAACAAGTAAGGTTAATAATTATTTTGTTGTGTAGATTATTGATGCTGTTAATATCAGTTACTTAGATGGCAACCTGTTTTAGAAGTTTGAAACTTGTTCAAATTTGATTGATGGAGTGAAACTTATTAAAATGTTACTAAACATAAATATATCACTTTCAACTTTAATCAAAAATGAACCATTCCAAATATGATCAAAAAGTTGATGTCTTCAATCAGTCAAAGATTAAAATAGCCTATAGTTTGAACCAATCAGCTTAATTTCTGTAGAAAATTAATAAATAATAATGCAAGTGAAAAAAGCCAATATGATTCATACAAGACAATCGGTTAACACTCCAAAACACCACTCTCTTACTGGGTATAGTCATCTATATTTTTGCCATTTAAGCTCGACTCAAGAAAGCACGAAATTAGAAATATGGGTTATTCCCCCCCAACCTACACATATTCAATATTGCAGCAGTTACTCCACGTTTTTGAGTTAAATTCCCTTCTCTACTTATTTACCTATATATGTGCTATATTTTCAATTTCACACTTCAATTACAGTGGTGGGCCCTCGAAATGC
Organism: Hexamita inflata; assembly: GCA_963988835.1. Classification (NCBI taxonomy): domain Eukaryota; phylum Fornicata; order Diplomonadida; family Hexamitidae; genus Hexamita; species Hexamita inflata. The sequence continues at coordinate 13,324 of CAXDID010000839.1, read as the reverse complement.
TTTTTTGAATTAGGAAGAAGAATGAAGTTTATTATTTGAATCTTACTTATATCACTGCCCGGCTCAATAATGAGTGTGTTCTCCCTCCTCATCAATACACTCATTAACTCTATTTACTATTGATTTGTAAAGTGCTTCAATCACATCAAGGCCTGGTTGAGCCTTGGATAGCTGTGCTACAATAATTAACGTATATAACTCTGTATATACTTCAATAATAAGTTTCAACTTTACCTAACGTTGTATAATTTAACAATCAAGAAAATTGATTTCTCATTATGAAATGGAAGTGGAAGATCATAAGTAAAATAACTGTTGTTTTAGAGTAGCATCAATATATTATTTAATGCTGGGCCCGACTAACTCACTTGATTCCATTCTTCAAGAAACAAAAATGCATTCATTATTTGAATATTGAGAATGAAAGCGACTGTAACTACCTGAATTATAATTCTAATTAAGCGAAGTACCAATACTTCATCTTGAGCTCCCGGTTGAGATTGAAAGAAAAAGTCCTCCATTGTTTTTCGTGATTAAGAAATATCTAAAATCGTTCAGATTGACCCAGTTGAAGATGAACACCGAGGTCCTCTGCAGGTCCAGTGCTTGCGCTACTAGTTATAAATTACATATTGCGTCCGTATACCAATCATTGGATCCTCTTATTCTTTTCTCCAATCAGGCTTAACTACCATATATTTTCGAGATAAAATCTTTCATAAATTAGTTTTGCTGACTAAAACGTAGAAATTACACAGGGACATCTTAAACAAGTGATATAACTAGTTCAGATTGGTACAATATTTTATGAATTCATCCGTTGGACCCAGAAATGAAGAGAAAACAAACGCTTCAGAACTGCCTAAGTTTGTTAAGTGAATTAGTTGACCTTCCCTAAACATCTTCTACCGCGTTTATTTTTGTCATTGCCGTCCTTTTATTGCATGTGGTAATTTCTATTTTTCCTTTTTGGAATATTAAATACCGACTTTGAATAGTCGATTATGGTCTAATACGATCGAAATCATATTTTTGGCCCTCTTGTGTTAATGAGTAGTTCATGAATAATCTCCAACTTGAGATTATTTATTGGAATTTGTCATCCGCATTAGAAGTGGCAAAATATTTTAATATATAATTACTCACATAGTAAACAAGAAAAAGCAATTCCACCTCCCATAACTGTATGATGAAAGTGGCATCGTTATAAATCATCAAGCAAAGTTAAAGCAGCATTTTAGAAACAAAATTCTGATAACCACTAATATAGAACGCAATTTAAGTTGACTTATGTTTATTATTATAGGTTAATTAATAAATGTTAGCAATTAGGCTAATTAAAATTGTAAATTTCAAAGAAAAAGTTCATTTGACGCTGATAATTGCTTAAATATTGTCATTCATGACATTTTAAACTTATTAAAATCACTGTCCGACCTTTCCCTAACCATTTACTGTAATACTCATCATTTCGAGATAAATAGTAATAATAGAGATGAAATATTAACATATATTATGTTAAAATATATAAACTAGTGATAATGACAATTTTTTATTTTAATATATTTTTAAATATCAATATGTGTGCATAAATTGATAAAAGTTTCTCAACAGATAGAATACAAGTAAACTATATGAACTTTTGTGTTTCCACTCCAAATACAGAAATGCATACATATGACTATAAAGATGTAGACTATATTGACCATAAGTTGAGAATCATCATTGTCTCTTAAGATAATCACGATAAATCTAGTTAATTGTTATTATAAATTTTATATACTAGTAATATCTTGAAAAGCAAGTTCTTTCTATACAAGGAATTTGTACTGGAGTCTACAAGCCAGAATAAAATTTAGAAGCTAGTATATAATGTCACAACAAATTAATTCTTTAACTCCACCTACTCAAGAAAAAAGATAAATAAACGGAAAGTAAAAAGTAAGTAGTAAATAAATGTTAACTTTTATAAAAAATAATGCACTGTCGCTTCATTTAACGAACAAATTCTATTTATGGGTGTGCCAATTAATTGAAGCATCACAATTTGATATTTACATATATTTGATATTTACATATATATATTTACAATAAAGTGGATTTTAGCGCAAATTATATTAATCCCTGCAAACGTGTTTAAAATTTTCATGTGGTTAATCGTACAAATTTAATTCAAATTTAAGCATTACAGATTCTTAAAACTTCTTAAACTGCATCAAATTAAATTAGAATTCATCAATCTTCAATATTAATTTTTATAACTCTCTGGTTTTAAATATTAAACGTACATAGGTTTTCATGTCATTCGCGTGTATAAACGAAAGTTAAGTGAGTGGGCTATAACTATACACATATGATATAATATATTTGAGTATAAAAAGAATATACTAAAATAGCATATATTTAACTTATTATTACATTCGAAGCTTAAAAACTTTTAAATATAATGACTCGCTTAACTGTTCTTATGTAAATTTTTACAAATATATTTTCACTTATTGTTGCTGTTGAGTTATTATTATAAAGTCTCTATTCTTTGATGTTCAGTTTTCCCTTAAAAGTCACTATTGTACAAAAAATATGACCAAGTTTTAAAATCGCAAATCACTTTTTCTTCACAAGTTCTCGAGTTCGGCCTGAGAAACGAATATTACGTTATGGTTCTCGAGGAGCTCGAGCATTATCTGGTTCACAAAACCGGAGTAACTCTGGGGTCTATCGTTCAAGTAGCTGTCGGCCAGGCACGCGCTCACTTCAAGGAGCTGTTGTTCGGTGAGGTCGAATATTTCCTGCAGCCTGGATTTGTAAACTAGGACTAGTTTCTCGAATACGCGCTGGTTCCTCTTCTCTGCAGAGGACTGGTACTTCTGCTTGGAAATGAACACACTGTGCTGGCGGTGGCTTTGAACACTTATCATTTCCTGAGTGGAGCGGAAGAATTAGCTGCATGACGAGCTAAATACAATCATAAGCGGAAATGCGTGTGTTTGATTGTATGTGAAAGTATTTATAAAAATTTGATAAATTACAATTTACTTTGAAGTTTTTTACAGAATTGAATTATTGTGAAGTATTATGATTCTATAACAATAGACTAGCAATATAGCTTTTCACGCACATTAATTTTCACATACACGCTACATATTGTAGCTGAAACGTATATCTACAAACACATATCTATGGATATAATAAAGTAATTCATGTACCGATAAATAATTAACTACAATGTAATATAGTCGAACCCGATAAGTTCATTTCCAAATTGGGCAGAACCCAAAATGTTCATTTAATTCCAATGTATCCTGGACGATGGCCAAAATGTTCATTCCATCACTGTTTCATTTGGAAGTGGTAGCTAAACACAATAGTGTTACATTTATGAAAAGAGAAATATAATGAAAATGAACTATGTGACCATAGTATGAGCTAATTGACCACAGTATGAACATTTTGGCCATGGAATGAACATTTTGGCCATCGTCCAGGATACATTGGAATTAAATGAACATTTTGGGTTCTGCCCAATTTGGAAATGAACTTATCGGGTTCGACTATACTAGACAATTATACATTTTATTTAGAGGATAGAAGACATTACACTGTAAATTATGTACCTCTTCCACGTCTATACTAATCACTCTCATTTCCTATATTACCAATGATCAAACTACAACATTCCTCTCTAACCAAATATCTCGCACTGTGTTATCACATGTCAAACGTTAGTTCTTTCTGGCGAATGGAATTATTTAGATTTTTAATTTAGATTTATATGCAATTTAGAGCTATATAGTAATTTAACAAGTATCTTAGATAAAGATACTGTCTTATAACTACTAATGGGTACTACTTTACATAGTAATAGTATTTGCATAAATTTTTGAATTGGCCAAATCTGCAATAATATTTCTATATTGCGTATTTTACAGCATTTAAACATCATTTATCCGCTCCATTTCAATGTTCAATCCGAATCAAGCCGTGAATCAGCTTACTCCGGAGCAGGAGCTGGACCTGCTGGAGCGCGAGAACCAGCGTTTGCGTGGGATCCTCGAGGCCCTCAAGGAGGAGCTCCGCCAACTCCAGTCTGAGCAGTAAACTCAGTAGAACGACGACTCGGACGACGGCACGGACAAGAAGAGGAACACCTGGTCCGAGCAGGAGCACGACACCGTCCTCGAGCTCGTTGAGAAGTTCGGGAAGAACAGACCCACTCAGATCTCAGCCGAGCTCGGAACGAAGAACACAAGGCAGGTCATCAGCCACTTGCAAAAGTTCTACTTGAAACTGGACAGGAACTTTGACAGGAATTCGCAATAAATTGACAGAGCTTAATTGTCAGTGCTCAGAAATAAACTACAGAGCAAGTTCATCCCACATCTAATTTAATTTGTGGCCAAATTCGCGCAAATACCAAACAGGTAGTAATTGGGCGACATAAAAGACTTCGAAATCATATACGGAGAAGGAGAGATAAACCTGGCTGGAAACAAACTCACCGTCGGAAGAAACTACCTGCTGAAGCACCTCAGAGCAGACATGCTGCAAATAATCGCAAACGCAGCTTACATGATGAAAGTCAGCTCAAACTCAATCGTCGTCGCACAATACGTAGCCGAAAAATTTGAAGCTGAAGTCTCAGAAATCGTCGTCGGAGCATTCGTCGTGTGAAAATACATATAAATGATTAACATAAATATATATTCATAATTTTTAACATTAAACAAGTCATTTTATTATAATAATTATTATATTATTTACGTTTATTGATATTAATTTGATTTACATGTATTACAAATTGATCTATAAAATATCTCACAAGTATCCTTCCTCGGCGACCTTTCTGTTGAGAACCATACCAATTCCTTCCATGAAGTCCCTCATTTCAACTTCTCTTCCATTTCTTCTCAAGCAGTTCATACCAGCTTCAACACAAACAGCCTTCAATTGAGCACCAGAAAAACCGTCGCAAGTCTTTGCAACTTCTTCAAAATTCAGATCAGAACTAAGTCTCATCTTACTGCTGTGTATCTTAAGAATTTGCACACGGCCTGTGATGTTGGGCAATGGACATTCGATTTTGCGGTCGAAACGGTTGCTTCTAACAAGAGCTGGATCTAATGAATCAACTCTGTTGGTTGAGGCAAGAACTTTGATTTAATTGTTTGAAATGAAACCATCCATTAAGTTCAAAAGTGTCATAAGAGTACGAGCAACTTCTCTACCGGAATTCTGTTCAGCGTCAAAACGTCTTGTACCAATGGCGTCGATTTCATCGATATAAATTAAAGCACCTCTTACTTTGTTAGCTGGAGAATTTTATGGAACGCCGTTAATGGTATCCTTATCAACATATTCTTTGGCCAATTCAAAAAGCTCTTAAAGCATTTAAGAACCGTCACCGATATACATTTGAATCAACTGTGTTGCACAAAGTGATAAGAAGATACAATCACATGCATTTGCAATACATCTTGCAATTAATGTTTTCCCAACACCTGGTTTACCATAAAGAAGTAAACCTTTGGATGGTTGAATTCCAACTTAATCAAATAATTCTGGTTTTTAGAATGGCAAAAGAACTGCTTCTTCAACCTGTTTAATAATTTAATCCATACCACCAACTTATTTGAATGAATCTGAAGGGCGTTCTGCAACGAGCATTTACTTAACACGTGCATCATAGAATTATGGCAAACGTTCATAAATCAAAAATGTGTCGCGATTAACAGCTACAAGATCATTGGGTTTGATTGAACTGTATGGAACTAACCCAGCAGTTGGACAGAAAATATTTTAACGTGATGTTGTTTTAATAACAACAGACTTTAAAACTTCGCCAGAATCTTCATCAACGTGCTCAAATAATTCAGAGACAGTGCAAATTAGCATCGGCAACTATTTAGTAGCTTCAACACGCTTTTGTGCATCTTGTTCTAGTTATTTTTGTTCCTTTATTTGTTGACGAACATATTACAGCTCTCTTTTTTAGAAATCCAGTTAGTCTCTGAGATTTCTGATATGTGCTCGTAACTCTGGATTAGTCATAGTCAGAACAGATGGATCTATTTCACGAATAGCTTAAGCTAGTGACTCTGTATTCATTATAGAGGTTGGTGTGGTAAATGATTTAAAAATTATTATAATTTCAATTTTAATAATTCACTGCAAATTAATAGCTCTCAACTACAATTCAAAAGCTTCATCCACTTGTGCTTTTTCTAACACATTTAATTTTGCATATTCTTGTTCTACGACTTTCAATTCTCTGTTTGTTAGTGTTTAAAATAAAACATCGATTGTACTAAATATTCTTATTGATGGTTATAATTACTACTAATATTTATCATAATATTCGTCCATATGCTTAATTAAATAAAACTTTTGAAGACCTGAAGCATTCATTACAATCTATGGAGGTTTAATAAGTATTTATTGTTTGTTATTCAAGTTGTTTTCTTGATTGATTTTGATGATTTTAGATTCTTATGGATTTTGCACTATTTATGCTGTTATATATGAATTATTTTCTTTATTACACATAATCTTGTTTTAACCTTTTGTTTGCTCCTTGTATTTATTCATGAGATATTTATGAAGTTCTTAAGCGTAAGCTCTTTCTGTAGGTTTATTTCCCCATAATTAAGTAGCAAATAATGCTTCGTCTCGTCCAGATGCGAAATTTGATTATTGTTTAACAAATAATTAATAAAATATTTCATAAGCAGAAGGTGGCTTTTCCATTTGCTGAAGTGGTATGATTCACAATAATATATGTTAAATTACCAATTATATAATAATATAGCAAAAGTAAATATTAAATGTTACACTTATATAGGAAACTACCGTGTAAATCCTTTCCATTGTGTTACATTTTACTGTTTTTCATCTTTTATTTATTATTTATAGAAACAATAAAGAAATTCTTATATTGCATGTTTAATATCAAAATTAATCACTTAGCCAAATCGCAATATAAATATTATAATTTAAAGTTTATGTCTAAGCTCATTTAGCATTTTTATTTATTCTGATACTATTAAATTTGCTTGACTAATTGTTAAATACTTTCAGTTTATGCTTTGTCTTGAAAATTATTCATTGATTGAAGTGAATAATATAAATATGATGCAAATATTTATTTGTAAACCTAATCCACATCAAATGCATCAATGTTAATTTTATACCTAAATGCCAAATTAAGTCGTTTAATGCACCGCTTGTAACCATTATTGTCGTATTTCTCCAGATAAAACAGGGATATGCGGTGTGAGACTTAATAAAAATGGTGTGTTGTATTTAGCAGTTCACTCTCGTCCATCTGCAGTGCATGTGGATCCAATTGAGAAGAAGCCACTTTATCACTTTTATCCAAACTCTTAGATATTTTCAATAGGCACGATAGGTTGTAATTTCAAGTGTGATTTTTGTTAAAATTGGAGTTTGTCAATGGAGCGTCCGGGTGATATTGAGGATAGGTGCTAGTAGGAGGATGAGCTTACTCCATAATAGGTAATTGATTTCTGTTTGAGGAAGAAGATCCCGTCGATAGCGTTTACGTATAACGAACCTACGATCTGGATTGAATATAATCTTGACATTTGCAAGCTTGCTCATCGGAATAACATTAAAACCGTGTACAAAACCAACGGATTCATGTCTCCCGAGGTGCGTTCTGAGCTCGTGAAGTATATTTCAGCGATTAACATCGATTTGAAGTGCTTCAACGAGGCTTCGTACGTTAAAATGGGCGGCCGCCTGAAGGAAATTTGCGATAACATAAAATTCTTCTTCGACAACAACATAACCACCGAGGTAACCACTTTGATCATTCCCGGCCTCAACGACTCTCCTGAGGAGCTCACATAGATAGCTTAATTTTTGTCTTCAATCTCAACGTAAATTCCGTGGCATTTGAGCGCATTCCACCCCGATTACAAGATGAAGAACGTTTCAAGGACTCCGTTAACAACTTTGGAGCGCGCCCACGAAATTGGAAAACAATTCAAACTGTAAAATATATATTTAGGAAACGTTTCCTCCCAATTCACATCAACTATTTGCGATTGCGGGCAGGAACTGGTAAATCGGAGTGGATACCACGGAATGGTGACCGGAATAAGGAGTGGAAAGTGCGTTTCGTGTGGAAAAGACGTTTATGGGCAGTTTGACTGAGGATTTTTCGCACTTTGTTTTTCGCACTTTTTCTGTTCCAAAGAGATTCATTTTTCGCTCTTAGGTAGGTTCATCTCATGTGACGAGTTTAATTGAATTTAGAAATATCAGGTAGGTATGATATTTCAGTATTGTTTCTTAATAACAGGACTACAATGTATTTTGCTAAGGTGTTGTATTTAATCACAAAAAACATAATATTTTGAAATAATAAAAATAATAATTTATGAAATGATGAAAGTAATTCATTAAAAAAATAAAAAATAATTCCAGCTTGATAAAGTACTATAATCAACATAAACCGTAAAAATAATGGGAACACATGATAAATATTTTGAAATCATAAAAAATATTCATAGCCGATATATAAATAGAAATAATAATGGATAATGTAGTATTCAACAACTAGAAGTTCTATGGTATATATTTACATTGAGAAGTATTACAAAGTATTACAAAGACAACTTCCGAGGTCAATAATGTTAGTTCAAGTGCCGAACTAACTTAGGTTGTCTGAGGAGGCTATTCAGAGTGACAATCCTAGAAAATGAGGTATGATATTGAGATTAGTTTGTGGTAGCGTTATTGTGTAACTAAGTTTGGATTTGTGGATTGTCACGATTTACGAGATGAAGATGGAATGATTAGATTGAGCCTTAGTACTGATGATAAGGTTACAGTTAAGTGAGTCATTTTATTTTTATAATTCTTATGATAATATTCATTAATATTCCAATTTAAAATGGTTTTCGCTTAACACGTTAATTGTTGTAGTATTAATATTTTTAACACACCAATGAAAACTCTATAGATATTAGGTAAATCTTGGTAATATTTTTATCATTATTTTGTCAAAAATCATTTCCCCAACATTGTAATAATGGTTTTATATTGTCCCAGACAATGAAGTATTGGACAATAGTGAATATTTCATTATTAATACAGTTGACCATGCAAGTTAGGGATATATATACTCGTTTCTATTTATAAAATGTGATTATCACTATTAGTCGCTCTTGTTGTCACATGTAAGTATGTTGCTGAAATAATAATACATACTAGTATATCTATATACCTATTGTACATTTCAATTATCTTAAAACAGATAAGATAAGATGAATTATAATTTGTTTATTGGTATGGATTTTTTAGCATATTGAGATAATTAATCCACTTCACATAATGTTTAGGTTAGTAATTTCATGTTTACAACTTAATTGTAATATTACTTAATACGAAGGTTGTGAAGTATCTTACTCTAAATTTGTCTTATGCTTTAATAAATAAAGCTCTGAAGAATCACAGCAATAATTTTGTAACTAGTTGAATATATTGCTAACTGTTATTGTTACATGTGATACATGTGATATTACTTCTAATATGGACCAAGAATTGAATACAGGTGGATTAATAAATTTACCCGCAAGAAAATCAGCAGGAAATGTAATAACAGATTGCAAGAATAAGCTGGTATGTAATATAATGAATCCACTCGAGACTGTTTCATAAATTTATGAATCTGTTGATTTATTAGAGGCGGGCTTGGTAACTACTCCAAGGGATTAAGGAAAGTGTGGTAGCTGTTGGGCATTTGGTACAACTGCCGCTTTTGAAAATGCTATGTTGCATGACAAATCTCATTATACGGGTACCATATGGGAACAAAATAACTATGATTTATCTGAGTTGTATTTGGTGATGAATTCACAAAATAGTACCTATTGTATAGGTGGAAATTTTATGACTGCAATCAATGAATATGATTTAGGCTCTGTTTTAAATACAATTGAACTAGAAAAGGATTTCCCCTACACCACATGGATAACTGAGTAAAGTAAATTCGGCGTATCAAAATACACACCAAAAATCTAAGTAAGTGATTATACGCTTCCTTATAAGTAGTATAAAGTTTCTGACGGTCAAGTTTCTACAGATACAGGTTTAATTTATATTTATTTGGATTCCTATAAAACATTCACAATTGAGGCGAGAAAATAAATTAAATCATATTTATCTCGTGGTATAGTTGTTGTAGGTACTATGGCCGCAGGATTTTCGGATTCATTTTCTTTTTACAATGGTAAGTCCTGGACTGGCGAGTCATGTCCTTGTGCTAAGTATTCTGAAGGTACTTAAAATTATGTAAACTGTATATAAAAGTACATGGATCACTAGATTACCTTCGCTGGGTATGGGAAGAAAAAAGGTGTTGATGTCTGGGTTATTCGAAATTCTTGGGGTAGTGGTTGGGGTGCTGGTGGTAATTTTTACGTTCCAATCGGCAGTAACGCATTCTGCATTGAAACAACTGCACTTACTGTAATTCCGAAATACTACGACGAAAATGCTGGAATTTATGCAAACATCGGCTCTCATTCCAGAGGTTCTTCAACTGAACTAGACTCAGATTCCGCTCAATTAATTGCGAATGACGGTTCATTTATTGGAATGCCGAATAAGTTTCCTCAGTGGGCTACCGTTTTGATTGTTATAGGGAGCATAGTAGGGTTCATTCTAATTATTATAACCATTTACTATTGTGTTAAAAACAAGAAAAGTGGTTTAAAACCCCAATATCAACAAAATGTTGTTCAAACGATCCCGGCTATTTAATAGAAGTATACTAGTGGAGGTAGTATCATATGAGAATGATTAAATTTTTTATTTAACTCAACACAATACTTTTTCATTTCTTTAGAGTTGATGTTCGTTGAATGAACATAACTATTCCGCTTATATTTCATAAGTAAAATCAATATCATTTTGCATTCTTAAAATTCTCAAATATACATTAAATGTAGTATCACGATAATAAAATTTTGCTATACTGCTATGATAATTATAATTTTATTTCTGTGGTGTGGAGAAATACTAACATTGTCCAATAAACAATATTGATGATTATTACATTGGTGATGTAAAAAAGCTAACTTAGCAAATCAAATGAGATATTTATCAGAAATAAATTTCAATTATTTACATTACTTGTTTTATTATTTATATTTAGGGAGTTTTGTTTTAGGTAGTTAGTGTATCAGGTTTTTCAACGTATTTATTCCAAACGCCCTTCCTGAATTATAAGAAGAAATTTATGTTAATATTTAATAGAAACTCAGAATGGAAGAAGTAACTTGATAAACTTTTAACAAGGTGTAACGTGTTAACTACAGAAAGAAGCTTGAAGACCATGTGAAAACTACATTCGGGCTCAACGCAAACGATAAGTGTTCATACAAATAACTTATAGATATAGAGGTAAAAATTGATGGCGTACACCCAAGCACCGGAAGTGAAATTATAGATGGACTAGCTTTGATAGGTGGTAATACACTAATAGATTAAAAGATTATTTTCCATAAAATTTAATTACTTCCACTCATCTCCAATTCAAGTTAGTAAAACAGCTAATATTTTGGTAGTATTATAAAAGACAATAGCTGAAGACTTGGCGTCTCATAAACTTCCAGTGTATGATAATGTACCAACAACGTAAATTTTAAGTAGCAGCCCAATAATATATTTTCATATTCTTCAACTTCAGAAAGTTAATTATTGTTGACTGTACACAACTGAAATAATTTGTTTAGATTTTATAAGCTGGAGTGAAAGGAGTTCATGTTACTAATAATATATAGTTTAGAGATTCCAGCAGCTCTCGTTATGATAGTTAAAATACTAAAATGTAATTAACTTTGGTTATTGCAGTTAAACCTTCTAGCCCGGAAAGCCAATGACTATTTAAATATGTTGACTTATGTACTCCTAATTGTCTATTACATTCATTCAGGTTCGCTCTGATACTTTTCCCAAACTGTTGTATTTTCCCAAAAGTTGATTTTTGCAACTAAAAATTAATTTTTTGAGCTCCAGAGGAATCAAGAGGCGATCGTAGTAATATGATATAATAGTATAATAGTAATATATCGTTATTGGTAAATTAGAGTAAATTCGTGATTTACTAAAAAATCAAATTGTGGAAATCAATAATTTCAATAATTTGGGAATCGTATCAGAGGCCGCTGCTTAAATTGCCAGTTATAAATAGAGGTACATAAAGCAATATAATTTCACATTATATGTAGTTCTGCCTAGACAGTTTAGTTGTGATAATTATGCTTTCACTAATTTTGTAATTTTGAACACAATAATATAAGCTGGCAGGTTTCTATTAAATAATAGTATTAGTATTTAGTATTTATATAAATCCCACCTTTGTGTTTCAAATATTTTATTTGAGTGGACAAAATGAAAAGTCAATAACTACTATTTGCAGCAAGTAAAATATTTGATAAATTTTGAATTGAATATTTCTGTTATTAACACTATCTGATATATTATATTTCAACTTGAGTCCACGCCTTCAGCTGCAGTTTGTATAAATGATAAAAATATGTTGTATTTAAAAGTGATTTAGAAAGGAATAGAGTGGTAAAGTTATGAAAATATAAATATGTTCGCTTTAACATGTTTGTAAATTTCTTCTTATCAAAATCAATTTAACTAATAGTTGCATCATAATAGAGGGGTGTACGCCATCGATTTTTGCCTCTATATGAACAGACACAAAATAGATCATATCATGAATATACCCTCAAAAACCGCTAAAAGTTCTTAGAATAAAAACATTAAAAAAACAAATCTAAAAGGCAAAATTACAAGATGAAATAAGTTCATAAATAGAAACTGGTTATGAAGGCTCTGATTGGATATTTCATGACAAGTATTGATGCATGGGTGGATTCCCGTATAGATCGGCTTGCACGAAGCAGCTGCGTTACGCCCCTGGATGCTTGTACTCGAGTCGTTGGTTGCCTTGGAATTGAATCTGTTCTTTCTATCTGCTACTTGTCATCTCCTTCATTGTCTGCCTAATACAATACAAATATATGCATTTATATTATTTCTTGATTATAATAAGTATTCTTAGATTTTAAGCAGTAACGTTTTGTACAATAATATAAATAATCTCTAAATTCATTTTGTGTTTCAACAGTTCAATCCATGTCCATTTGGGCTTTGTATGCGTTAAAATCTTCTGCTTCTACAAATAGCATGTCGCCGCAGTGGTCTAGTAGTTCGTAGAGCTTCTAATCAATGTTTTCCAGTTGCATTTGGTGAATTTTGAGAACGGGAATCACTTGTTATTTGT
>CAXDID010000838.1:0-368867 GCA_963988835.1 Hexamita inflata | reverse complement strand
GCTAAACGTATCCGGATGGTCCGCGGAGACAGTGCGATTGGCCATTGAAGCAGCATGTCCGCGCCCAGCTATATCATGAACATCGCGATCTAGATCCGTTCCAAACTAACTAGAGAACTGAGTTTTGTTCCGACGGCACATTGTGTCTGGCAGCTGTGTGCTGGAACGGGCCAGACCTGAACGGCGTCCATGTCGCCGCGAACGAGCACGGTACTACGTCGGTGACCTCGCTGCGTAAAGCTGTAGGGCAGTATCCGGCGTGCTTTCGGTAGTCTCGTCGCAGGGATACTCTAATGAAACAGTTTACTCAAGCCGTGTAGTGCTTTAGTTGTCCAGCTCAAAAGGTTCAAACGCACTCCACTTGTTTCGAGGAACCTGAAGCGGCCTTCATTGTCACTATGAAGTTACAGTGGTGGTTCCTGAAACAGCGCGCCAAATTGTGTCCGCTATGTTTTCTGACGCCGGCGGTCGAATTCGGACAAAGCCCTACTTCATGGGTAAGTCGTTTTCGAAAACAGAGTCGCTCAAATAAACCTGCAGCGTTAGTGACGGCAATTAAATTCTAGGTCCATTCCAATTGCTAGGAAATAACTCCAGACCTGGAACTGGATTTGGATTTAAATAGACTTTGTGCCACGGAATGAAATCACGGCGAGTGCTGGCGCGCTAGATTGTAGAACGCGCTTCCGCTCGTGTTCTGGTGAGGAAAAAGCCGCGCGGACGCAGCCTGAATAGTGCGTCGGTAGAATATTTACAAGTGAAAATCATTATGCAAAAGATATTTATGTGGTTGGAACGAAAATATTTTCTGATTGCACTAATTCAAATCAGTATTCTGCGACAGTCACCTGTCCTCACGAGTGAAATTAATTCGTTTCCCTTCGCCGCTAAACGATTTGATATCTATTCATCGTCCTATCAAATTCAAACATTAATTCCAAACTTCTTGGCTCGGCACAAAAGTTATGAATGTAGTAAAACACGTGCAAACGCGGACGTACCATCCGCAGTGCCGTGTTCTTTCAACCGGAGCGCTGCAACATAAGTGGGCGCCTAAACGTATCCGGATGGTCCGCGGAGACAGTGCGATTGGCAATTGAAGCAGCATGTCCGCGCCCAGCTATATCATGAACATCGCGATCTAGATCCGTTCCAAACTAACTAGAGAACTGAGTTTTGTTCCGACGGCACATTGTGTCTGGCAGCTGTGTGCTGAAACGGGCCAGACCTGAACGGCGTCCATGTCGCCGCGAACGAGCACGGTACTACGTCGGTGACCTCGCTGCGTATAGCTGTAGGGCAGTATCCGGCGTGCTTTCGGTAGTCTAGTCGCAGGGATACTCTAATGAAACAGTTTACTCAAGCTGTGTAGTGCTTTAGTTGTCCAGCTCAAAAGGTTCAAACGCACTCCACTTGTTTCGAGGAACCTGAAGCGGCCTTCATTGTCACTATGAAGTTACAGTGGTGGTCCCTGAAACAGCGCGCCAAATTGTGTCCGCTATGTTTTCTGACGCCGGCGGTCGAATTCGGACAAAGCCCTACTTCATGGGTAAGTCGTTTTCGAAAACAGAGTCGCTCAAATAAACCTGCAGCGTTAGTGACGTCAGTTAAATTCTAGGTCCATTCCAATTGCTAGGAAATAACTCCAGACCTGGAACTGGATTTGGATTTAAATAGACTTTGTGCCACGGAATGAAATCACGGCGAGTGCTGGCGCGCTAGATTGTAGAACGCGCTTCCGCTCGTGTTCTGGTGAGGAAAAAGCCGCGCGGACGCAGCCTGAATGGTGCGTCGGTAGAATATTTACAAGTGAAAATCATTATGCAAAAGATATTTATGTGGTTGGAACGAAAATATTTTCGGATTGCACTAATTCAAATCAGTATTCTGCGACAGTCATCTGTCCTCACGAGTGAAATTAATTCGTTTCCCTTCGCCGCTAAACGATTTGATATCTATTCATCGTCCTATCAAATTCAAACATTAATTCCAAACTTCTTGGCTCGGCACAAAAGTTATGAATGTAGTAAAACACGTGCAAACGCGGATGTACCTTCCGCCGTGCCGTGTTCTTTCAACCGGAGCGCTGCAACATAAGTGGGCGCCGCCAAACTTGATTAATTTCCCAAAAATTCACAAGCTTTTAAATGCCGGAACGACCATAATAAAATCAGCGCCTCGAACGTGGCGTGACGTGGTTGGAGCTAAACGTATCCGGATGGTCCGCGGAGACAGTGCGATTGGCCATTGAAGCAGCATGTCCGCGCCCAGCTATATCATGAACATCGCGATCTAGATCTGTTCCAAACTAACTAGAGAACTGAGTTTTGTTCCGACGGCACATTGTGTCTGGCAGCTGTGTGCTGGAACGGGCCAGACCTGAACGGCGTCCATGTCGCCGCGAACGAGCACGGTACTACGTCGGTGACCTCGCTGCGTAAAGCTGTAGGGCAGTATCCGGCGTGCTTTCGGTAGTCTAGTCGCAGGGATACTCTAATGAAACAGTTTACTCAAGCCGTGTAGTGCTTTAGTCGTCCAGCTCAAAAGGTTCTAACGCACTCCACTTGTTTCGAGGAACCTGAAGCGGCCTTCATTGTCACTATGAAGTTACAGTGGTGGTCCCTGAAACAGCGCGCCAAATTGTGTCCGCTATGTTTTCTGACGCCGGCGGTCGAATTCGGACAAAGCCCTACTTCATGGGTAAGTCGTTTTCGAAAACAGAGTCGCTCAAATATACCTGCAGCGTTAGTGACGTCAGTTAAATTCTAGGTCCATTCCAATTGCTAGGAAATAACTCCAGACCTGGAACTGGATTTGGATTTAAAATAGACCTTGTGCCACGGAATGAAATCACGGCGAGTGCTGGCGCGCTAGATTGTAGAACGCGCTTCAGCTCGTGTTCTGGTGAGGAAAAAGCCGCGCGGACGCAGCCTGAATAGTGCGTCGGCAGAATATTTACAAGTGAAAATCGTTATGCAAAAGATATTTATGTGGTTGGAACGAAAATATTGTCGGATTGCACTAATTCAAATCGGTATTCTGCGACAGTCATCTGTCCTCACGAGTGAAATTAAATCGTTTCCCTTCGCCGCTAAACGATTTGATATCTATTCATCGTCCTATCAAATTCAAACATTAATTCCAAACTTCTTGGCTCGGCACAAAAGTTATGAATGTAGTAAAACACGTGCAAACGCGGACGTACCATCCGCCGTGCCGTGTTCTTTCAACCGGAGCGCTGCAACATAAGTGGGCGCCGCCAAACTCGATTTATTTCCCAAAAATTCACAAGCTTTTAAATGCCGGAACGACCATAATAAAATCAGCGCCTCGAACGTGGCGTGACGTGGTTGGAGCTAAACGTATCCGGATGGTCCGCGGAGACAGTGCGATTGGCCATTGAAGCAGCATGTCCGCGCCCAGCTATATCATGAACATCGCGATCTAGATCCGTTCCAAACTAACTAGAGAACTGAGTTTTGTTCCGACGGCACATTGTGTCTGGCAGCTGTGTGCTGAAACGGGCCAGACCTGAACGGCGTCCATGTCGCCGCGAACGAGCACGGTACTACGTCGGTGACCTCGCTGCGTAAAGCTGTAGGGCAGTATCCGGCGTGCTTTCGGTAGTCTAGTCGCAGGGATACTCTAATGAAACAGTTTACGCAAGCCGTGTAGTGCTTTAGTCGTCCAGCTCAAAAGGTTCAAACGCACTCCACTTGTTTCGAGGAACCTGAAGCGGCCTTCATTGTCACTATGGAGTTACAGTGGTGGTCCCTGAAACAGCGCGCCAAATTGTGTCCGCTATGTTTTCTGACGCCGGCGGTCGAATTCGGACAAAGCCCTACTTCATGGGTAAGTCGTTTTCGAAAACAGAGTCGCTCAAATAAACCTGCAGCGTTAGTGACGTCAGTTAAATTCTAGGTCCATTCCAATTGCTAGGAAATAACGCCGGACCTGGAACTGGATTTGGATTTAAAATAGACTTTGCGCCACGGAATGAAATCACGGCGAGTGCTGGCGCGCTAGATTGTAGAACGCGCTTCAGCTCGTGTTCTGGTGAGGAAAAAGCCGCGCGGACGCAGCCTGAATAGTGCGTCGGCAGAATATTTACAAGTGAAAATCATTATGCAAAAGATATTTATGTGGTTGGAACGAAAATATTTTCGGATTGCACTAATTCAAATCAGTATTCTGCGACAGTCATCTGTCCTCACGAGTGAAATTAAATCGTTTCCCTTCGCCGCTAAACGATTTGATATCTATTCATCGTCCTATCAAATTCAAACATTAATTCCAAACTTCTTGGCTCGGCACAAAAGTTATGAATGTAGTAAAACACGTGCAAACGCGGACGTACCATCCGCCGTGCCGTGTTCTTTCAACCGGAGCGCTGCAACATAAGTGGGCGCTGCCAAACTTGATTAATTTCCCAAAAATTCACAAGCTTTTAAATGCCGGAACGACCATAATAAAATCAGCGCCTCGAACGTGGCGTGACGTGGTTGGAGCTAAACGTATCCGGATGGTCCGCGGCGACAGTGCGATTGGCCATTGAAGCAGCATGTCCGCGCCCAGCTATATCATGAACATCGCGATCTAGATCTGTTCCAAACTAACTAGAGAACTGAGTTTTGTTCCGACGGCACATTGTGTCTGGCAGCTGTGTGCTGGAACGGGCCAGACCTGAACGGCGTCCATGTCGCCGCGAACGAGCACGGTACTACGTCGGTGACCTCGCTGCGTAAAGCTGTAGGGCAGTATCCGGCGTGCTTTCGGTAGTCTCGTCGCAGGGATACTCTAATGAAACAGTTTACTCAAGCTGTGTAGTGCTTTAGTTGTCCAGCTCAAAAGGTTCAAACGCACTCCACTTGTTTCGAGGAACCTGAAGCGGCCTTCATTGTCACTATGAAGTTACAGTGGTGGTCCCTGAAACAGCGCGCCAAATTGTGTCCGCTATGTTTTCTGACGCCGGCGGTCGAATTCGGACAAAGCCCTACTTCATGGGTAAGTCGTTTTCGAAAACAGAGTCGCTCAAATAAACCTACAGCGTTAGTGACGTCAGTTAAATTCTAGGTCCATTCCAATTGCTAGGAAATAACTCCAGACCTGGAACTGGATTTGGATTTAAATAGACTTTGTGCCACGGAATGAAATCACGGCGAGTGCTGGCGCGCTAGATTGTAGAACGCGCTTCCGCTCGTGTTCTGGCGAGGAAAAAGATGCGCGGACGCAGCCTGAATAGTGCGTCGGTAGAATATTTACAAGTGAAAATCATTATGCAAAAGATATTTATGTGGTTGGAACGAAAATATTTTCGGGTTGCACTAATTCAAATCAGTATTCTGCGACAGTCACCTGTCCTCACGGGTGAAATTAATTCGTTTCCCTTCGCCGCTAAACGATTTGATATCTATTCATCGTCCCATCAAATTCAAACATTAATTCCAAACTTCTTGGCTCGGCACAAAAGTTATGAATGTAGTAAATCACGTGCAAACGCGGACGTACCATCCGCCGTGCCGTGTTCTTTCAACCGGAGCGCTGCAACATAAGTGGGCGCCGCCAAACTTGATTAATTTCCCAAAAATTCGCAAGCTTTTAAATGCCGGAACGACCATAATAAAATCAGCGCCTCGAACGTGGCGTGACGTGGTTGGAGCTAAACGTATCCGGATGGTCCGCGGAGACAGTGCGATTGGCCATTGAAGCAGCATATCCGCGCCCAGCTATATCATGAACATCGCGATCTAGATCCGTTCCAAACTAACTAGAGAACTGAGTTTTGCTCCGACGGCACATTGTGTCTGGCAGCTGTGTGCTGGAACGGACCAGACCTGAACGGCGTCCATGTCGCCGCGAACGAGCACGGTACTACGTCGGTGACCTCGCTGCGTAAAGCTGTAGGGCAGTATCCGGCGTGCTTTCGGTAGTCTAGTCGCAGGGATACTCTAATGAAACAGTTTACTCAAGCCGTGTAGTGCTTTAGTCGTCCAGCTCAAAAGGTTCAAACGCACTCCACTTGTTTCGAGGAACCTGAAGCGGCCTTCATTGTCACTATGAAGTTACAGTGGTGGTCCCTGAAACAGCGCGCCAATTTGTGTCCGCTATGTTTTCTGACGCCGGCGGTCGAATTCGGACAAAGCCCTACTTCATGGGTAAGTCGTTTTCGAAAACAGAGCTGCTCAAATAAACCTGCAGCGTTAGTGACGTCAATTAAATTCTAGGTCCATTCCAATTGCTAGGAAATAACTCCAGACCTGGAACTGGATTTGGATTTAAATAGACTTTGTGCCACGGAATGAAATCACGGCGAGTGCTGGCGCGCTAGATTGTAGAACGCGCTTCAGCTCGTGTTCTGGTGAGGAAAAAGCCGCGCGGACGCAGCCTGAATAGTGCGTCGGTAGAATATTTACAAGTGAAAATCATTATGCAAAAGATATTTATGTGGTTGGAACGAAAATATTGTCGGATTGCACTAATTCAAATCGGTATTCTGCGACAGTCATCTGTCCTCACGAGTGAAATTAATTCGTTTCCCTTCGCCGCTAAACGATTTGATATCTATTCATCGTCCTATCAAATTCAAACATTAATTCCAAACTTCTTGGCTCGGCACAAAAGTTATGAATGTAGTAAAACACGTGCAAACGCGGACGTACCATCCGCCGTGCCGTGTTCTTTCAACCGGAGCGCTGCAACATAAGTGGGCGCCGCCAAACTCGATTTATTTCCCAAAAATTCACAAGCTTTTAAATGCCGGAACGACCATAATAAAATCAGCGCCTCGAACGTGGCGTGACGTGGTTGGAGCTAAACGTATCCGGATGGTCCGCGGAGACAGTGCGATTGGCCATTGAAGCAGCATGTCCGCGCCCAGCTATATCATGAACATCGCGATCTAGATCCGTTCCAAACTAACTAGAGAACTGAGTTTTATTCCGACGGCACATTGTGTCTGGCAGCTGTGTGCTGGAACGGGCCAGACCTGAACGGCGTCCATGTCGCCGCGAACGAGCACGGTACTACGTCGGTGACCTCGCTGCGTAAAGCTGTAGGGCAGTATCCGGCGTGCTTTCGGTAGTCTAGTCGCAGGGATACTCTAATGAAACAGTTTACTCAAGCCGTGTAGTGCTTTAGTCGTCCAGCTCAAAAGGTTCAAACGCACTCCACTTGTTTTGAGGAACCTGAAGCGGCCTTCATTGTCACTATGAAGTTACAGTGGTGGTCCCTGAAACAGCGCGCCAAATTGTGTCCGCTATGTTTTCTGACGCCGGCGGTCGAATTCGGACAAAGCCCTACTTCATGGGTAAGTCGTTTTCGAAAACAGAGTCGCTCAAATAAACCTGCAGCGTTAGTGACGTCAGTTAAATTCTAGGTCCATTCCAATTGCTAGGAAATAACGCCGGACCTGGAACTGGATTTGGATTTAAATAGACTTTGTGCCACGGAATGAAATCACGGCGAGTGCTGGCGCGCTAGATTGTAGAACGCGCCTCAGCTCGTGTTCTGGTGAGGAAAAAGCCGCGCGGACGCAGCCTGAATAGTGCGTCGGTAGAATATTTACAAGTGAAAATCGTTATGCAAAAGATATTTATGTGGTTGGAACGAAAATATTTTCTGATTGCACTAATTCAAATCAGTATTCTGCGACAGTCATCTGTCCTCACGAGTGAAATTAATTCGTTTCCCTTCGCCGCTAAACGATTTGATATCTATTCATCGTCCTATCAAATTCAAACATTAATTCCAAACTTCTTGGCTCGGCACAAAAGTTATGAATGTAGTAAAACACGTGCTAACGCGGACGTACCATCCGCCGTGCCGTGTTCTTTCAACCGGAGCGCTGCAACATAAGTGGGCGCCGCCAAACTTGATTAATTTCCCAAAAATTCACAAGCTTTTAAATGCCGGAACGACCATAATAAAATCAGCGCCTCGAACGTGGCGTGACGTGGTTGGAGCTAAACGTATCCGGATGGTCCGCGGAGACAGTGCGATTGGCCGTTGAAGCAGCATGTCCGCGCCCAGCTATATCATGAACATCGCGATCTAGATCCGTTCCAAACTAACTAGAGAACTGAGTTTTGTTCCGACGGCACATTGTGTCTGGCAGCTGTGTGCTGGAACGGACCAGACCTGAACGGCGTCCATGTCGCCGCGAACGAGCACGGTACTACGTCGGTGACCTCGCTGCGTAAAGCTGTAGGGCAGTATCCGGCGTGCTTTCGGTAGTCTAGTCGCAGGGATACTCTAATGAAACAGTTTACTCAAGCCGTGTAGTGCTTTAGTCGTCCAGCTCAAAAGGTTCTAACGCACTCCACTTGTTTCGAGGAACCTGAAGCGGCCTTCATTGTCACTATGAAGTTACAGTGGTGGTCCCTGAAACAGCGCGCCAAATTGTGTCCGCTATGTTTTCTGACGCCGGCGGTCGAATTCGGACAAAGCCCTACTTCATGGGTAAGTCGTTTTCGAAAACAGAGCTGCTCAAATAAACCTGCAGCGTTAGTGACGGCAATTAAATTCTAGGTCCATTCCAATTGCTAGGAAATAACTCCAGACCTGGAACTGGATTTGGATTTAAATAGACTTTGTGCCACGGAATGAAATCACGGCGAGTGCTGGCGCGCTAGATTGTAGAACGCGCTTCAGCTCGTGTTCTGGCGAGGAAAAAGCTGCGCGGACGCAGCCTGAATAGTGCGTCGGTAGAATATTTACAAGTGAAAATCATTATGCAAAAGATATTTATGTGGTTGGAACGAAAATATTTTCTGATTGCACTAATTCAAATCAGTATTCTGCGACAGTCACCTGTCCTCACGAGTGAAATTAATTCGTTTCCCTTCGCCGCTAAACGATTTGATATCTATTCATCGTCCTATCAAATTCAAACATTAATTCCAAACTTCTTGGCTCGGCACAAAAGTTATGAATGTAGTAAAACACGTGCAAACGCGGACGTACCATCCGCCGTGCCGTGTTCTTTCAACCGGAGCGCTGCAACATAAGTGGGCGCCGCCAAACTCGATTTATTTCCCAAAAATTCACAAGCTTTTAAATGCCGGAACGACCATAATAAAATCAGCGCCTCGAACGTGGCGTGACGTGGTTGGAGCTAAACGTATCCGGATGGTCCGCGGAGACAGTGCGATTGGCCATTGAAGCAGCATGTCCGCGCCCAGCTATATCATGAACATCGCGATCTAGATCCGTTCCAAACTAACTAGAGAACTGAGTTTTGTTCCAACGGCACATTGTGTCTGGCAGCTGTGTGCTGGAACGGGCCAGACCTGAACGGCGTCCATGTCGCCGCGAACGAGCACGGTACTACGTCGGTGGCCTCGCTGCGTATAGCTGTAGGGCAGTATCCGGCGTGCTTTCGGTAGTCTCGTCGCAGGGATACTCTAATGAAACAGTTTACTCAAGCCGTGTAGTGCTTTAGTTGTCCAGCTCAAAAGGTTCAAACGCACTCCACTTGTTTCGAGGAACCTGAAGCGGCCTTCATTGTCACTATGAAGTTACAGTGGTGGTTCCTGAAACAGCGCGCCAAATTGTGTCCGCTATGTTTTCTGACGCCGGCGGTCGAATTCGGACAAAGCCCTACTTCATGGGTAAGTCGTTTTCGAAAACAGAGTCGCTCAAATAAACCTGCAGCGTTAGTGACGGCAATTAAATTCTAGGTCCATTCCAATTGCTAGGAAATAACTCCAGACCTGGAACTGGATTTGGATTTAAATAGACTTTGTGCCACGGAATGAAATCACGGCGAGTGCTGGCGCGCTAGATTGTAGAACGCGCTTCCGCTCGTGTTCTGGTGAGGAAAAAGCCGCGCGGACGCAGCCTGAATAGTGCGTCGGTAGAATATTTACAAGTGAAAATCATTATGCAAAAGATATTTATGTGGTTGGAACGAAAATATTTTCTGATTGCACTAATTCAAATCAGTATTCTGCGACAGTCACCTGTCCTCACGAGTGAAATTAATTCGTTTCCCTTCGCCGCTAAACGATTTGATATCTATTCATCGTCCTATCAAATTCAAACATTAATTCCAAACTTCTTGGCTCGGCACAAAAGTTATGAATGTAGTAAAACACGTGCAAACGCGGACGTACCATCCGCAGTGCCGTGTTCTTTCAACCGGAGCGCTGCAACATAAGTGGGCGCCGCTAAACTATTTTACTTTACTTGCTGCAAAAAGTAGTTATTAGAGCTCCACTCAAATATAATATTTAAAACACAAAGGTGGGATTTATATAAATACTAATACTAAAATTTAATAGAAACCTGGCAGCTCGTATTATTGTGTTCCAAATTACAAAATTAGTGTAAGCATAATTATCACAACTAAACCGTCTAGGCAGAACTACATATACAGTGAATTTATATTGCTTTATGTACCCCTAACTATATATGGTAGTTATACTGGTGGCCTAACTGATACGATTCCCAAATTATTGAAATTATGAGATTTCAGATTTGGATAATTTAGTAAATCACGAATGGACTCCAATTTACCAATAACGATATATCACTACTATACTATTATATCATATTACTATGAACCCCACTTGATTCTTCTGGAGCTCAAGAAATTCAATTTTAGTTGCAAAAATCAACTTTTGGAAAAACACAACAGATTGGGAATCGTATCGGAGCGAACCTGAATGAATGTAATGGACAATTAGGAGTACATAAGTCAACATATTTAAATAGTTATTGGCTTTCCGGGCTAGAAGGTTTAACTGCAATAAGCAAAGTTAATTACATTTTATTATTTTAACTACCATAACGAGAGCTACCGGAATCGCTAAATTATTTATTATTAGTAACATGTACTCCTTTCACCCCAGCCCATAAAATCGAAACATATTATTTCAGTTGTGTATAGTCAACAATAATTAACTTTCTGAAGTAGAGGAATGTGAAAATATATTCTTTGGTTATAACTTTATCTTTATCTTGTTGGTACATTAGCATACACTGGAAATTCATGAGACACCAAGTCTTCAGCTATTGCCTCATATAATACTACCAAAATATTAGCTGTTTTACTAACTTGAATTGGAGTAGAGTGGAAGTAATTAAATTTTATGGAAAATAATCTTTTACTCTATCAGTATATTACCACCTATCAAAGCTAGTCTAGCTATAATTTCACTTCCGGTGCTGGGGTGTACGCCATCGATTTTTGCCTCTATATAGTATTAAAACATATTGGCGAAATACAGACTTCAGTTCTAATATAATAAATATATTTTCTCGAATATATGTTAGTTAACTACACACGGCTCGCTCTACCAAATCAAATACAATTCAAAATCAGACGTATAAATGTGTATCGCCGCCGCTAAATGTATATTGTATACGATTTACCGATATTGATACGACTAGAGCTATATTTAGTAACAATGCGGTGTAATATCGTTATAGTGTTGTGCCACCAAATTATACTTTGGACGTGAGTGTTTTCATAAGATTGTATTTTAAATATTTATTAACGGACATTTCAGCGTTATTCAAATGATGCAAAACTCTATAAATTTTTAGCTACCAAATATAGTGGAATTAATCGAATCTGCAGAATGTTGCAAAATGTACTATTGAGTGTTGCTTCGTGTCCCTGTGTATTTGTAAAGCTAGTTGCATTAACAATGTACG
Source organism: Hexamita inflata (assembly GCA_963988835.1). NCBI lineage: Eukaryota > Fornicata > Diplomonadida > Hexamitidae > Hexamita > Hexamita inflata. Next base: position 357,209 of record CAXDID010000838.1, on the reverse strand, counting down.
ACTCGCTCTGCCAAATCAAATCAAATGCAATTCTAAATCGGACATATAATTGCAGTTAAATCGCGTCGATCGCTTTTCAGTACTATTATGGACACAATTCGTATCAGCCGCGATTGTAATCTGCATCTATAATTAAAACATATAGGATACAACCATATTTCCGAGGAGACATTTCTTATTCGAGTTCTAATGACGTTTGGTACAGTTCCACTAAATCTCAATATTTCAACCGTCATTCAATAAAGAGCTGTGTCTATGGCACATGCGGCGGTATCATTTCAGTGTGTACCTCTTTGTCTGATTTTTGAACCACTCCTCTTCGCGAAACGGATCAAAACTCCGCCGAATAAACGAGGGCGATGTCATGAAAAGATCTCCGAGGCCAGGGCACTGCCGGCAATACTTAACCGCGCTCGGGCACGCGACTCTTTGCGATTCTGTATTATAGTTCTGTCGGCAGCCGCTACACTCACTTGCTCCAACTTCTTGCGATTTCCATATAGTTGAAGCGAATAGGCAGGTTCTGAGTGGTTATGTTGAAACTTATGTACTTTGCGCAAGTATAGCCAAGCCAACCGTAAGAGAATAACAACATAGAAATCGGAAAGTAAATAATAATATAAGATTTGAAAGAATAAATGATATGCTAAAAAGAGAGCGAAGAAAGGACCCAGAACTAATTGGCCGAGCAGTTCTATGGTATTTGATCCGAACACGTGTGTGATAATATAACTTCAAATAGCTTTAACTCTTTAAATCTATGGAAGGGTTCACAAAACTGAGTTAGGACGGCGCCCGTGTCTATGAAGTTATTTCCGAACGGTGAAGTAATTTAAATACTACATATATTATGAATCAATACGAATTGGAACCGAGCTGAAAACACACGAATTCCGTTTTTGTAACAGATAACTTTAATAGCTGTCTGTGTAAGTAATTAAATTTGATTACTTTGAAGTAAAATGGTATAATTCTACGAATTAGTTTGAAATAAGGATTAAGAACATGAGCACGTTTTTGAACAATCGAAAGCGATTGACACACTAAATCACTAATATAATTCACTAAAATTGATTACGATGTCAAAATGATGTGGATGGCCTTCAAGTTACCTTGGCATACATGCAGAGACTTTTCTTCATGGAAACACCTTTGAGATGCGTTACTTATGCCGCGAATTGCCCCCATTAAAAAATTTTATTTTGGCTCGTTGGATTTTGAGACAATTTTAGTCATATTTTTCATCAAGGGAGTGTAACTTTCTGATTAATATATTAAAATGATTGTATTTCTGATGTTTTTCTATTTATAGCTTATTAATTTATGAGGTCTTACAACGCTTTTACTAATAGGAATAAAGATTCAATATTTTATATTATTAATTTCTGTATCACAATTAATATTACTATTGAACAGTTTACCCACACAACCAATTCTTATAAGATTCTAAAATATTAAATAAATGAATGTCTATTGACATATTTTCAATATTTATAGACAAAGTATTTTAATTTATTCACTTCAAAGTAGGATTCATTATCATTATAAAAATGAATGTATAAACATTTTTATAATTTTATAAACACTATGCTATTATTTCACTAAAATATTACTGTTGTGTTTATACACCACATCTTTAGATAAACAGTAAAATCACATATGGAATAGATGCGTCTGAGAAAAGAGTAAATAAAACAATAAGAACTTGATAAAATTAAATAAGGTAAATTAAATTTAACTAGACATAATGATTATGTTGAACTGTAAAAGCTGAGAGCTGAAAAGAAAATTTAAAAGGTTTAAAAACCGATGTAGTTTAAAATCGATGCAGATTAGGCCGATGTTGATGAAATAATTTAAAAATTATTGGGTGTAGCTGAGCGAAACCATAGAGAAGCAGAAATAATACAATATAAGTTAGTTCGTTAAATTTTTCATGAGTTGTCCATGTTATAAAAGTAAACTCCAATTTGACGAATCGCTCAGGGTAGAACACTTACCAATCAATATACACAGCCATAACAGTGGAAGCGTTCTAGCTTTGAAACTGGAGGAAATATCTTAAAAATTAGTTTTGGGGTGGGTTCAGTTTCGGGCGGTCGCGGAAGTGGTATTTTCGTATGGAGAATTTTTTAAATAGAGGAACATGATTAAAGAAGTAATAAATAAGCAAAATACAACAAAATATTTTTCACGATGTGACTGACTTTTGATCACCATCCCGATTCAAAATGCATGTTTATTATATTTGATTGCAAAATAATAAAAAATAATTATTAACTATTTTGAATCGTTTTGAGCAAGTATTTTTAAAGTATGTTCAAAATGTGCAAATTAAATTTATATATCAAACTCCCATTTCATCCATAAGTGCGTTAACTTCTTCGCTTTATATCATTTGCGCTAAAAACGGTTTATCTTAACTAATATCCCCCTGAATCTCCAAATATTAGCGTAATCTTCCGCCATCGAAAACTTACCCTTCCGTTCCATACCATTCCTCAAACAGTTTTTAACACTTCTGTAAGACAGCGTAAACGATGACGTCGCCGTTCGTGACTCTCAGCGCTCTCTTTTTCGCGGTGTATAAGCGCACGATTCCGTTCCACTCCTAAAACTGCCGCATGAACATTTCAGGTTCCTTTTGGCACAAAATGAGATTTACGAACGCTTTCAGTTAGTAGCATCCACTCCTCAGTTTATTTTGCTGCATCAAATCCAGAATTTGATTCATTAACTGCTTCATCAGAATCTAGCTTAGTTTGGAGTGCGCAACAGCTACAAATACAAATCTGGAACATAATATTCTGCACAGAGCCTATTATATTACACTGTATCTGGCATTACCTCCCACCCCTAAAACGAAATCGAAAATTTTGTTCTCGAACAGTGAATTGATCAGTTTTTAGCCCAAAACGGGTCCGAACGCTGAGAAACGCAAATCCTCAATCCTTTGAATAAAATTCGAATACGCCGCACGCAAAAACGGGTCTAGCTATGAACGCGGCTTACACACGTGCACACATAACTGATGTATAAGAGATACATCGTCGAACACGCGATCATCAGTAATTTGAGATACGCATGCGATCGCTAAATCAATGTACTTGCTAACAATCGAGTTATCAAGCAGAATTTAAAAAATTCGGGATGCGAACACCCTACTAACTAGCACTTGCTCAATAAGAGAGATTGAGTCAGCGCGGATCAGCTGTAGGTAGTATTCCGCGTCCTCAATCACCTGAAACACGGCCCCTGAGAATAAACGCACCAGTTAAGACACTAATGGTTAATTATTACTCAACCCCCTCACCAATTACTGAGCTGTTCTCACATCGAATCTCTGAACCACTTACAAATTCGTGAACGGGTGGCTCAGAACGATGTCCAAAAAGACGCTCATTTAAACGTAAACTTGAATCAATAATGAGATGTGCCTACTCGGTTCAGATATTTACCCATTCACCGTTGACACGAACTCCTGCCCATATTAACCGAATATTTAAATGGACAGGTTCAAAAGAAGCTAAAACGCATCTGAAACCTGCTCGGTTTCCTGCACTCTGGTAAATGCCGTTTCTGGCTGAGAGCATAAGCGCTTTATAAAGTAGTCACACGCGTGCAATATGGACAGCGTGTTAATGCACAAAGACTCAGGATACGCGAGCGAGTGGGCTTACTTCAATGTGAGGTATAAACGCTGCATAAGTAACGCGCAATAATTGGACACCGATTGCATTGAAACGCAGCTGCAAACAGTTGCTAAGCCCTAGCAAAGCGACTAAATTAACTATGGCGCGTCCGTGAGATTAAAAATCTGCAATATCTCGTCATAAATCATATCCGCCATCTCACTGTCGTCAAACGCATCATAATGACCACCAACCAATAACAAATCAAAACCCTTCACCTTCAACATGGCCTGAGGCTGTTACAAATAACCCAACGCATCCTAAAGAGACTCATCGTATTAACCCGATTAAATATCCTCCACACGTATCGTTGACTCATCAATATTTGCCTGCTTGTACTGAAGCCTAGAATTTGGCGAGCGCATATAGTGAAGTGGAAATATACAATATTGAACATGTATCACTCTAATACCCAATTTGTGCAAAGAGCTGCCTCAACTATCTTCCCAATGCAAAATAGCTGCTGTTTTTAATCGTCTGTGTAGCCACTTACAACTTAACCAAAGTCATAGTAACTAAAAATGTTCATTGTAGCAATGCATAATAAAAACGCTAATATTGAACCATTTGGTTCATTTTTAATTGCTAACGCTGTGTTTATTATAACATCAAAAATTGTGTTTTAGTTCTAAATACTAGAAGCATAACTTAAAATTAATTATTTTAAGCGAAGTTTGATATTAAAAGCTTCTTAAGAACAATCTATGCCTGTAAAAAGATTGAGGGCATATTTAAAACTGTCTTTAAACTTTGATCTTATAGATAACTAGAAAAGAAGCTAAATAGCATCTATACAGTTAATTTTAGACTTAGCCCTGTCTTCGCTTGTTATAAATGCATGTTCTTAGATGAATTAATAAACATATTAATTTAACTTCTAATTATTTAGTTTTATAGAAGTTGACTTTTCACTTAAACTTTCATCTAAGCATTTTTCAGCCTCTTAATCTATGATCATTGAAAATTAGAATTCCATTGTGGTAGTATGTAAAGAACTTTCTTAATTAGATTCCTGAGGGGAGGTAGTTTCTATAAAATTGGTCTGGATAACAATAATGTATTATAGCATATTAACTATTTAAACCAACATAAACTAACATTCATCATCAACTTCTTATACAACTTCTATTATATGTTAAGATTGAACCAATATGTATAATGAGCATGGTTGACAATTCTTACTGCTCATTAAATCACATAGATTCGATATGAATGGCAAGCCTACCGGAAAATATACCATATTGTAAATAGAACTCACTTAATTATCGAATTGATGAGGACCAATGATTTACAATTAATTCATCGATATATGCGTGTGTTGTTATAACTTCCTGTGCTCAACATGCGATATACCAGGTCATAACATGCACAACACCCACGTAATCCCGTAGCAGAAGCTAAGTATTTAGAACGTGATTGCTGATGTTTCAATTATTACTTATCTAGCCATCAGAATGCCCTACTTATGTTGATATTTAATAAAAAGTGGAATACTAATCATTTTTTGCCAATTCTTCAAGTTCATGATTGAGTTCCATTCGGTCCTTCAATAAATGAAGTGAAGTGAATTACTATAATTGTTATAAAAGTAGTTTAAAATTAATAATATATGTTTGAAACATGATGAATGAAGATGAATGCCTTGATAAAATGAGTTAACATATTAGAGTATAATGATGATTTAAAATACAGAAATGTATAAAGATATATGAATAATAAGTATCAATCCGAACCCTAATTTTTAGAAACAGTCTCTTTTGAGATTCCTCGTTCTATGAAAATGGATATATTTAGCTAATTTCTTAAATATATTCTATAATTTTCTCTCGTACCGCGGTTTTATTCTCTAATACAAAAGAATTCCAAAGATCATTATGAATATTTAAAATATTAATTAATTCTTATTCTAAATCGTTAGGATTTTAAAATACTGTGCTTGTAAAGTTATAGATGAAATTATTCTCATAATTATTCGAATTAAATATCAATGGTTAAACAGGAACAATTTAAGTTGCTAATATTGATTCTGACCCGTTAAAATCAGTGTAAATAGAAGAGTTTTTATAAATATTTTTGAAAATATTACCTTTTGAAATATTTAGTGCCTATTCACAAAATAATTAGACTTTAACCTTTAATTTTTAATCAAGTTTAGCAAGAATATTATCAAACTGACTTTCTAGTTACTATTCTTGATTAGTTTGTCGTTGAGCCTATACTCTAACATAATTAAATACCATATTTTCTGTAATATCAATGTTTTGACTCGGTTTAACAGTATCTGGTGTTATTTTATGAATATTTAATTCTTTTACAAGATGATGAGCAAATAAAATTACTTCCTAATCTAATTATCTATATTCGTTTTCATACCATAAATCCATAGCTTTTTATAAACATAATTTTATAGTATTAACTTCTAAATTTTTAAGCAAAGCTGGTTAAATCTATGTCAGTTTTAAAATGTCAAATTTAAATGTGTTGAGTGATGGCACTAAGGTAACTCCGATTTGAATTAACAAACTGAATAACAATTTTAAAGAAATGGTGGTTAACGTCTTTTCTTTATTCAAAGTTATTTTAATAAATGAGAATAATTATGAAATGAGCGTGTCAATGTTAGATTTAAAGCTCTGGTTTATGTTTTATGTTTTGTTGTTTTCGATGGGATTTGCTATAATAATTGAAGAAATTACACATTCTTCAAGTTAATTGAATTATTGCAAGTTTTCGAAGTTCATAATTTTATATACAAAATTTTTTGTACCACTTGGATTGCTTGTGAGTTAAAATTTATCGCATTCTTCTAAATACTTGCTAAACTATAAAAATTTATACTGATACGAATATTAATTCTCCTTGAACAACCCGCTGAGTAAAACCCTCATATTTTGCACTGCCTCTTCAACAATTCCGAATTAAACCAGTTTAAGGCCTTCCTCCGTTTTAAAGTACAAGTTTCCGTTAACTTGCATTTACCTTGATTTTTCAGGTAAGTTAATTTGTGAAAGTAGTTCACCTGTTATACTGCTGAAAATGGCAACGTTTTGAGACTCAGCTGGTTTTACAAATATGTAATTGTTGTGTTGAAAGCAAATATTTTTATCGGATTCAGGTGTTAATTAGAGTTGTAAAACTTGTTTTAAAATTAATTGAACTGAGTTTTTATGTCTAAATAAATTATTACTTGCTTTGGCTTCGGTTGGAACCGGGAAATCTGAGTACAGACATCCATCGCTGGCCAAGAATACAAATTGGGTATTATGCGCGAATGCACCTATGATTTTTAGCTCGGTGCTAATTTGTTGGATTGTATTCGATATTTTGTAACATGTTTGATTCTTTGAAACAACATAGAGCTGGTTATTAACCTGCTTATACAGTAGAGGAGCACTGGAAAGTGTCCCAATCAGGGTTTATATACCAGTGGTTGACAGGTTGTGTACCTAAAGCTTCGTATTTGCAAAAACATACATAAATTGCTTATTACACTATAAACAAACGGCCATCAATAAATCTTGAGGCAGATTCACAGACTTTATCTACTTCGTACTCAAATTAATCAAAAATGCTTCACCACTCTAAGATATATAACTTACAAAGGTGACTTCATCCATAAATAACTATACAGAAACTGGCTTGAAAGCTGATTAAAACGAAAATATTTATTGAAAATTATCCCAAATCTATACAGATTACGATGAAGAAACATAAATCAAAAAATATTTGTCAAGTGCATAAATTTGTTCATCAGGGTTATTTTAGAACTTTGTATTTTGAAACGTTATTGACATGTTTGAAGTGGGACAATATTATATTCAGTTAAATATAAACAATATTATAAAATCATTTTACCATTTCTTTTATTCTAAAAGGTAATCATTTCTTTCATTTCTTTGGTTATTTACAATTTTAAGAAATTAAAAATTATGAATTACATCAAATTTGTTCATTTTCGAAAACTTATACAGTTTCAATAGCACCTTAAACTACTCTAGCCTATTCTGTTTCTAAAATAAAACCAGCTGCACCATCTATCATTAAATTGTACATATCTGCAAAGTCAGCTCTTGTACCATCATTTTCAAAGATTCCCTTGATATATACATTCTTATTTTACTTCAAGTATTTCTTGGTTAACATGGCAGACTCCATTTTATCAAATAGTTTTCTGTCCAAGACGGTGATGTCTTCAGGAGGAGATTGAAGATTGAACTCGTTAAGTTCGACATTTTTTGTGACCAAAAATAGTTTATGGTTTAACTTGTCATTCTGTGGCTTTTTAGTTAGGTTCATTGTGAAGTGTTAATGTGTTTTATATTTTAGTGTTTGAATTATTACAACTAACAATTTACTTACAATCACTTATTTAGATTGATTTAATATCGATTGATTGTATTTTTGTAGCCGATCAATAATTGATAATTTAGTTATGTAGAATCGTTATATACGAATATGTTAAATTATATATATTTAGTGTCGTTTTATTTATTTTCATTTGACTTGTTTGACTTTAAAGAATACACAAACAAGCTTTTAGTATTATGTTAGAACAATAATGGTAATTGTGTTATCAGATAACACACATGTCCCAATATTTCATTTGTATACAGTTTTATTTAGTAAATATTTTTATTTAGAGAAGTTACAATAACAAAAATAATATTGTATATATAACTATAGCCATCCAACAATAGACAATAAGAGCACTTTTGACAATAATTGCCAATAAGACAATCATTGTCTCTTTTGTGTGACACAATAACATATAAAATGACAATAAGAATTTTGTTACTTTTCCTTTATTTCTATTTTATAGTATTTATAACATAGATATATTATAAATTTAATTTTAGCATCATATTTATATACTTTCACACAAAAATGATGTAAATGATGATATTATTATTTTCATCGTTTTTGTTCATTTTCCTAAGGCTAAAATGAAGCTTAGACAATAAGAGGCAATTATAAATATTATGGAGGCCGTTTTTAGGTTTTAAATCATAATTGTAAAGATTGACTTTCAAGTTGCATTTATTGAGGTGTGGAAAATATTGGAGCGCGAACATTTTTATTTTATGCATATAAGTGAATAATATTCCACTTTAGCAATGAAATATATGCTCTTATTGTCCTATACTTCATTGTATTCTATTGTCTGGGACAATGAAAAACCCTTATTGTGCAATAGAAAATAGACAATGGATGGCTATATATATAACTAAATAATTAAATAATTAAAAAGATGTTAAATCACACATAGAAATAAATACATTAATGTTGTTACATAAATTAAGAAGCATAAGCACTTAGATTGAAACAAAGATGAAAACCATTTAAATTAACTGGAAAATTATCAAAAATACTAATATAATATTATTAATATAATGAGGGGAGGTAGTTTCTATAAAATTGGTCTGGATAACAATAATGTATTATAGCATATTAACTATTTAAACCAACATAAACTAACATTCATCATCAACTTCTTATACAACTTCTATTATATGTTAAGATTGAACCAATATGTATAATGAGCATGGTTGACAATTCTTACTGCTCATTAAATCACATAGATTCGATATGAATGGCAAGCCTACCGGAAAATATACCATATTGTAAATAGAACTCACTTAATTATCGAATTGATGAGGACCAATGATTTACAATTAATTCATCGATATATGCGTGTGTTGTTATAACTTCCTGTGCTCAACATGCGATATACCAGGTCATAACATGCACAACACCCACGTAATCCCGTAGCAGAAGCTAAGTATTTAGAACGTGATTGCTGATGTTTCAATTATTACTTATCTAGCCATCAGAATGCCCTACTTATGTTGATATTTAATAAAAAGTGGAATACTAATCATTTTTTGCCAATTCTTCAAGTTCATGATTGAGTTCCATTCGGTCCTTCAATAAATGAAGTGAAGTGAATTACTATAATTGTTATAAAAGTAGTTTAAAATTAATAATATATGTTTGAAACATGATGAATGAAGATGAATGCCTTGATAAAATGAGTTAACATATTAGAGTATAATGATGATTTAAAATACAGAAATGTATAAAGATATATGAATAATAAGTATCAATCCGAACCCTAATTTTTAGAAACAGTCTCTTTTGAATATAATATTATTAAAATATATATTATTTTTACTTGGTCATAGTAAAATAACTAGTATATATTTATTTATTGCGTTTGGATGTATTATTGGATTGTTGCTGTTGAGTGAGTCATGTTATTATTATTATTATTACTAAATTGTAAAGTCAATCAAATTACTAATTTACGGTTGTGATATTTGACTTCTTTACTACTTTTGAAAAAATAAACTGGTAGGTAGGTAGGTAGGCCATACATATTTCAGATGTAATAAAGTAACCCCGAATTTTGACCATTCAGAAATAATAGCAATAACTCATTTATTTAATCGAATTATAGCTTTACTTACGGGTTCTAGTTAGTTCTAACTCGTTGCGACTTTAAAAATTAAATTATGTTTCTTATTAAGAATTTATCAAAATCAAAAAATTGTTAAAGCTCTGGAAACTGGGATGATCCATCAATTTTAAGAAACATTAAAGCTCAGATTTATATTTCTTATTGTTGGAACCGGAGAATTCCAGCTATGTTTGGCAGTGTTTAGGTAATACGATTATTTTATTGAAAATGAGCATTTTATTAATGATGTGGAAACATTAACAGAATATGAATTATTTTGATCGCACATTTTTAATAACTAATATAAACATATATTCAAATGGAAGAAATTCTTCAAAAACGCACAAAATATCATGTACTATTAGAATAGTAAGTAGTAATTAATTTGAGCCTTAGTACTGATGATAGGTAACTGTTAAATGAATCATTTTACACTATTAGAATACATTATTTACAAAAGAACATTTTTAATTAAAAATATTCAAATCTCACTTCAGTTTCTTCATCTGATTCTTTTTAGCTTTGCGTTTAACAACGACAATAATAATTATTATTAAAATTACAGCAGCACCTCCCCCAGCACTAACTCCGATGATAACCGTCTAATTCGATTTAACGCATTTTCCTCCTACCAAACTATATCCGCTCGCACAAACGCATTCGTTCGCGGACCCGTAAACGAATCCAGCCGCACACTACACACACGCGTTCCCCTCCACAACCTTTCCATTTCCCCAGCAGTTTTCACAACTTGCCGAATTCGAACCCACGAACCCCTGAGCCGGATCGCAGACACAAACACCAGAAACGACTTTATTCCCAGTCGGACACGCAACACAGTCTCCGTTCACCACTAACATGTTCACTGACCAGCAGTCCATGCACTAATAATTATTATCACCTACAAAACCAAGAGAATTATCGCACACGCACTCATCCGTATCAAATACTGATCTGGCCTCACACGGGGCGCAAATACCGGTAACAACTGGTTTCCCAGCACCCCAGCAGAATTCGCAATTCGTTGGATCAGAGCCAGCATACCCAATTGAATTATTACACATACATTAATCAACCCAAAACGTAGAACCAAGCCAACAAGACTAACACGCGCCAGAAACTATCGTTTAGTTATTCGACCAACAATCCACACAACTAGTATACACACCAGCGAATCCCAAAGACTCATCACACACACATAAATTATTAACAACCGTGTTATGCGCTAAACAAGCTTAACACGTTCCAGAAACTATTTTCTTGTGTTAAGACCAACAATCAATACACGAAGCAGCATTTACTCCTGCAAAACCAGATGATTCATCGCAAATACATTCATTCGTTGAAAAAATAGTTCCATGTTGGCACGATATACATTATTCATTCAATATTACTTGCTGGTTTACCCAACAATTAAAGCACATAGCTGCATCTCCAGTATAACCATTTGATTAGTCACATATGCATTTTCCAGATGAACATATTGTGCCAGTTCTAGTACAATCAGCATTATTAGAACATGTTATAGACTATTTAGATATTAATGATACACATTATCCAGATACTTAAGATTCACCTATATCTTTACACGATTATACACATTATTGTTTATCAGAACTGAGTAATAAATTACAAACACAAATCTTTCCGTCAAATTAGAACCCGCTTTGACATTATATATCAGTTAAGATTACTAACATTGTTTATATCATGAATGGAGTGAATTCTTAAACATATTAATTAAACTAATATTTTGATACAATGTTTAATCACTTCATTGATGGAAGAAGATTATGAAACAAAAATGATTCAAAAATACCAAAATGATGTGTAAAAGCAGGAATTAAAAATTATCAGCAACAATTAGCTATTGGATTTATCATTTGTGGATAAATTATCTGTTAACAGTTTGACTGTTTTCTCATGTTATAATATTGTATTCAAGGAACTACCTTTGAAGGTAACAAGCTTATAGTTAAATAAGTGCAAGCTCGAGTCCATAACTGGTTTGGAGCAAATGATTTGGTTGAAGAGTTTAAACTTATTCGAGAATTTGTTGTCTTCCATAGATCCTGTTAAGTTTTTGGTCAATTTAAACGAGTTGAACCTGGGGAACAACTTTATTGCTGATTTATCACCGTTATAGCCTTTAAAGCACTTAACTATTTTAGAAGCGTTTTCGAATAACATAAGCAGTCTAGCCCCGCTGTAAAAATTGAACCTTTTAACCAACATTAACATGTATTCGAACAGTATATCAGATATATCACCTCTAAGAAACCTTAAAAACCTTAAATTTCTTTATTTGGGCTTCAATCAAATTTCAGATGTTAACATTCTCCAATTCCTCCCTTTGACGGAGTTGGACTTGAACGAGAACCAGATTGTGAATATCGAGCCGTTTAAGTTTCTTAAGTTGCATTTTCTCACCGTTTCTCGGAATTACATCACAGATTTGAGTCACTTGGACGTTTTCGCGGATCAAACCCTTTAAATGCACTAATAACAAGTTCCGAGTTAAAGATAAATTCTAATCGCGAACAGAACGAAAACTATTTATCAAAACGAAGACAGAAAGATAAAAATGAAGTCTTTTTCATTGAAAAACGAATCCACAAAACGAATCGTAAAAACATTTATTGATTAAATGAAGGAAAAGGAAATTCATACTTATAAAATGTTTGTAAACGCAATTCACGAAGAAACGCCTTGGTAGTGATTGGAGATCGTTTTTGCATGAGTTTTTTGCATTTATATATAATGTTTAAAGATATAACAAATGATATAACATGGGCGACGCAGATTTTGGTTTTTTAATAATAGCTGCAATATTTTGAGTTCCTTTTACAAAAATAGTGATTACATATAATTCGATTTACTCTTAAATTTTTTTCTTCAACTTACATTATTATATTGAAAATAAAACCGTTTCATGTATAACATTTCAGAATTTGGAATTTACATTAAAATATTCTCCATTCCTTATTTTTAATATGTTTTGAGAATATATTTTATTATTCCACTCCAGCAATAAATACTTAAAATTCATCAGTCAAAATATGGTTTAACAAACTTTTAGAAGTACTATGAAAAAATCTGAGTACATTATAAAAAAAGATGTTTAATGTCAAAAATATTAAAAGGGAAATATGAAATATTCACTCTTAGCTGGAAAGGAAAAAATCGAATATAAAATGTATAATATTTAATCTGCATAGCGCATTCCAATAGTATAATAAAAGGAAACTAGAATACTCCACAAAGATTTAACGAGTTTGGTAATGATTTCATAGTAACATACTATTATAAATAGAACTAGATGAGTCCTGAATAACGAAATTTTATCTTAAAATTGACATTTACACAATAACTAGACGTTCAATATTTTGCTACAAATTACCACTCCATGGTGATGAAAAGTGAAAAATATACAATTATTTGAGTTGCAATATATTAACTCTTAGATTTATCTTATAGTTACTCAATTAGATATGTAGAACCTAGTATTTTAAGTGTATTTGTGTTTATTTTGAAATGTCGAAAAATAATAATTTATTTAAATAGCTAGAAATCAAAGCTAAAATATGGTACTATTTTATTAATAAAACTAATAGTTATGCCAAATGATTTTAACTTATTATATTTTTATATACATGTTACATTAAAAAAATGTATATATTTAATAAATACATTTAAATCATATTAGAGGCGTACTCAGCAGAAATTACAACAGCATAGAAACATTAAAAGATTAAAATAATTAGACATTAATTGAAGTCAAAATTCCACTTCAATAATAAATGAACAAATGAATAAATTGTTGACTTGAAAACTCTTTATGTGACTTAGTCTATCTTATTAATTATTACATAAATTGAATAGAATATTTTATTTAATGCTAATATAAACATTTTATTGTTAATATATTGTGATATTATTTGAATTGAACAAATATTATTGTAATTAATAGCGATACAAAATAAATTTGTAAACGAGTTGCAATCACTAACATACTGCAATATAATTGTAATTCAAGTTCAGAAAACGTTTTTAGTTCATTAATTTTTTATAGCTTGGATAATTTCTAATTTTGTGATTAAATGAATAAATAATAACTGTCTTTTTCAAATCGTAAAATATTATGCATTCAATACTATATTAAATTATGTGTGTATGAAGATAATTAGGACTCAACTAGGCCTCACCATTATTCAATTATTTTTATAATTTTCTTTTATAAACAAAAATTAGTGATTATAACATGAACGTTATCGGTAGAAGGAATTTAATAACATATATACAAATATAAGTCACTAGTATATATATTTAATATATTTAAAGTAAAGCAGCTTAGCATGGCAACGAATACTTAAATGAGACCCAAATTCTGAATGTATTAAATTAAAACAAAAAGTTGATATGAAAGTCGATAATTCAAGAATATGATAGTACATTAAAGTTCTATTAATTTTTTATTTTTTATTTAACCTAATATTTTCACTTCCTTAAAATGCGTCGCCCATGATATAACTTTACTGATGAGTTCAAGTAGTTTATTTGCCGTTAGGTCAAGTATTATCTATTATTAGAAGTGATACGTGATACGCATTGGTAACAAAAGATTAGTACTAAATTAATACTAACTTTAATAATATGTTTTTATATTGTAAACTAAAATATTAAATTAAATAGAATAGAGGTTAATTAAATAATAAACAAATAATAATATACTCATATTTTGTCCAAGTCGCTTCCTACAATAACTTTGCTGATGTTTAAGCTTGTTTTAGGTCTGACTACTTCTCCGATTTTGCTTGCAAACGCGCTTTTTAGCATTCCTCTCTTCTTTTGGTATTCTGGGACATCATCGTCGTCGAATCCGCTATTTAGCACGAGTGCTGGTTGAACTTGTATTGGGAATTTTTCTCCAATTTTTTCGAAGAATTGAACGCATACTGATTTAACGTTCCCAAGTAGTTGGTCTTCGAATGTGATGCGCATAGTTTTAGATGGGTCAATATTGTTCGATTTTTTCTTTTATTCTGTGCAAAGGTTTTATTAGTATATATCGCGTATTTGTGTCATTTTTGTTTTGATTAAACTGGCATCCTGGTATAAGCGGCTGAAAACGTCCTTTATTTGGCATCTCTATTGTACATACTCTTTAGCGAAGTCAAGCTGCGGTTTTGCTTTCACCACCGCTTTTACGAACTGTTAGAATTTGTCGAACTCTGTGTTCAATGTTAA
Source organism: Hexamita inflata (assembly GCA_963988835.1). NCBI lineage: Eukaryota > Fornicata > Diplomonadida > Hexamitidae > Hexamita > Hexamita inflata. Next base: position 341,813 of record CAXDID010000838.1, on the reverse strand, counting down.
TTGAACAACTGTTTTAGTAAGTATGCGGTCGAAGATTAATTGAGTTGAGAGGTTTATTTTATGTTATTAATTTTGTTGAAACGAAATAATGTTAAGCTTGTCAGTATTTCCACTTCGCACCTAACAAAAATAATGCCAACAATGAATGAAAGCATCTATGAAACCCATACATAATTATTTACTCCATAATTCTATAATAACATTAAAACTTTGACAGAAGTAAGAAAAATGTAGAAATATGGAGGGCATTCTAGATTAACTAAATCAGAATTCGATAAATACTTAATGATACTATTTACAATGATGATATCAGGTAAAGAGCGAGGATCTGTCAAAGATAATTGGTCTAAGAACACTAAAATACGCAATTAGTTTATAGCTGATGAAGTTGGAATGTCTTGCAGAGAATGGGAGGAAATACATTCTAATGTCTGTTATGGTCATATTAAATTGTTATTAGATTAACCTGAAGAAGAAATCGATAATTTAGAAGAAATCGACAAATTTAGACGGTATAGAATCTGATGAAGAAGAATCTGAAAATTCTGACTATGAATATGACGACGATGATCTAGAAGAACTAAATAAAATATTTAATGATCATGAAGAAGAAGTTTTGAGCTAAAATAAACCTGGTAATGCAAAAAGTAGAAAACTTTAACCATGATATATACAAAATCAAAATTTGTGAAATAACCCTGTTAATTGTAAGAATTTGTAAGTTCTCGTGGTATTCCCAGAGAACAACCTGAAATAGTTCGTTACTACAATAATAATTATAAAGGAGTTGATTATAGACCAACTTACAAAAAATATTAAGTTTCCAGGACGATGTACTCGTTGGACCACAAGGATGTTTATTTATTTTATGTAAGTAATATTAGTTAATGGGTTTTCTTTGATGAAATTATTGCATCCAGAATATAAAGAAATTAAAATAACGGATTATATTGAAAGCATAATTGATTAAATGAAAATAAATCTAACAAAATATGAAATTAAAGCTACACCACGAAAAATTGAAGGTTGTAACCAACCAGTAAGCCCAATTAAAGAACCAGTAATAGAAGCATATAAACACTATCATGTATATACAGTTATGGGAGGTGGAATTGCTTTTTCTTGTTTACTATGTGAGTAATTATATATTAAAATATTTTGCCACTTCTAATGCGGATGACAAATTCCAATAAATAATCTCAAGTTGGAGATTATTCATGAACTACTCATTAACACAAGAGGGCCAAAAATATGATTTCGATCGTATTAGACCATAATCGACTATTCAAAGTCGGTATTTAATATTCCAAAAAGGAAAAATAGAAATTACCACATGCAATAAAAGGACGGCAATGACAAAAATAAACGCGGTAGAAGATGTTTAGGGAAGGTCAACTAATTCACTTAACAAACTTAGGCAGTTCTGAAGCGTTTGTATTCTCTTCATTTCTGGGTCCAACGGATGAATTCATAAAATATTGTACCAATCTGAACTAGTTATATCACTTGTTTAAGATGTCCCTGTGTAATTTCTACGTTTTAGTCAACAAAACTAATTTATGAAAGATTTTATCTCGAAAATATATGGTAGTTAAGCCTGATTGGAGAAAAGAATAAGAGGATCCAATGATTGGTATACGGACGCAATATGTAATTTATAACTAGTAGCGCAAGCACTGGACCTGCAGAGGACCTCGGTGTTCATCTTCAACTGGGCCAATCTGAACGATTTTAGGTATTTCTTAATCACGAAAAACAATGGAGGACTTTTTCTTTCAATCTCAACCGGGAGCTCAAGATGAAGTATTGGTACTTCGCTTAATTAGAATTATAATTCAGGTAGTTACAGTCGCTTTCATTCTCAATATTCAAATAATGAATGCATTTTTGTTTCTTGAAGAATGGAATCAAGTGGGTTAGTCGGGCCCAGCATTAAATAATATATTGATGCTACTCTAAAACAACAGTTATTTTACTTATGATCTTCCACTTCCATTTCATAATGAGAAATCAATTTTCTTGATTGTTAAATTATACAACGTTAGGTAAAGTTGAAACTTATTATTGAAGTATATACAGAGTTATATACGTTAATTATTGTAGCACAGCTATCCAAGGCTCAACCAGGCCTTGATGTGATTGAAGCACTTTACAAATCAATAGTAAATAGAGTTAATGAGTGTATTGATGAGGAGGGAGAACACACTCATTATTGAGCCGGGCAGTGATATAAGTAAGATTCAAATAATAAACTTCATTCTTCTTCCTAATTCAAAAAAGCATTTCGAGGGCCCACCACTGTACAAAAGTAAGTGCGTAATGTGTCGGCTGCAAATAATGTAATAGCAGATATGTGTGTTCGTGCAAAGGATATCATTTGTGTCCAGAGTGTTATAAAACGCATATTAGTGAATAAAATGACATAAGAGGGTACACACACATTTATAAAAATGAATAAAGTGATTTAAAATACGAATAATATGTTTTAATATATATTGAACACGAAAATAGTAATTTACCTATTAAATGGTTGAAGTCGATTTCGAGAATTTTGTTAATTATTTGCGAAGTGGAAATACTGACAAGCTTAACATTATTTCGTTTCAACAAAATTAATAACATAAAATAAACCTCTCAACTCAATTAATCTTCGACCGCATACTTACTAAAACAGTTGTTCAATTAATGCTCCTGTGTTCAAATGCTCAAGGTTAATTTCTGAGGGCATTGGGCGTAGGCTTGTAAGTCTGCTTTTAAGATTTGCAAGACTTGCTTGGGGCATGATACTGTTTGAGTGAACTTGGACTCCTTTTTCGCAGTACTATTTAAGTTCTTGAGCGAATTCGTTTATGTTATTCAGTTTTTGATAGGAAGTTTATAGAAGTTCAACGTCCTGTTTAACTTGTTCCTTAATTCGGGTTGAAATAAGTGGGTGGACCATCGTGACGGCCGTTTTAAGGTTGTTCTTTATGTTCTTTTTAATATCTTTAACTGTTTCTTCGGACAATTATGCTAGTATTTTTTAATCTCTCTTTCTATTTAGGAGGATTTAAGCCTCCACATCGTCCACGCGCACCTTGAATGCATATTTAAGTTCGTTCATTAAGCCATCAATATCACTATCTTTTTACTTTGATGATAGAGCCAGAGCTTTCAGCGCAGTTTTTAGTTTGTCTACGTCATCCTGCTCCTCATCGTCGCTGAGGATTTTTGACTTCTTCAGATCAATGTCCGTTTTCACTAATTCTTTTTTCGTATCCTCCTTGTTTGAAAGGACGAATGTTTATGACCTATTTAGACCGCTTGGTGGGCGCGACTTCATCGCTGAGGAATTACGAGAACTTATTGACATATCAGCATCAGAATCGAGTTTATCTTATTGGGACTAAATCATCTTCATAATCTCCTTCTCCATTTCGGTTTGAGACTACATGCGCGCGTCAAACCCATCATTAGAAATTCCAGATTGCATCACAGATATTGTTTCATTTTAATTGGAATTAATCGCCTGCATTAAAAGACGGCCTGGATACTTAGGATCAACCACTGGAATATCACCATGTGCTGAATCATTCTTGATGTTACGGCGTATTTCAAGAATTTCAGTTTCCATAGAACTGTCTATGCTTCGTTTTTATGAACCAATAGTATTTCCTGGTTAATCTACAATTGCCTAATTATCTGTCACCTTTAGACTGGGCAGATTGTTTTTCTTGATTTAAATATTAGCAGGAGGAGATACACTAGTGCTGTTTGCTGCACTGTTATGTTCCATGATCAACTTTGTTTATGACTTGGGCAAATATCCAGATAATTAAGAAAATTGCTAACTCAAAACAGATCCGCCATTTTTCTTCAATCCATTTTTCATTGTTTGAATGGATGCGATCTCTAACCTCTATTTTCGTGCAGCATTTTCTTTAGCTTCTAAATCCTCCTTTGAGCTATCTTCCTAAAAATGTTCGAGGGTACGAATCATTGGATCTGTTTGTGTTTATTTGTTTATTTACTCAGGTGGTTATTCTGCAGCTGCTTTGTTTAATTTAACAAATAAAGCTTGTTTTTCTTTTGCATTCTTTGCAATTTCTTTAATCTGATAACCAAGCTGGTGATTTGCTTGATCAAGCTGGATTCTCACCTCGTCTTAATACTTTGAATATTCTGTAAAAAGTCGTGAATACTCTTCAGATTTAAAAGTGAGTTAATCTTCTAAATCCTGTATTTTAAGATCTTTTTCGCTAGTATCTGCTGATAATACAACTTTAGGAGGTTATGCCAGTAATTCTTCTAGAACTTTAATTTTTAATCGTAAACGTTCCATCTCACCTTCAGATAGTTTTTACATTCTTTCATCGTCTTGAATTCTTTTTTCTTTAATTTATAACATAGTGTGCTTTTGTAAAATTTCACTTTCTTTAGTTTCTAAATCAAATTTTAGTTTCTCTATTTCCTTTTTATGTTCTTTGATTTACATATATATTACATCTTGGCTATTATTTTATTATTTCAGTTTAACATATTCTTCGTCTTCTTTTTGTTGTTGTCTAATTTAAAATAAAGCATCTTCAACATATTTATCAGGTTAATACAGTAAACTCATTGCTTTCAATTGTTTTTTCTATTCCGCAACAATGTTATCGTCTATCTTCCACTTCTTCTAATAGTTTGAGATAACACCGTGATTTGAATCTATCATAGCTTCAAGGCCTTGTAATAAATGTTATTAATTTTAGGATTTGTAATCAAATTTATTTTTGTCACATTCTGTTTATTATTTATCAAGTAATTCTGCGTTTAAAATTTGAATAACTGCTTCTTAAAACAAATGCGAAAGGTTAAGGTATATTGCTTTTGATAGATCTTTTTCACATGTGTTAATAAACTCTTAGAATAAAGGAAATACATCTTTAGGTGAATCATGATCAGTATTAGGATCGCAGCCTAACAAGTCCTCATACATAACATATAGTTTACGTCTATGAATTTGAAGTTTTAGCGAACCAAACTTGTCTAGGAATTATTCCTTGATAATACTTTATAAATACACACTATATTAATCTACTTATAACTTTGTATCGTCTGATAATAAATGATAGAAATTATTGAATCTTTATTCAACTTATTATTCAAAAAGCGCCATTTTGATAATGGAGTGAACATATAATTAATTATATTAAAATGTTATTAGTAATACAATATCACAAAATATATTGGACTTTTTTAAAATTAATCTACTTTACCATTAATTTACCATTAAAACAATGAGGAAACAAAACCAATTAGAATATTCAGTTCCTGAATAGATATATAGTGTAGATGAAGTCTTTAGGTTAAAAATTATTGTAAAATTAACATACAGTTACATACAACTACATATTTAACTGTTTAATCTCACTAAACATTAATTACTAAAACTATTATCATTTTAAGAGTATAAAAAATTTCCACATCTCAATTTATGTAGGAGTTGGACCGCGTTCATACAGGTGCTAGTGTTTATACTTCAACTTCTGTTGCGCATTGGCGTAATTACGTATGTTACTTAGGTAATTTCAATATAGTTATATTTTAATTGGATCCATTTAAACACCATGCAACATTAACGGCTCCTTGTGATTTAACAAATAAATCTGGAACAAAAGAGTCTTCAGGTTTAGTTTCAATGTCTGTATCGTAAACTGGTCAATTAGCAGTTGTAACTAGATAGGGCAACTTATTTATATATACATTGCAGCAGCCAGAAACTGCGGTTTATTCCATGAGTTTTGATTTCGACTAGAAAAACAACAAGGGTGTAACTGATCGTTAATCCTCCGGTGTTTAGATCTAGCTCCTTTATTTTCATCCAACTCGTGCGAATATTTTGTTCGCTTTTGAGGAATCGGAGAAGAATCTGTATATATTGAATACGCTGAACAATAAGGTATTCACAATCCCATAGAAGTCGCTAATAAACTCCATTTTGATTCAGAATGACAATTTATTCCTCGGCTCAGCTTTGGAGGGCGAACTTGTCTCCATTTCAAATATGGATGCGCTTATTAACCGACTTGAGTAAGCGTTATCCGCTCAGTAAGTTGACATTCAAAAGCTCCCCGTTAATAAAAAGGGCGACAAGCAACTCGAACTTGACGCCCCAATAGACCGTGATACCATTTTCACCACAGCCTATCTATAATGGCTCAATATAAACTTTTCAACGGTTTATAGCCTCTCATCCGACCCATTAAGCCAGATTTCGTAGTAATTCATTTCGTCCTGGTATGGTGGTTACCTTACTGTTTACGATAATGAAGCGAACAAACCTAGAATGATCGGGAGCAGGAGAATTCCAATTGCAAAGTGCTCCTGTTTCGTTCACAACAATCCAGGAATGATCGCAGTTGGGCTTACCACTGGTCTGATTGTGTTCGTTAACATCTCATCTGTTATTAAACAAGCAAAGAAATACATAGATAACAAGGGAATAAATGAGCGCATTATAAATATGATGGGACAAGACGATTTTTTCACGTCAGAAGAGATTCTGGAATAAGTACAGGTCACACATTAAGGGTAGGTAATTGTAATGAAATCAGCGTCATTACTTACAACAGCTGGTGTATTAAAAACGTATATTTACGGAATCGCGTCAAACGGTACTTTTTTCGTGTATGACTTCAACGCAAAGAGTATCATCTACAAAACACAAGCAAATCACACTGAAAGCATATTCTAATTCCTCCCACACCCATCATTTTCGAATATGTTCGCCTCTGTGTCCGCAGATGCAACCGTAAAAGTATGGAAAGACGGAATCGACTCATTCTAATTGGACTAATAATTTGGACAATCAGGATATCAACGATTCTACTCACAATCTTCTAATAATTACATTCAGAAGAATATTTAGCACCAAGGGATGATCGACACGTAGTCAATACTTGGACCACTTCTTTCTGGAGCCTGGGACCCACGTAAAGACTCTTGTTTAATGATGGTTGGATCATTTAAAGGAAATGTAGCTGTTGTAGATATTTGGCGTTCCTAGGTTCATGCATCATATTCTCCACATTCTCAAAGAGTATGTGATATAGCGTGGACGACATATCCAAAGTGCATCGCCTGTTCTGTTGGAGCTGATGGTATTGGTCGTATTTACGGATTTGAGTAGCCTCTTCATCTGGACTCTGATACTTTTAAATTAAGCGAAAATTACATCGAATTCTGCTAAAACACTTGTAAACTAATAGGTTGTAGTTTTAGTTCACATGAACCATTATTAGCAATCGCATGTGAGGATGGATATGTTAGAGTTTATGATCTGAGATTATTTACGCAGAATAAAGACTAGATTAGAAGTTACTATCTCAAAAATAATTTACAGCACAATCATATTGCTCCTATTCAAATAGGAAAATTTGCAGTTTCTGATTCACCACTTTTCAAAGTTGTTTTCCATCCAAAAATGAAAAACGTCATTGGAGTTACCTGCGATTCTGGCGAAGTAAAAGTATATAGATTTGAATATGATGGAGCTTCTAACTTTAAAGTTCAATGCGCAGCAACACTTTAAGGACATAAAGCTAACGCTAGACCTATAGTATTCTCCCCAGAAATTCCATACATATGTATCTCTGGATCATGGGATGGATCTGTTATTGTGTGGAATTGGATAAGTCAAGAAACTTTATATCAATTCCAATTAGATTCAGATGTTTATGGAATTGGAATCCATCCACAACGCCCATTCGAACTAGTTATCAGTTCTAGAGATCTCAGTATTAGAAAACTATTCCTTAAAGATTTAAGTGCAAAGTGTTGTGTTCAAACTATACTTAAACCAATATGCTAAGTTGTTAGTGATCTCAGTGAAAGTTAAAATCTAACATCTGATTAGGTCAAAAAGGCATTTTCTACGAATAATAAGAAAATATGTAACGAACTCAAAAATGGACTCGCAAAAGTTATCTAAACACCAAGTTACAAAGCAATGAAAGATTAAAAGTCTAAATATATGTTATAACTTTGTGGTGATTACTCATCAGATGCTTTAGCTTAACTAGATGATTAAAATGTTTTGTAAAATGTTGCAAAAATAGCATAAATATTTTATCCATAAGAATCTGGAGCACAATAAGTGTTACAAATGCTTGACTATATGTAAAATTATCAATTTGATACATTTGGAAAGCTTAACCCAGATGACGACTTATCTATGATAGAACATAGATGTTCTAATGGTATTGCTTTGACAGCCAGATCATTGGCATAACTTGCTAATAATTTAGGATGCCATTATATTAGATCAATGACAAGATCGAATAGTGAATGCATGAAAGTTGGTTCTGAATTTACAAAATAAAAGATAGGGTTTTATCAATTTTCAAGAAAGCTTCCAAATAGTAAAGCCGATGCTTATAAATATTAATTTATTACTGGAATAACATTATTGGCAGCATGTGGTAATTATACAGGAGTTAAAGAAGCTTTAATATGGGCTGGTTGTTAAGAATCTATCTTTTACGAGAATTTACCATGTTCAGTTAAGTATGACGAAGAAGGTCTATCTTCAAGACTTAAGCTTAGCGAAAATATTCCTCAAGCTATAAGGAGACTAATAGAAGCTGTTGGAATTTATTAATTAACTCAAGATTCTTCATGTTGCCGTGAGGTGGTTGATCTGTTAAAGCATTAAGATATGCATTCCATTGCAAAGCTTCTTGCTTATCAGATAAGAGACGAAGATTTAATTCGTTCTGTTTCATTTGATCACGCAATAATGCTTCTACAATAAAAATAACCTATAAAAGCATCCTTAGAGTTAATTTCTTCTCATTAAATAAAATAAGCCACAACAGCTTTAGCTCTTTCAGGGGAATCACTTTTATCTGCGTTATGCTCAATATTCTCCCCCGAAGATTCTTCTTCTCTGGGTTTGTTCGGTGCTGCTGAGTTAAGCTACAAGAACGAGTTGGAGCCGAGTTTGCTTTTGAAGCTAGCCCGTGGTGCAGGGGCGGTTGGTGCCTCATTATAATTTTAGCCTCGTTATTTTGGTTTCGAGTATGCTTAGAAGCATTTTAAGTATATGACTAAGTATTTGGAGGTGTTTAAGGAGTAGAAGGGCGAGGAATCCGAAGATTTGTCTTTATTGTTTGATTTGTAGCCCGATCGTTTCTTCTAGAAGGCAACTACGTTAATTGAGCCTGCTAAGCTGCTCTTCCACATGGAGCGCCTTGGTGGCTCATCCTTGGCTCAGCGTTACTAAGCTGCGAACACTTATTTATTGGATTTGATTAATAGTTATGTGAAGAAGCGTTTGTAAGTAAGTACCAAGCCGGATAAGGCCCTTGATTTGTTCGCATTGTATAATTTACTGAGGCACAAGACGATTTAAACTAATAACACCTCTTACGAGGGCGCTTTCCTCTCAAATTACACTGGTGGTTTGGCTGCGTTCAATCAGCGTTTGTACAACACGTCAGCGTTCATGCTCTCGCAGGCCGAGAAGATTCAGGATAAGTTCGGGGTCTGCCAGTTCATAAAAGATGTGAAGCTCAGGAAGCTTTTAGCGGTATACGGTTATTCCAAGCAGGATTCTGCAAAGGAGAAAATCCTCAAGGTGGACGAGAAATTCAACTTTGAGCAGTTCTGGGCGAATTAAGAGGAACCGGACGAAGAAGAAACGGAGAATCAAAAAATATTCGCGGCAGTTGGCCCGTAAATTCTGAGGAGCGTTTTCACACCGTTCGATTTGAAGTGCCAACCTGGATTGCTGCTGTGTCCAGTTTACATGGACCTCGAGTGAAATAAAGAAATCATTTAATAATGATAGATAATAATATTATCACTTGCTCATGTTCTAATAAAACAAAGCGTATAATCACAAAAATCTCCATAGTTCAGATTGTGTGAGTTGAGTTTAGGTTAGAGAGGAAAATATTTATGTATATTATTGATTTTGGTTAGAAAGGTAGCGCTGAATCTGAAATACTGTGAAGATATTTTAGTAAAATAGATCATGTGTTCAGATGTAAAACAATCATAAATTATTATTTCAGCTAACTGGCCAAATTTCAAATTTATAAGAGTAATTTGTGAGATTAATTATAATTAACAAAATTACAAATGAATAATTTTGATAATATTGGAATGGGAGAATGAAAATGAGAGTGAAAGAAACTTACACGATGTATTCAATTATTTATCAATGTTGATAACGATTAAGCTATGTATTAGCGAAAAATATTATCTATACCAAGCACCACACTTTATTAGAACTAATGTAAATAGATACGTATCTCAATCGATTTATTGATTGGATACCAATAATTACTATACTAAACACAGTAATAAGCTTATAACATCAGTTCCTTATAATTTATAGCTTTTTAAGACAACCATACAAAATCTTAGATTTGTAGAGGATTGGATACGGATTTACCTTTAATAAATAATATTGTATTAAATAACTATATACATGTAATATATCAATATATTAATAAAATCAGCTATTTTGAAATTTTAGTGTTCAAAATATTTTCTTTTGACTGTTCAAAATATTCTGTTATAATCTGTTTTTAAACATAAATAACTAAATATTATGACACAATCAAAACCACTCCAAATGTAGTATGAAGTAAATCCAGATTGGCACCACCGTTGTGTTAGAAACACACTTCTCGCCTCAATATGTAACAAAATTGATACACTTGATATATTGGATAAAGAAAAACCATTAAGACGAATGAGTTTGTCAAGAAATATAGTATATCCAATATCCGAAGAACAGGAAGAAATTAAAAAATTATCATAATAATTTCTCACAGAAATGTAATTAGACATAAACATGATAGACTCGTTCTTTATGGAAGAGTTAAATAAGATAATTAATTTTTCAAATGAAATTCAGTAAATGACAAATAAAGCTATACGTATAAATCTTGAACAATCAAAGAGAACTGTCATAAGTGATAAAATGAGATAGTGTCTAAATTAAGCCGCTTAACTTCAAAACTACGCACTCTCAAATTTTGGATAACTTAGAAAACTTTGTGTACTTTAGGACAAAGCCTCAACCTTTGCTTTTGATGCTTAATTTTTATTGGAAGAAACTTGTAAAGAAAAATAATTTGATAAAAACGAACATTTCGACTAAATTGAGAATGTGCTTGCAAGTTGCTATTCTTAATTATTTAATGTGTGTGCAAAGAAAGCTTTATTTGAAATTAGAAGAAAAGATCAAGTATAACAAACAGTTGCTGTTGAAACGGGAATGTAAAGCGGATTTGCAATTGCGATTATTTTGATTTTCTTGAATTTACAGGCTTTCTTCTTTAGACAGAAATCGAACAAGCTATCCGCTATTCAATAAATGCTCATTAGGTCAAACTTTATGGTAGCCATAGAATTCCTTGTGTGGTCTTGTATGGTCATGTTCCAGTACAAACGAAAAATCAACTATCGTTTCATTTTGGGGATTCCAGAGGGAATCGCGAGAAAAGAGCACTTAAAGGTTGTTGCTATTGGAGCCGTTCATATTTGTATCGTTTTCATTACAACAGGATGTTGCTACATGGGTATAATGAAGAACAACGGATTTTAAATTCCACTCATGTTTTAAAAGTAAGTTTATGCGGTTATTGGCATGTGGAAACCAATTTACTGGTTGTGTATACCTAAATTGCTTATTCCAATGTACATAACAATAAATATAGTAAAGTCTAAGGGGAAAGACTGTATTGCCTCATATTTCTTTGAGTCTTTGTTTAAAATATTCACTCCGTGGCGTTAGAACATCGAATTCCACCATTTTGTGTTCTGCTCATCAATGTGCTCGTGCAGAGATGCATTACGTGATATATTTGGTATCATAAGTTGCAATAGAGCTCCGGATTACGTTACTGTAACATTAGCTAATTTAGTGAACGTTAACAGAGTCTATTAATCTTGGAGGAGAGTTAGATTTAATAATTAAATCTATCCACACGCTATTTACATGGCTCAATTCGGTCTCAATATTTTCTGCACATTCAACTAAATTGCAAAAATAAAAGATATTACCATATCTTACTGGATTTTCGTAACAACTAAGTTAATTGACTCTGGATTCAAGATATTTTTTGATATTTATGAAGATTGGGGTATGGTAGTTGGTGGCTCTGGTGCGCGCCGGTTCAAGGACAAGCCAGAGAAATGGGCCTTTGGAAAGTATGTGCGCCGACCAAGTTAATTAACTTTGTGGTAGGTCATATTTTGTCACGCGTTCGATTATTTTGGTGTTTCCTTCTGGTTACTAACTCTTTCACCAAAGATGGATTACATTACTACTCAATTCTGGTACAAAACCTTCCTTCCGTGCCTTGAGGAGTGCAGAAGAGGTGTGTGGGTGCTGATGCGTATGGATAACCAGCAGGCGTCTAACGTTGAGTCCTACGTTGAAACCTCTTACGTCCCACTGGTTATGGACGATTATGAGCGCAAGGTTTAGAAGAAGGAGCTTAAAGAGCAGGAGGACAAGCAAATCCTAAAGCAGCTCGAAGAGCTCCAGGACTTTTTCAAAACCTCTACCACTGAACAGTACGAGCTAGCCAAGCAGAAAATGCAGAATTTATCAATTGACGACACTATATCTAAGCTGAAAATACGTTGCTCCGTTTCATCAATTAACCTTTTAAAAGATAAAACAGTAGTTGACTCACCCAGATCTGAAAACGTAACTGCCGTTATAAGCACCCCAAGTAACTTTAAGCCATAAAAGCAAGCCGTTTTGGAGATGTAAAAGTTCGCCAAGGCCCAGGAAAGGAAGTTAAAACTAGAAGCTCTAACGAAAAACGTTGTGAACGATCTGAGAAAAGTTAAAGGCAAAGCTATTGAGATGAAGGACAAAAGGTGCAGCGAAAGCTCGACTACGCATCCGGGCACGAACAAGGACACCATTGAGCACGAATCTGATCACCAAAGAAATGACGAACTAAGCAGCATCTCGCACAGCTCCGTGAGAAGCTATCACGAAGAAGATATTGGAAGAAAATCAAAGACAGAAAAATGAGAATGTAGATATTTAATAAAAAATAATCAAAAAGAGCATTTTTGAATTTGTTAAGTTAATGTTAATTTTAAAATAATTAAACGAACATGTGATATTACATCATAATATGAATATTATTATATTCCACTTCATATAGATTTCAAACTATTTGTTTAACACATGTACTAATTAAGTTGTTTTAGAATGTAGAATTTTTAATCAATTTTTAATGTATCCATGTTTATAAACTTTATCTTTAGAATCTTAAACACAAAAAATATAATACAATTTAATTATGTTATAATAAACAAATATAAATCACATATTAATATCTTGAAATCAGAATCGATTATACGTTTAAGTTTTTATTATAATTTGCAATTTTAATATTGATATAGTAAGAATTAAATTTAAATATACAAATACTCAATACATTTCTATTACTACATTACCTCGAATGCAGACCACCACCCCTGTTCACTTACAGACCCCTAGTCTTTTTCAAAAAATAGGCAGAGGGTCTATAACTGAGAGCAAATCTGGTTGATTTTGGTTTATATCTTGCATTAGATTTGGTTTTCCATTTCAGTTACAGACCCCTTTTCTTAAAATATTCTTCAAATATCAACAAATTTTTGAATTTTTGCTATTTTTATGTATATAACGACTTAAATAGTATTATATATTGTAGATTGTTAAGTTTCCTCGTTTATATTTGGCTTAAAACACGTTAAAATCAATACTATTTAATCAATTAAATTTCAAAGCATTTCAGTTACAGACCCTAAATACAATTCAGTTATAAACCTTTTTATTAATAAAAATCAAAAGGGTCTGTAACTGAGCACTTTTGGGGTCTGTAAGTGAATAGGGGTAGTGGTCTGTGGTCTGAGGTAATGTAATAATAAAATAATACTTATTTGTAGCGTGGTAAATCTCGCACGGAGCCGCACAAAACGTCAAAAACGTGCGCACCGGCCGCACGCACGATCTCGCGCGATCTCGCAAGTAGTTTTCTCAATATTATAAATATATTTTTGTATAGATATATAAAATGTGTGATATATGTGTGCCACTTCAACACAATGAATACATTTATTAAAGTATTATGAGTTTATACTGAAGATACAATCAAAATTTGAAAGAAATAAAAATAAATATAGTTAATTAGCTTTTTACAATGCTAAGAGTACAATTATAAGATGTTTTCAATTAACGAGCTTATTATACTTATGAAATTTGAATCTCTTGGGGGGAACCAAGTTCTAAGACTATTTTATAATGATAATATATATTTATCGTATTTCGAAAATAGTAATTTAGTTGAAAATATTGTTACAATCAACTATGAACATTAATAAACATATATAAATTGCAAATCTGAAAGATGTTACTTATGATTTCTAAAATTAAGACATATTATAATCACATAAATGAATTATAATTGTATAATTAAGATTAATTAATTGCTAATACGAAATAGTTACATTTAAAAACAGTTATAAATGAATCTGATAGGTGTAAACAAGTAAAATGATATAAATAACTTGTATTTATTGGCAAGTAATAAATTAATAACTCAGAAACTATTATTTCACTTTAATATTTTTGATATTATATATTATTTATTATTGAGAGTCTGTGAGGAGGTGTTACGTGTGATAACGCCACGCGAGATATTTGGTAAGAGAGGAATGTTGTTGGTTTCTTAGGGATCATTGGTTTAGAAAGGAAAGGAAATGTGACGATCAGAGAAAAAGGGTGACCAGTATAGACGTAATTTACGGTGTGATGTCTTTCTTATATTCTTTTAATTCTTGTAAATAATTAACGCATGTTAAAAATATCTTAAAATAATTGAAAATATCAATAATTTTTCTGTGACTCAACGGTCTAGCTGGTTAGCATGTTAGCCGAAAGCAAGTAGGCTCATGGGTTCAATCCCAGTATTTAGAATATTTGTAGTATTTATATTTATCTTATTTTTGTGTTAATTAAAAATTAGCTCAAATATGGTCAAAATAATTGCGCCAGTTTATACCCCAGTTTATGGTTAGTAATTTGCGAGAAACTGTTTCATGCACTAAATAATTTAGTACCTGGTTGGATTGATAACAACTAATAGACGTGTGATTATAGGAAATTAACTGTTTAAAGTTTAAACAGTTTTTAAAATGTCTGAATGTGGAATATTCATTTCGTGCGCAATAATATGTGATGAAAATCATAATATATCAATTAAAAAATAATTGAATACATAATATTAACTACTAAATTATTACTACTAAACTGTCGAAAAACCGTATTTTGATCGACAACCACCTTTAATCACAGTGGGCGGACGATATTCCGCAAGTAAGATAAGGGGTATCTACCGGAGATGTCATAAGTTAAAAACTATTTCTGGAATGCGTAGACCCAATACTATTCGAACTCGACGAAAAAGGATACAGAGCCGTAATGTACGCAGATGATTTGACTGTTCTCCACAAAAGAGGAGAATATCATCAAACTGTTGTATATCAATTAAAAAATAATTGAATACATAATATTCATATGATATGTCTTTTTACCTTTAAAAGGATTTTAAAAGGTTATATTATTTTAATATTTATTTTACTTTCACTTTTACTGCTTAGCGGGAACAGTTGCTTCCTGTTCATTTTCCACCGCTTCTTCGCGGATAATGTTATAATTTTAATTTTATTGCTAGGTGTCATCTTCATTTTCTTTCTTTTCTTTTCTTTTGAGGTAGATGATCACGAAAATTACGAATACCACTATGACGAATGCAACTGGGACTGTGATGGCAATGATTATCATTTTATTCTGGTTATCTTACTGGCACATGCCAGTCACGTTTTTGAATTTTTGCTTGCACGTGCACTCCGAATTGGCTGCGTCCCAAATCGAGTTTTCATCCTGGCTAGAGCAGCTTTTGCACTCACCGCCAACGATTATTTCTTCCGTAATGGAACATAGCGCGCACTGAGCTCCAGCGTATCCGTTCAATTCATCGCAAACGCACTTGTTATCAACAAATATTTAGCCGGTTTTGCACTGTTCGCACACGTGTTATGAAACGATAGAGTTGCTATTCCAGCAATTATCGCATTTAGTTGGGTCCAAACCGGCGAAACCAGTGGCTTCGTCACACACACACTTATTAATTTGGAATACTGAACCGGAGTAGCAGGCAGAGCATTAATTTTAAATCGCTATTTTAGACTGTGACCAGCAGTCAACGCACGAAGTTGCTGTGGGGCCTGCGTAACCCAAAGATGTGTCGCAAACGCAGATGTTGTTCTCCACTTTCAAGTTAGTCCCGCACTATTTGCAAGCGTTACTAAAACTAATCTAATATATTATCGCGTTATTAGCCCAACAATTGGAACACTTAGTTGGGTCTGATCCTACAAAGCCAGTGGACTCGTCGCACATACATGTATTTTTATATATAGAATCTGGCTCGGAACCAGCGGGACATACCTAGCACTTGCCTGAAACAATTACTTTCTTATCAATCCAACAGTCTACACAGCTTGCAGAATCCACTCCAGCGAAACCAGATGATTCATCACAAATGCATTTGTGGTTACTGTATTTAGTTCCTTGTCCACATGGCTAACAAGCGTTAGAAATGACTATCTGCTAAGTATTTCCACAATTTTTGCACGTAACGGCATCTGTGTTCACATAACCTTGAGCTTATGCACAGACACATTCATCTTTCTGGATACTGGATCCGTAACCACATATTCTACACTCTCCACCAAACAACACCAAATAATTCAGTTTACAATTCTAACAAGTGGATTAATATTCACCAAAACCATTAGCCTCGTCACAAACGCATTTATTAGTTTAAAACACAGTTCCATGGCCGCAAGACAAGCATGCCCCCTGATCCACTAGTTGGTTATTAGCCCAGCAGCTTGTGCAAGAAGGAGCAGTTCCAGCGTACCCAGCCGCCTCGTCGCAAATACACTTATCAGTGTCGAATATTTGGCCAGACTAACATTATTCACACTGACCTGAAACGATTACTTTCGACGAAGTCCAGCACAACATGCACTGAGTCGGGTCCGAGCCAGCATAACCAAGAGACTCGTCGCAGATACATTATGTATTTTCGTATTTGGTTCCAGTAGGACACGAAGAACATTCTCCGTTCTTGATTACCTTCAAGTTGGTCCAACAATCTTGGCATGAAGTGGCTGTCGCACCAGCAAATCCAATAGATTCATCACAGACACACTAATTTGATTTAAACACCGTTCCGGTTGAGCAAGTTTCGCACTATCCGTTTTTGACAATTTTACTATTACCCCAACAATTTTAGCATTGTCCTAGTAAACCAGCGTACCCAACTACTTCGTAGCAATTACATGAATTTGTGTTTATATCTATAATTCTTCCCGTTCCACAAGACTAACAAGTATGTTGGTAAACGATGGCATTCTCAGTCCAGCAATATCGGCATTTAGTAGGATCAGCTCCTATATAACCTTTGGATTCATCGCAAATGCAAAGTTTGGTGCTAGAGTCGAACTTTGCTCCAGTTACACAGGCCTTGCACTCACCAAATCCGATTTGCTCGCCATTGCCCCAGCAGTCTACACAAGATGTCGGATCGGAACCGATATAACCGGCAGATTCGTCGCAGATGCACTGATTTGAAGAGAACTTAGCACCTGCGGCACAAGGGGTGCACACTTAAGAAACTACAATCTGATTATTACCCCAGCAGTTGATGCACTGAGTCGGATCCGATCCGGCATAACCCAGAGACTCATCGCAGATACAGTTTTAACTATCAAATTTTGTACTAGTTGGACATGACTCACACTATCCATTCTTGATTACCTTCAAGTTGGTCCAGCAATCTTGGCATGAAGTGGCTGTAGCGCCAGTGTATCCAATAGATTCGTCGCAGATGCACTGGTTGTTGCTTACAGTTAATCCTGCTCCACAAGCCTGGCAGGCACCTTGGTAAACGATTGACTTAGTGGTCCAGCAATCCTAGCAGTTGGCTGGGTCTAAACCAACGAAGCCTTTAGATGCATCGCATAAGCATTTATCTGTGTTGAAGGTTGATCCGGTCCAGCAATTCTGGCATTGCCCAGAAACAGCAACTTTCTGATTACCCCAGCAGTCCGAGCATTTGGTTGGGTCGGAACCGGTGAATCCTTTTGTCTCGTCACAAATACAAACAGCATTATCATTATCGAATACCGCACCTGCTCCATTAATATCTTCGCAACTACCGCATACTTGGTTGTGAGTAAAATAACCTGAATCGCATTCGCATACTCCTGTAATACAGATGGCATTAGTTATGCATTCAGATGAATCTGTACATGAACCTCCTAAAGCAGTTTTCGTCTAACAGGCTCCATTGACTTCATAATATCCATTAGCATTGTCACAAGAGCAAACTGATCCAGGCACACAGGTTTAGCCAGTTCCAGAACAATCAGATATAGCAGTGCACGTATCGCCTAACGGAATGCTTTTCTTTATCATTTAAACACATTTTCCTAGAAATTCGATCTCATTAGCTTCGGTACAGGCGTTCAAGCACTTAGAACCGTCTGAACTGAGTTTTAATTAGCAGACACAGATAGAACCTTCTTAATCAAACCCGTGTCCACAAAGTGGTCCTTGGGCTTGAACTTGCAAAGTAAGAATTATTACTTACATTTACTCTGGTGAGATGTGGAAAGTGATTATTAAAAACCATTCGAAACTCGGTGGTATAGAGAGTTTGTTTGCTGTTTGAAATGTTGTTTAAACAAATTTGTTTAAGCTGTTTGTTTAGAAATAGTTTGATTAATTCCGAAAAAATATGAAGACAACTTGATCTTAACTGCACATGCGATAATATATCAGAGTAGACTATTTGTTTACCCTCCTACACAATTTAATATTATTTCCGAAATCTGTTGAAAAGCTGTACTGATAAAAATTATCAATTACCAAAGATTGAATATGTTCAAACAATCGATCCATTTTCTGTAAAATATTACCTTATTAATAATATATGTTGTCGGTAGCGCGACGAAGAACTTGAAAACAATACAATATATCGTGTTAAAACTATATAAATTAGTGATAATGACAATTTTACATTTTAATATATTTTTAAATATGTAGGTTGGGAAGGAATAACCAATTTTATTATGTTTTTTCAAAAAATGACTAAATCGCTTTTTGAATTCATTCCTTATTGAATTCATATTAGTAAATTTATTTATAGTACTAAACAGTATATTAGTTTATTTTCAAAGTAGAACATACTGTATAACATTAAACTCTAATAAATTCAAACGCATTATAGCTGGAAGAAATATATTATTCAGTTATCGCTTAAAATTTAGTTTATTTTATATCCATATATATATATTAATGTAGGACAGAATAACTCCGTTGCGGGATCATTCTTCAAAAAGTGAATACTAATTTGATTTTAAAAGAATAAAAATGATAATTAATGGCTCGTACGTTATCATTTCTATTTATAATTTTAATTAGTAGTAAATAAAGCAAATTAGTTCTCAATTATATTAATCAAGAATTGTTAGCTTAAAAATGAATTTAATTCAAATAGTGATAATATCAGTAATGCAATATGAACATAAATATTTAGAAATTATTCAACTAAATCATTAGTTCGTTGATAACAGCAAGATAAATGAATACTAATGCAACAACTGAGTACTAAACTACAATTAATACATATTAATACTCTAAAACAGCTAGAGCTGTATATCATTTTTAGTCCCATCACCAAATGCATAAATATCATATTAGAATGTTCAAAATCATGTCAAAATGTGTGTCAAGAATATATAAAAAAGACGCTAACAATAGACGAAGGTGCATCAATTCCACACTTTTTTATTTATTTAGTGGCAGTTCTAAGATTACAATAAACTAATTTAAGTATTACTATTAGGGGTGGTTTTTCGTACGCATTTGCGTACCCAAAAAATATTGCGTACGAAAAGTCTGCGTAAGTTGTACGTTACGTACAAAAATGAAATTGCGTACGAAATATTAAGTTTATTTATAAATTTCATTCAACTTTATTATATAATGCTATTTAAACAATTAATATAACTAAATATTCCTTAAATATAAGTCATTTAACAATATTACTTGAAATTAATTTATATTTAGTTAACATATATATTGGAGTGAAATATTAATATTATGTGTATATACTTACTATTATTCTAATATAACAGTGTAAATATCGTAACTATTCTTCTTGTGTTGTAAAAGGTGTTAAATCAGTTAATTTTTGGAATAATATGAAATATATTCATTAATACATTGTATTTAGCATTATATATTAGTTTAGGGTAGCACATAATATGTATGATAATTTTTATAGTGATAATAGCCAATATTAAATTTTATATATATTTTATCAAGTAAAGTGTTATAAATAAATTCATAAAGCTGAATTAGTGATGTATTTTAGCAGTGCATACTAATAAATTGTATTTTTCAGACTTCAATCTTGTTATTAGAAATATTTTGAATACATTACATTTGAAGTGGGAAATATAAAAATATTCGTACATATTATCAATTTTACATATTATCAATTTTATTAATTGAAATCTCATCAATATCTTAAAATATCTAAATAAATTGCTCATTTTGCGTACAAAAATAATATTTGCGTACGAAAAGCAACTTTGTTGTACGTGATTCGTACTCCGCGTACAGAAGAAAAATCGCGTACAAATCGCGTAAAAAACCACTATTATATCAAGCAGAACAAATTTTCAATATTGAGCGAATATATCACTTATTGTAGTTTAACAAAATTATTTCTATAATTACAATATTTTGGGAACTGTAGCATCATTATTACTCATTTATAAATAACGTTATAAATAGAGGTATATAAAGCAATATAAACATTGTATACGGAGTTCTATCGGTTTTGTTGTGATAATATATATGCTTTCACTAATTTTAATATTTGAGCACTATTATACAAGCTAGTTGGTTAAGGATAATTATGGTATTGATGTGGAAATATAATTATATTGTGTATAATCACTAGTTCATCATTTTCCGCTCCATTTCAGATGCCTTTTGAGATTCGTACTTTTCCAACAGGTTCGTTGTAAGCTAACTGTTTCCTCTTGATTGACAAGGCCACCAACAACGCAGCCTTGATTGATCCCGGCGACCGCTCTGAGAAGATCCAGAACATGATCTCAATTCAGGACATTAACGTTACGCACATACTGATTACGCACGCCCACTTCGACCACATGTTCGGTTGTGGTTTCTTCAAGTCACTTTATCCCTCTGCGAAGCTCCTCGTTCACCAAAACGACGTTCCGATTTGGGCCGGAAACGTAAAATTCGCTCAGATGTTCGGAATAAAAGCGCCCAAAGACTACATAAATTAACCAGAGGGAACTTTCAAAGACGGTGAGGTAATTCAAATCGGTTCATCTTAAGTGGAGGTCGTTCTCACACCAGGGCACACACCAGGCTCAGTTTGCTTTATTGACAAGGAAGGTAAAATTGCGGTCACTGGAGACACATTATTTGGTCAGGGGATTGGAAGGACTGATTTCCCAGGCGGTAGCGCTGAGCAAATGAGAGACAGCATCGTAAAGCTGAAGAAAATACTCGGAACAGATTATGTAATCTACCCAGGGCACGGAGGCAGCGAAAAGAGCGGAAGGGCCATCAAAGGAGCTGAAATGATGATTTGAGGGAATATAAACTAACTGCATAATAACTGAATTAACAATTAATCAAGATTAACATAAATAATGAGATACCCCATCTGCAAATGATCAGTTCACAGTTATTATTGAACCATTAAAAAATATATTGTACAAATAATCTATTTTTATTTAAGAAGTAGCAATAACTAAAAAATGATGAATGAATAATGATATTTACCATATTAATATATGAAAAGATCAAATTTTTGATAAAGTCATTGTCGAGATTCACATTGCACTTTAATTTCTATAATTAATTTTCATTTGCTGGAGTGGACACGAAATCCAGTAATTGATCAAATATGTAAAATAAAAATTCTAATTAAAGTGCCACACCCTCCTCACAAAATATGGCAGACCAAGCTGTAAGAACAGGACTTACTGTTATAACCGATTAAATCAGAACGTAACTGATCAAGGTTATCGATCAAACCAAGAAGCTGAGAAATTACGGTTCAGTTTTTGCCGATCCAGTTGACTATATTTCATTAGGACTCAATGACTACTTAGAAGTTATAAAACGTCCAATGGATTTGAGCACTCTCCGTTCTAACATAATGGGTGCCGAATACACATACTTGCACCAGTTTATCAAAGATGCTGATCTTATTTGGTCCAACTGTCGTGTTTATAACGGTGTTCAAAGCGAAAGCTTTTTCCTTAAAGCTGCCGACGAATGTGAGAAAGCCTTCATCAGCCTCTTATGTAGAATAGAGCAACTTCAATTAACACCAGAATAACACCGTATTATTCTCTAAAACCCAATTCCAGTTATCTCCTCTGATGACGAAGGTCCAATGTCCATCTTGCAACTTCATTTCTTGAGCAAGAAATTAGCTGACCTTCCAAGAGAAGCCCAAATCCAATGTGTTAAATGGTATTACAAGCAACTCGGTGTAAATGAAGACGTAGATCAATACAAAGACAAAGATATTCGCCTTGTATTTAAGCCATCTGACTCTAAAGTAACCAGAGAGCTCGATAAGTTAGTTACCCGTAAATTGGATGAAACCAGACAACTCCAAAAGGTAACAAAAGTGTGATGTGATGAAATTCAATACAAGTTCTTTACCGTACCTTTATTTTGTTATTAATTCGCTGTATTATGAAATATTAAGAATATTTTAAAAAATTATAAAAATTAGAATTCCAATCTTTCATTGAAACCAGTTATTTACACATGTGTATATTTTATGATATAATAACGTATGCTGCTGTTATTTAAATCACCACACCGGTTCCTTTCAAAATATGAATTTAAGTCAATATTGTGTCTGATTTGGCATTACAAACTAAACATGAATATATTACATAAATAAGCTCACATAACTTCAATTAGTATTTTATTTCCGTCGAACTCTATAGTTTTAGTTCCAGCTTTCATTTCAACTTCTTCTTCCATGTCAAGCAAAGCGACAACGAAGTTTTTCTCTTCGTCAACAAGTTATTTTGGTATTTCGAATGATATATGCGATTCCTACTCATCGGTCTCGTGTATAACGTCCCCCTAATAAATTATTTTAAGCTTTAAGACAGGATTTTCAGCTGCTAGTTGAATGGTGAAGTTTAGCATTTCTATTTACTCTTCTTTTTCATTTTCTTTATTATTTTCACCAATCACTTCCATTTGATTCTCTTATGGATCTTGGTTTTCTTTTTCTTCTTCATTTTCGGTTTACTTTTTCTCTGTTTCATAAATCTCTTCTTCTTTTTCATTTCCGTCAAATAATTTGAATTCTTCTTCACTTTTTTCGTGTTAACTTTCATCTTTTTCTTGTGTAAGACTTTCTTCTTCTTTTGAACTTTCTTCAAAGTGAATTTTTTCTTCTACGTCTTCGCTATCCTTTTTATTTTCTTTTTCTTCTTTAAGAAGCGTTTAAGATTTAATTTCGCTCAGTTATTCGTTCATTTTGTTCATCAATTGTTCGTATTGTTCGATATTTTCATTTTACTATTTGAACTCTTTTATTTATTAATTGATAGAATCAAGATCAGTTGTTTAGTTCTGATTAACGAATTCTGCGTCGTTAGAACGGAGGAAAATGTCTGAATCGCGTGCACGGGTTAGTATAATATTATTATTGTACTCATGTTAAAGTTACGAAAGTTAGTACACCTTTTGCTGATACTTGAGCTCCAGCTTGTAAATTATCTTTTCGTAATTGCTTTGCTTTATGTTAGTCTATTCTGTGTAAGTTTGCAACTACGTTAGTAAATTAGCCTACTTTTGAATAATCATCTGAAGTTGGGACTGAAGCACGGTATTGCTCTTTTACAGTATTTGCTGTTGTTCAGCACTTGTTATAAGTTATTCGTGGAGTGAAGACACTTCTTTAGTTAAATCTTAAACTTAGTGTTTCAATGCACTTTCCACTTTATCAAGCTGTGTTTTGTGCAAAGTTTACAGTTCCTGTACACTAGCAGCGTAGTTTTGCTCAAGCTCTTGTTATTATTTTATAAGTGGGTTATTAACATTTAATTATGACAATTATTTTATCTAAGACTCAATGCGCTATTCAAGTTACTTTATTACATCGTCTTTATGCTTAATTTGGTCTTAAAGTTCAAATATTGAATTAACCTATGAAATATTAAACGTCTCAACCAGTTTTTATTTTAATGCAGAAATTTCTTTTTGTTATTGTTCAATAGTTCCCTAAAGTTCCTATTCTTGGTTCTAAGGTTGTATTTCAGGAACTTTTATTTATTGAATTGCGGGTGTTTGCAAAAAATTGTTCAATCGCAATTCGCTTTAAAGATCAAACTGTATTTTTGGCTGCTCAACTTGCATTTTGTACTCGTTTATTTTTAGCTTTTATTCGAATAATTCCTTTTGTTGTTCTACTATTTTGCTATTTAGCACTTGAATTTACTGCTAAGCGCTGGTGTACCGCTAATCTGCAAGTCTCAAGTCACCAATAATTGTTTTGTACGATTCTTTAATCGGTATGAGTTCTGAAACAAGCTTATCGTATTTTTCTTACAATTATACGAGTTCTGGGCAAGATTACGTTGTATTTATTTTAATTATTTGTGGTTCTGTTACTTATTGCACTGGTATTGCTTGATTTTTAAGTTAATTTTGCAGATTTAGGATTTATTGGCGCTGTTCGATCACCATCTATTTTAACGTCTGAATTTGCTCTGATTAATCGCTTGGAAGCACTCTTTAGAGAGCAATTTGCGAAAGCTGCATTTTGGTGTGGAATTCATTGCATATTGGATTATTCGTACAGATTAATCACATTTCCACTCCAATGTTGTAATTAGTCAGATTATTAGCTTGTACCACTGACGCCGAGTGTTCAACGCATGGTCAATTCACCTGTGATTTGAACTT
Source organism: Hexamita inflata (assembly GCA_963988835.1). NCBI lineage: Eukaryota > Fornicata > Diplomonadida > Hexamitidae > Hexamita > Hexamita inflata. The sequence goes on along the minus strand of CAXDID010000838.1, from coordinate 316,699 downwards.
TAAGGCATGTATCTGCCCAAACTACTCTGTTTTAAATAATTGCAAGTCCTGCTTGAACGAGTTCTTAGATTTAAATTCGCATTGCACAAACTGTAAATCATCTGATCGTGATCCAACAACGTTATGCACAACGTGCAAATAATCGTTTGTGATGAACAATAATGAGTGCAGAAGTGAAAAAACTCTTAAATCGTTTGCGATTGTTAAAATAGTCGTCCCGCATATTTTGCTAATTGGAATGTGGGCGGCGACCATTTTTGTTTACAGAAGGAACCGGAATTTTTACGTTAAGCTGAATCAGTGAATGTTATATTTTTAATATAATCATTGGATTACTTATTTTAAATTAGGGAAAGGGCAATTAATCTTAACAGAATGAATTTAAATTGTATCAAAGATATATTTTACAAACCACAAAACCAAACTCGCTTATAAACGCAAAATATTAAATAAGTTCATATATTAGATCAGTTCACTTTCCTAATTGAAGAACGATTCAATTTCACAGTTCCACAAACACACGAATGCTTTTATTAATCAAATAGTTCCCCGTAAACGCAATCATAACATTTCCCGTTTTTGATTATTTAATTATTTTCCCAACAATTAGAACAGCTAAAGGGACCAGAACCGGCGAGCCCAAGAGACTCGTCGCAGATACATTATGTATTTTCGTATTTGGTTCCAGTAGGACACGAAGAAGAGGGGTTAGAAACCTACAGTTTTGAGATATTTACAGTAAATTTTAATGGGTTTTTGAGTAATAAACGTTGGACAATGCAACATATTCATTATCTACATGCAATTAAAATACTGTTGACTTTTCAAATAAAATTTACAGTAATACACTTTATTTTATATTTTACTTTATTATTATAATATTTTTATCGTTTTCAGCAACGTATCAATATATGAGTTTATTTTTATTGGGTTTATTTACACGAACTCTTAAAAGTGAATCAATTCAACTTTCTTCAAGAGTATCGTAGTTTTTGTAAAATGAGACACTTTCATTTTCGTCCAATATCTTAATCTGAAAACGCGCCCCATATTATCTCCAAGTTTTCTTAATTTGGTATCAAGTTCAATACTAACCCGTTTTGGAGCTGAACTAGATTAAGTAGCTCAAAAATGAATTCGGTGCTGTATCTGGTTACGTTTAAAAGTTAACTTTATATTTATTCTTATTTATCTTGTTCATGTTGTAATTATTCGCGTAGTTAATTTTGTTTTACTTTTTCAGCTTGAATTTCTTTTTCAGCTTGAATTTCGGCTTCGGGGTTATCGATCTTTGATCCGAAATTGCTCAGTTTCTTGAAGTAAATGGACGTTTAGCGCAATCTAGCGGTTTATTCGCGTTCTGTGCTTAACTATTGCTCCAAATATTTAGCGTACTCGTTTTGCTGGATTATCTGCTGGCTTAAAAAGTGGAGCTGCAACTCAATTGGAGACTCTGACACCTACTTCAATATAATTTGATAAATTTGCTTTATCTCGCGCTAAGATTTATTCGTGCGCACAGAAATTGCAATTGACACAACACCAAATAGTTTCTGACTATGAACGAAATTTATCAACTAACCTGTAGTGAACTAATTGAAGTCAAATTATCGAAATTAATGCATTGCAAAGAGAACCGTTTTCAAGGCAGTGAGAAACAGAACTTGAGAAACTCATCCTGAGTGAACTGATTATAGTTTTAAAGAGGTTGCATTGGGGGTTCTTAATTGTGTGATGAGTGGGAGTCGAATCCGAACTGCTCCAACCATGACAGAGTTTCTCTGTCGGTCATATGAAGTGTGTGCATATTACACATTAGAGCTTCCGCAGATTTGAAAAACTCATGCATGTTCATGAATATCTGCACTTTATTTTAATTCAGATAAAAAAATGTTTCAGATATAATTTTACATCTGAATACACACCACATCTGCATGTATCCGAGATCTGCATACGACACGTAGATGCATTGGATATCAGTCCTATTATATCTATGATAATATTTAAGATATTATATTTATATATACTTAAAATTATACTTACATCTCTCATTTTTGTCATATAAATATTTTATGGTTATATCGCTATTAAACGAAGGATTTTCGATTATATTACACATGTAAAGATTCATTGGACATATATAATATAACTTATGAGAAAATCAATGGAACAACGTTAATCTAACTAGATTTTACTTTTTACAAAAAGCTGTAATTCAGAATCAGTTTTAACTTTGATTATTAAAGTGAACAATTATTCTATTTAATAATAAAACTAAGTTAAGACGAATCCTTTTACATAATAATATCAATAATGATTATTTTGTGCGCAAAAATCTAATTATAGATCTAGTGTTGAGTTTGTTGTTAACTGTTTAACAAATAGAATATATATTGAAAAATAAACATTAACTACAGAATATCTTCACTCCATACATGAATCTCGTATTTTAAGAGTTGTTACTGTGATCGAAACTTGAGTATAAAACTTATCAAAAATACGCAAGGTGTGTGTAAAATTATGTATTAAGTTTAAGTTTGGATTAAAATTTACGTTCACAGAATTCTAAAATCCCAAAAGATAATTGTAAAACAATAATATTCTAAAAACAAATTCTATATAAAATATGTGCATAACACTTATCATTCGATCAATATTGAACACAGTAGTTCATTATTATAGTGTTTACTCACTAAAATGCAAAATTTGCTATTTTAATAGCGTATCGTATAAAGAAAGCTTTTATTAGCAAAACAGGCGATTCATTCATGATAAATGAATATAACTGAATTTATTTTGTATACATATGTTATTTCTTATTTGATATGTTATTTCTGCCCAGATTTAGGATGGGAGTGGGAAAAATTACATTATATCTGCATTTATAGTAATATGCATATCCTCAAAAGAACGCAGATCTTTATATATATGCACATCTTTTTGATATCCAGGATATCAAAATTAACGCACATCTCAATGTTGATGTGCATGTATTTGACGATATGCGGAAGCTCTATTATATGAAACAAACACAATTCTTACACAATTCATAATAGTTATTTTTGTTAAAAATTACAGTTTAGAGCGTACTTAATTTAGGTACACTTTTGTTAATGAGTCCTTCTTCTGCACGAGGTCAAATAAACATACATAAGCTACGTTACGTAACACGATAAAATTGTACGTACTTAGTACGCTTAATTAATATTAATTTTAATCCTTATAAATAGTTATTCATAACGTTTAAAAACATCATTAATATTATAATATAATATAAAAATAAAATATTTTGAAATGATAATTTTCACTTCACTTAATGAACACATAATTTAACTCTTATATTATAGGCTCACTACGTTAGCACATTAATAATTAGTGGGTAACTATTGAGTAACGTGCTCAGATGATGTTTTACTTGGATTAAGTGCACCCTTTACTGTAACTTATTGATCAGAAAGGTGAAGTGCTTTATTTGTCTCTCAAGGATTTGGTGAGTACAGCTGCAAATAGCGATGCGTACGCTGTTGTCATAAATTACCAAGGTGTATTCTTTGGAGCCGAAATTCATACCGTGTATTCCGGCGGCCACCCATTACCTGATCTCCATTAAATCAAGATAAAGAACGAAATAATTAAGAGGTGTGAATTCCACCTTAACGATATGAAAAATCCGTTTAAATTGAATGTGAGCTCACCATTTAAACCGAAGCAAATGGACTTCGAAAATTAATTCGATTGCGAGTTTTCAGTGCAAATTGACGAAACATTTAAGCGGTTCTGTGGATATGCATCTGTAGCTATTTCGGGTACTACTGAATCTCAAATGAAAATTGGTCAAAAGAGAAACTTTATCATACTTGATTCAGAATTTTCTGGAGTGATCACATAAGAAGTAAAACCAGGATTATCATTTTCAACTTTAGACTGCGAAAGATAGTTGGATGTTTTACTTGAGGACACAGAGCCGAGCGTAACACTCCAAATGAAATTTACATAGGAAGATCAATATAGACACTTTATAAAGTTACTTAACGAAACATAAATGGTTGCGTAAATCAACGACCAAGAAATAATATATGCACCAAAGAACAAGATTTACCAAACTGAGGAATATGAACAACTCGAAGCCGAACACGGTCCAAAATTTGCTAAGAAGCCAAATTTCATAGAAGTTGGCAAAAATAGAGCCATTGGCTCTGTTGACGAAATTGTTTATATGTTTAGCGATTCAAAGAAGCAAGTAGAGTTAATTCTCAAGGACGCTTAAAAAGTCACATTCGCAGGTCGCGCGAAACTCGATGGTGATCAAACAAATCTCTTAGCCAAAAAGGGAGAAGAAACAGTTGTTCTTTTTGACAGTGTTAAGGAAATGGCAAGTGGCGAGCTCCTCCATCACGTGAACAAGAGCAACATCAAATCAGAAATTGCTGACTTCTCAGCTGGCTATCAAGCACTGAATCTAGTTAATTCAGGCCTTTCATCAGGAAACGGTTTGGTTGGTATTTCGCACAATTCATTATTTGTGATTGATCGTAGAATTGAGCCGAAGTAAGCTACCGTTGATGAGTCAACTTTGAAGCAGTCCAAGAACTACAATTTACTTTTAGTAACTAAGTAAGGTCATGCAGCTGTAGCTGGTGATGGTGGTTAAATATCACTGTTTTCAAAAATAGGCTCTCGTGCGGTGAATGTGCTCCCAGGCTGCGGGTACACCGTGACTGCGATGAGCATTGATGACGACGATCAATTTTTGATCGCAACCACTGAGTAGCAAATTGTTATTTATCCACTTTACGGTAAGGACGGCACCTTCGCGTTCAAGAACACGATAAAGGTGACTGAGCGCGATGACGCACGCATCCTTCAGATACAGCCCACATTACGCGCCCAGCTTAAGATAAAGAAGATTCAGCTCAAACCGGCGTTTATAGCCAAGAACCGCCTTATCTCAGGCCTCTAGAACTACCTCTTGGTCTGGGACTTCAAGAAAGCGCTTCTGAACGATTTTTCTTCAATCAGAAAAATAAAACTTGACGCCGGAATCATCGGTGGCGGCGTTCAAGAGAAGATGGTCGTGGGAACTGAGAACGGGTGGGACTTCGTGCAGTGACTCTCTTTTCATGTCATATATAATTAGTATATACTATTTGTAATATTTTTGTTATTCGTATATTTGACTTCGTTTTTTAATGTTTTTACGTTACTTTAATATTAATGAATGCCTTTTTTAAGAATGTTTCCATAAACTACTTTCCATAAACTGCTTCAAGAGATATAAAGGTTATCATATTTCCGCAAAAGATTTACAATTAATATTATTAATGTAATCTATAAACGTGAATGTTAATATAAAGTGGAAATATGTGGATAATAAATGAATAATAAATGAATAATATTTAATATTCAATCCATTATTTTTTATGTCAAGTATGTAAAGTATCACTATGAATAAATATGATCAAAAAATGATAAGTCTATACAAATAAGATGTTTAAAAACAATCTCTATGCATTCAAGAGAATTCTTTCATCACAAGTTTAGCATTTTCTAACGATTTAGACATTAAAAAACTATCTGTTGTTAATTGTGTTCACATTAGTCTTGTGAATGTGCCCTAACACCTAGAATCTCTCAAAATTATCGGTTGCGAAGTATAAAACATAAATCCGCTTAAATATCTAAGCAAGTTAGAGGATTTAGGCCTACAAGCTAATAGAATATCCGATTTGTCTTCTCTAAGTTAGCTTTTAAGTTTAAAAACGCTTGACTTAAATTTAAATTGGATTTTTAATGTGTGCCACTTGTAAAACTTGGTGAACCTATCATATTTGAATTTGGCAGAGAATAAAATTTCAGATGCACGTCCGTTACAGCATTTAATTAATTTATCCGAGCTAAACTTGAGTTACAACAATATATCTGATGTTTATCCGCTCAGAACTCTAGTTAATCTGAAGAGTTTGAATCTGGCCTTCAACAACATAATATCCGTTCATCCTCTATAATAAATGACTAATCTTGAGCGTTTGAACTTAAATTCGAACTCAATATCTGATATTTAATCTTTGAAACATTTACGATTGAGTTATCTTTATTTATCCGTAAATTGTTTAACCGAGGAGTGTTTCTCAGTTTTGAATCAAAAATCACTCAAAACGATTTTCAAGTTGAATTAAAAACCAGTCACAAGTTAAATTATATTCGTTTCAAATCAAATGAACTTTATTTACGATTCGCTCACTCAAGTTGAACGAATCCGAACAAAAAGATTCAGTTTATTGAACAAAAAATAAGAATTGAAGATTAAAACTGATTTGAGCAGTTCGTGGAAGAAACAAATTCAAATTATGGAACTTGCAGTGGTTGCAATGAAGGAAGTGGAATGCTCACAGTGAACTTATATTTAAAAAAATATATTTAAAATAATCTCGTATAATAATGCTAATGAAAAACGCTCTCAAATATTCAGATTATAATGTAATACTATCATTTCTGAATTGATATAATTTGTGGTGACATCTCAAATAATTAACACTGAAAATATAGAGTCCTTTATGTACAGGAGTAAAGAACGCGTTAAAATGAATATATCATTTTTTAATGTTTCTTGTGATTGAAGTAATTGATTATTGAGTGGATGTTTTTGAGATGTGCCAAAAGAGTGAGCCGATATATATAATGTAATAAAATATAAATATATTATTTATAAATAGAGGAATTTGATTGAAAATTAAAAGAAAAGTGTTAAAGGTATATTAAATAATGAATGAAACATAATATCATTCATTATGTATAATTTTCTTGTAGTTTTTGTGCTAGTGTTCCTAATCTACTGCAGACGAATTTAGAACTAAATCATTAAATGAAGCAACTCCAAGATCCAAAGAATGTAATTAGGATGTTTCAGTGTATAATGGCATACTTTGTTTCACTTCCTCTCGCATCTTGGCTTTACGTTATACTGATTATTTTTCTTTTTAATTTTAATTAGTATAGTTGTCAAAGTTTACGCCTAAATTATTAGTGGTCTTTACATTTTTATTTTATGAAACAAAATCATCTAAAATATTATGAACGTTATTGTTTAATTTAATTCCTCTGTACTTTGCTATTATTTTACATATTTTTTCTTTCCCAGTAGTATTATTGAAAATTTATTAGAGATCTTCTAATCCACTTATAACTTCAGTGGATTCTTTTTGTTATTGTTCTTCATTGGCTTTAGATCGTTCATATGAGTCGATAACAACAGGGATGAACTTGGTTTTCGAGTAGTCTTCGGCGTTGGTGGACTGCTGGTTGTCCATACGCATGAGCATCCACAAAATACGTCTGATGATTTCAATCTCGGTGGTCAGACACTTGTACCAGAACGTGCTGGTATAAACTTTCAAATACTCGAAATACGGCACGATCCAAATCACTCTGGCCGTGTAGTCGTACAAATGGATTAGAATGATGGTGGCTAAGTGCAGATGCGTAGGCCTCATGACATAAAAGCCGTACGTCCACTATTCCTTGGTCGATCTGTATTTCTTCCCGCTCGATCCGCCGAGGATAAGTCCCCAATCTTCAAACACGTCCCAGTACAACTTGTACACGCACTCTAGCGCCTTGACGCCTGTGAAAAACCAGTACGCGGTTTCGTTTTCTTTGATTTTCTCGACGGAATTCATGGACGACACTATGCTAATGATGTACTTGATCATGTTCCAGCCCTGATTGTAGAATTTCTTGCTGTCCCTCCATCTCAAGTAGCTCTGCCAGCCTCTGATGATGTTGAATATGTTCACGAACACAATGGTTATGTAATCCGGAACCCGGTTGCAGCCTATTATCATTATGATTTCTTTGAAGGAATCCTTCGCAGAGTTGAGCAAGTTGCAGAAATAGAAGTGGGGGAATTCGACGCGCTGCCTCCAGGGCGTGAACATTTTGAACAGTATTATCAGCGAATACGTGAAAATGGATCTTTTCCCGCGAAATCTGATAATGTTGACCAACGTGAACAAGGGCAAAGAAAGCGTGGGGAACAGAAGCCAGTACGTAGGCGGCATGATTTTCGATACCTGCACCACAAACTGCCCGAACATAATGGGCGGAGGAGACTTGAAAGTAATTTTCCCTGCTATGACAAGTATGGAGCTGCAGGTCACTATACAGAGCTGAATGAACCCTATTTTGAGCACGTTTCTGTGGACTAACTGCACTAGCTCTCCTGGGATTTGACAGATGAATGTGAAGTTCAGCTTCCTTTAGTGGAAGATGTAAATGTCGATGCCCAAACCGATGATGATGGTCACGATTATGAAGTGGACTCTGATGGCCATTTCTTGTATTTTAGTCAGCTTGAACTTGATTGCCGGCGCTTCTTCATAACAGTACGCGACCAAATTGATCAGAGAAATAATTAGAATAGTCGAGACACCAGCGAAATACGCCCCTGTCACTGAAACTCTCTGCTTAGTTTATTCTGCTTTCTGACTGTTCTGAGACTCCATCAACAATTGCAGAGCTTTTTTATCGGAAACCTAAAATAGTTCAGAATACAGCTAAATGATCACTTTTTGCATATCTTGGTATAAATCGTTGTCGTCGAACTTCGTTTGGGCCAACTTGTCTTCCAGCCACTTGGACGAGTTGTAAGCCTCGGTTGAGGACTCGTCGTGCAGCAGCGAGAGTTTTGTTAGTTGCTGCTGGTTGTACGTCGTGTAGTTTTGCAACATTGATATTTTCCCCAACGTATGCTGCATCTTTTCCACAATCGCTTTGCACTTCGGTTTCTCCAGTTATATTTAAATTGCGCGTTTTGTGAGTGTCGCTATTTCATCGGATTATTTTTTAATCTTGGCCATTTGTTCATCGAAAAATCCTTCCACGATATCCACATCTCTACCGGTTAAAAGCATGAATTCCTTAGACACGTTTTTAATTTCCTAAACCAGCTTTTTGTACTCCTCAGAATTTTTTTGGGGGTGCTCCTTGCGTTTCATATCTAGGTCGTCGATTTCCTTGCACTATTTCTAAAGTTCGTCTATTTTGATGTACTTTGACTGCCATTCTGCAACCACATCAGTTTCAGCCATTGGTGTGGTTGATATTTTTAGATAATATATTATTATTTAATAAAAATCAATAAATAGTTATATTTTGATAATTGGTAATTCTAAAATTATAAAGCCCAATGCAATGCTGGATTTGATGGGCTTAGAGTAACCAATAAATATAAACTCCTTAACTCTCTCACTCATCGCCACCGCTGGTCTTTTTCTTACGAACTCTTCTTGCTTTTTTGATTTCTTCACCACTTAGTTCGGAGGGATTGATGTTGGATGAATTCAGCGCTACAGAACGATCCAAAATTGTATCTCCTTAAATTAAATTAGACTATTGAAGTGATATTTCAAGTGTTGGTTGAATATTTTATGGGTTTGCTGATTGATTCTGAATTGGTTTTGGTATTGGATCTAATTTTTTAACTAGTGGAGCTTTAGGTGAGTGTTAGAATGTAGTCGGTTCACGTTAATGAACTTGCGGAATAACTAAAGGGGTTTACGTCATTTGAAGAGGTTTCTAGCGAGATCTTGTGTGATCTAGCTTGAATTGAGCAAAATCGTTGCTTATGTTATTCTTTATCTTGATAGTTCTGTAACTATTAATTACACCAAGTATTTTTGCCTTACCGCTAGTATTGTTAAAAATGGCTTACAGATCTTTAAGTCCGTCAAGCACTTGTTCAGACTCTATTTATTTTTGTTCATCGTTCGCCTTGGTTCGTTCGTAGTCGTCGATAACAACAGGGATGAACTTGGTTTTCGAGTAGTCTTCGGCGTTGGTGGACTGCTGGTTGTCCATACGCATGAGCATCCACAAAATACGTCTGATGATTTCAATCTCGGTGGTCAGACACTTGTACCAGAACGTGCTGGTATAAACTTTCAAATACTCGAAATACGGCACGATCCAAATCACTCTGGCCGTGTAGTCGTACAAATGGATTAGAATGATGGTGGCTAAGTGCAGATGCGTAGGCCTCATGACATAAAAGCCGTACGTCCACTATTCCTTGGTCGATCTGTATTTCTTCCCGCTCGATCCGCCGAGGATAAGTCCCCAATCTTCAAACACGTCCCAGTACAACTTGTACACGCACTCTAGCGCCTTGACGCCTGTGAAAAACCAGTACGCGGTTTCGTTTTCTTTGATTTTCTCGACGGAATTCATGGACGACACTATGCTAATGATGTACTTGATCATGTTCCAGCCCTGATTGTAGAATTTCTTGCTGTCCCTCCATCTCAAGTAGCTCTGCCAGCCTCTGATGATGTTGAATATGTTCACGAACACAATGGTTATGTAATCAGGAACCCGGTTGCAGCCTATTATCATTATGATTTCTTTGAAGGAATCCTTCGCAGAGTTGAGCAAGTTGCAGAAATAGAAGTGGGGGAATTCGACGCGCTGCCTCCAGGGCGTGAACATTTTGAACAGTATTATCAGCGAATACGTGAAAATGGATCTTTTCCCGCGAAATCTGATAATGTTGACCAACGTGAACAAGGGCAAAGAAAGCGTGGGGAACAGAAGCCAGTACGTAGGCGGCATGATTTTCGATACCTGCACCACAAACTGCCCGAACATAATGGGCGGAGGAGACTTGAAAGTAATTTTCCCTGCTATGACAAGTATGGAGCTGCAGGTCACTATACAGAGCTGTATGAACCCTATTTTGAGCACGTTTCTGTGGACTAACTGCACTAGCTCTCCTGGGATTTGACAGATGAATGTGAAGTTCAGCTTCCTTTAGTGGAAGATGTAAATGTCGATGCCCAAACCGATGATGATGGTCACGATTATGAAGTGGACTCTGATGGCCATTTCTTGTATTTTAGTCAGCTTGAACTTGATTGCCGGCGCTTCTTCATAACAGTACGCGACCAAATTGATCAGAGAAATAATTAGAATAGTCGAGACACCAGCGAAATACGCCCCTGTCACTGAAACTCTCTGCTTAGTTTATTCTGCTTTCTGACTGTTCTGAGACTCCATCAACAATTGCAGAGCTTTTTTATCGGAAACCTAAAATAGTTCAGAATACAGCTAAATGATCACTTTTTGCATATCTTGGTATAAATCGTTGTCGTCGAACTTCGTTTGGGCCAACTTGTCTTCCAGCCACTTGGACGAGTTGTAAGCCTCGGTTGAGGACTCGTCGTGCAGCAGCGAGAGTTTTGTTAGTTGCTGCTGGTTGTACGTCGTGTAGTTTTGCAACATTGATATTTTCCCCAACGTATGCTGCATCTTTTCCACAATCGCTTTGCACTTCGGTTTCTCCAGTTATATTTAAATTGCGCGTTTTGTGAGTGTCGCTATTTCATCGGATTATTTTTTAATCTTGGCCATTTGTTCATCGAAAAATCCTTCCACGATATCCACATCTCTACCGGTTAAAAGCATGAATTCCTTAGACACGTTTTTAATTTCCTAAACCAGCTTTTTGTACTCCTCAGAATTTTTTTGGGGGTGCTCCTTGCGTTTCATATCTAGGTCGTCGATTTCCTTGCACTTTTTCTAAAGTTCGTCTATTTTGATGTACTTTGACTGCCATTCTGCAACCACATCATTTTCAGCCATTGGTGTGGTGTATTGAATATTAGTTTAAATAATTTAAAATATAGTTAATATTTTCTATTTCATTAAATTTTTTAATATTTGTTGGTATTGTTTTGCGGTTTTCGATAAATAGTCATATGTGTTTTAATAATGTTAATAGGGAGTTATATGTAACGACTAATTCTATAAAGTTAATTCTATATATTTGACGACAGCATTGTATACCAATAATCATAGAATAGATTGCATTAAAAACATTCTGTTAAAAAATTACACATGAGCTAGTGTTGCTTAATTTTAATTAATATTTTAATTCAAAACCTAAATACTAATGTTAATATGTTATCGTAACACTCTTATTTGATTGGTAGATTAGTTTCAATATATTTTAGAGAACAAAGTTCTCACTCATCCCCGTTTGGCGTCTTTCTCTTCCGCACCCTCCTCGTTTTCTTCAGTTCGTCTCCACTCACATCATTTTAGTTTGTGTCCGATGGGTTCAAAACAACGGAGCGGTCCAAAACTGTTTCCCCTTAGAGCAAATTTGATTGTTAAAGTGAAATCTCGAGAGTGTTATTTGGTTGAGGATTTGAATTGTTTGGAAGCGGTTTTGGTATGGGATCTAGCTTCTTTACAAGAGGAGCTTACAAAGAAGATTAGTCAGTTGCAGGCTCGAGATTCTGAATTTAGCGAATTAATAAAGGAGTCTGGCTCATTTAGTGCGGTTTATAACGAGGCCTAGCGTGATCAAGCTTGAATTAGCTAAAATCGCCGCTTATATTTGATTTAAGCTGTATAGAACTGTAATTCTTGATCACAGCAAGTATTTTCGCTTTACCAGTTTAATTATTAAATATAGCTTAAAGATCCTTTAAACCCTCCAAAACTTGTTCAGATTCTTTCTTTGTCATCTCCTCAGACGCATTTTCACGCTCGTACTCATCGATAACAACCGGGATGAACTTGGTTTTCGAGTAGTCTTCGGCGTTGGTTGACTGCTGGTTGTCCATACGTATGAGCATCCACAAGAAAAATCTTACCATCGCTATTTCAGACATTAGTGTCTTATACCAATAGGTTGATACATATAAAGCAGTGCTCTTGAAGTACGGAACAATCCAAATGCACTTAGCGATGTAGTCGTAGAGATTTATAGCAAGGATTACCCAGAGTTTCAAGTGCGTAGGTCTTCTAACGTAACATCCGTAGGTCCAGTTCTTCTTATCATGCCTATACTTACCGCCGCTATAGCCGCCATAAAACAGACCAGTCTTCGCACACAGTCCAGTAGAGCCCGATGCAGGTCTGGAGGACCAGGAAGGCAGTGATGGTCCAGTAGGCGTAGTAGTTCTCCTTCACCTTGGCCACCTTGATCATGGAGGTCAAAATGCCAAGCATGTTGATCATCATGCCCGCGCCTTGGTTGTAGAACTTCTTCATCTCCTTCCACCTGATCCCGCTTTGGATGACTCTGTTGATGTGGAAGATGTTCTCGAAGATGATTGCGATGTAGTCCGGCATCTGTTGCAGGTGATGATGAGGATGATTTCCTTGAAGCTGCCCTTCGCGGACATGATCATGCTGCACCAGAAGAAGTGCGGAAACTCAATTCTCTGTCTCCACGGAGTGAACATCTTAAACAGAGTTATAAGGCAGTAGGTGAAGATGGAGCTTGCCCCAGTTTTTTACGACATTCACGAAAGTGAAGAGTGGAAGCGAAAGGGTCGGGAAAAGCAGCCAATACGTGGGCTTCATGATATTTGACACTTTCAGAACAAATTGACCAAATATTAGTGGAGGAGGGCTTGGAATGGGAATCTATCCTATAATAACAAGAATTGTGGTACAGATAACAATAGTAAGCTGGATATATCCGATTTTAAGAACATTCCGATGCATCAAATTAACAATATCACCTGGAATCTGACAAATAAAGGTGAAATTTATTTTCTTTTTATGGAATAGATAAACATTTATTCCGATTCCCAAAATAATAGTTACAATGATAAAGTGAATTCTGATCGCCATTTACTATATTGTTGTTAATTTAAACTTTATAGAAGGGGTATTATAACAATATGCTGTCAAATTTATCAATGAAATCAATAAAACAGCACTTACGCCAGCAAAGAAAGAACATATAGCAGATGTTCTAACTTTAACATTATCGTTTTCTTCAGATGATTGATTTTCCATTAATATAGCAAGCGATTTCTTTTCTGAAACCTTGAAAAGATCAGCATAGGCCTTCACTATAATATTTTAAAGGTTTTAATATTAATTATTATCATCAAAAGTAGTCTAGTCCATCTTTTCTTTAAACCACTTTGCAGAATGATATGTTTCTGTAGACGATTCATCATGCAGCAACGCTAATTTTCTCAATTATTCTTAATTTAAAAAGTATAGTTTTAAAGCATTGATATTTTGCCTAGCGTATGTTACATTTTTTCTACAATCGCTTTACACTTATCTTTTTATAATTATATTTAAATTGCGCGTTTACTTAAGGGTTAACCCTTATTAGACGAACTACATGTAATGCATGTGTAACAAGACTTCATATATCGCCATAGGTTTGGTATCACCGAATTACTGTTTAAATTATTTCCACCCCAGAACAGAAAATGTTTAAATATACAACAAGTTAACATGATGACGCTAAACTATTCCAGTCTCTCCAAATGATGTTTAAAATACATGTACTTCACTACTAGCTACTCATTTGATCCAATCGACTTAGTTGAAAAATAATTCAGATAATTCTAAACATTTAGATTACTCGGTGTGAAGTTCAACTCAAATAGAGAGGCAAGTAGCTTCTAAGAAATTTAAACACTATAAATTTTATGAACACTTGCACTTAGCTTGAGATATAGATTAGACAATGGTTCTTAGAATACATATCTGAGCAATTTTCAACTTATTTTCCAGTATCAAAGCTGCTGGTTTAAGGACAAATACTAATTCCGTATTAAATCAGGAATTAGTATTACAAAAGTAAACGAATGAAGGGATACAAGGAGTAAAACGAACAATATGTGGAATTTAGCAATAATGCTACAAAGCATTTCACGATTCCGTACGAAATTACCAACTATTGCAAATTATCTAGGCTGAGCACGATTTATTGAACTTAATCTGCACTAACTTCCAACAACAGCTTCTAGGCGAGCTATTTTAATCTAGTTTACCATATAGAGTTCATTCTCGCGCTAACTCCTGCTTTATGACATTTTTAGAGTTGAGCACAAGTAAAAGAAGCTTTGTAAATTGTTGTAAGCAAATAGAATTGATGCTATAGACTAATTACGAGCATTAATGCTTTTAAATTTTCAGAAAGACACTATAAGCTGATAATACCTTCTAAAATTTAGATGTTTGTAAATATCTTCAACAATACAGATTGGACTTTGTAATGATATTCAAAAAATTCGTGCCTAGGCCGAAGTTTAGAAAATAGTGAAGATCTTTGAAACCAATAAATTCTCTAAATCCGAAAATACACTTTTTACGGTTTTAAAAAACTAAGCTAAGAAGGACGAGCTTGCACAAATCGATAATTCTCGGGGTGATTGAAAACTTGCGAAGTTGAAAGGAATTACAAAAAGCTTGTTATCCCTCAAAAAATTGTCCTTGTTTATTGTCAAATAAATTTTGTAATAAATAACTTGAAATACTTTCATATTATTGTCGCTTTTCATATCAGCGCAATAACTGGACGCTTATTCATTCATTGAAAGTGTTCATCGATATATTTTATGTACTCACTCTTTTCTCCAACTACAAGCCAAGAAACACAACTATATAATCGATTTTGTCTTTCTTTTGATCTTTGTGATTCAACCAAATACGTATAATCAAATAAAACAGTACATAGCAACACTTGAAATTTGAAAAATTCTTATTTAAGCACGTTTTAAAAGCAATAAGCAAGTTTTAACCCGATAAAACGAGTCCAAATATGTTGTGTAAAAGTGGAATGGAGAATAAATAAAATCTGTGGAAGAATTGTGCATATTTATGTCAAAAGTGTCAAACAAGATATTTGTTGATAATTCAAGAACAAGCCCTTACTGGTGGTGAATGAAATAAAGTTGAGATAGGTGAGTACTTATATACATATAGTTTTATTGAATAGATCTACGGAGCGTTGCTGAGTGAGTCGAAAAAGCTCACCGTCTAATAAGGGTTAATGTAACTATTTCTTCATTTTATTTGTTAATTTTAGCAACTTATTCATTGTAAAATCCTTCAACAATATCAACATCCCGGGCAGTTTATAACATAAATTTCTTAGATAATTCCTTAATTTCTTATACTAACTATTTGTGAACATTAGAATCTTTTTAATTATGTTCCTTAAGTTTCATATCTACTTCATCTATTTATTTGCAGATTTTCTTAAGTTCATCTACTTTAATGTATTTTGACTACCATTCTGGAATAATTTCGCTTTGTGACATTGAAGCGGAATTAATAATACAATATTTGATTTAAATACATTGAAACCGTGAAATACAGTAATATGATATTATCAGATACGATTTTATATAATGTAATATTTACATAATTTGTATTATTAAGATAATACATAACATCTATTTTGATATTATATAGTTATAATGTTTTCATATTTTTCTTTTAATTTAATTACTCGTCGAATTAAAAACGACCCTCTTAAATTAAAACCTCTTAAATTAAAAACCTCTAAAAGGTGAAACCGACTAATCATGAACCTGGTATAGGTGTTACCTCTAAAACATGGAACTATAATATGTGATACCTCTAGAACCTGAAACTTTAATAGGTGAAACCAGCATAAATTAAAAACTCCAGAATTTGCAAACTACTGTACTAGTAATTACTAGTAAATGACAAACGTTCTATCTGTTACCTAAATAAGAAAAGGCCGTAAATTATGTCTATACTGGTCACCCTTTTCTCTGATCATCACATTTCATTTCCTTTCTAAACCAATGATCACTAAGAAACCAACAACATTCCTCTGTTACCAAAAATATAAAGTAACTAATGGCTATACACTATTTATATTAGAATACTTACAAATCGTCAGTCTCTTTTAGTTATAATTGTTTTAGAATAACAAAGGTTCGAAAATAGATGTAATTTACAATAATAATAGCAGCATTTATACATTTTAGAATTTTAAATAAATGATATACATAAAATTTAAAGTTTCACTTCTAATATGTAGTTGGAGGTGAATCCAGATTGGTAGCATAAGTACGTACGATATTCTTTTTTAATGAAAAATCAACAGAACATAATGCATTTAGCTATCTTGACTTTGTTTGTGTTCAATGATGTACGAATGAACAGCCTTTATATTGCTTGAATACAAATTAGGTTCATTTGAATATAGCATACTATATTGGCACTTCTCTTGTTATTCTAGTGTATTGTGTCATGTGTATTTGAACCACATTAACTAATTATTTGATAATCTGAATATCAGACATCGTTTTACCAACTATTTATTCAACCAGCTACAATTATTAGACTAAATTACTAAATTAGAACATTATTTATAATTTGAGTTCAAATTTCTTTGCAATATAACATTTACTAATAATGAATAAAACTCATCTTTCCAAAATTAAAAGAAGTGGTTTAATCAAAATTAATTGTCAAATTGTAAATAAAGTTTAAATTTGTTATTAAAAATAGGGTGACAGTAATTACCATACGATATATCAATCATAAAACCAACATATTGGCTATCGATTCCGATATTATGTCTACCATTATTCACTATTTATGACTTAATAAAAGCTAAAGGAAAGGATTCAGTAGCTTCATATATATTAACTACATTTTTTAAAGTATTCACACCATGGAGACAACCAATAGAGTTCCATCACTTCTTATTCTGCTCAACTTGTGTCTCATGTAGAGAAGCTTTTAAAGATATACTTACAATAATTACCTGTAATTAATTACCAGATTATATTATTGTTCTGTTTGAAAATACGTTTAATGTATTTAGAATTCTTTAAGCTTTTATTAGAACAAAATAATTGAAGAAATTTTATCCTCACGGCTTTTATATGATTTAATTCACTCTGAATATATTTAACACTATGAATTAAATAGCCAAGATAAAAAATGTTAATACAACATATTGGACATTTGTTGGTTTCAAAACGGTAGATTCAATATACAAATTATATTGGGACGTGTTTGAGGACTGGGGTTTAGTCACAGGTGGTTCATCTGGTATAAAATTTAGATACAAACCATAAGAATGGGCTTATGGCCGATATGTGCGTAGATCAACTTTGCTTCCATTGTGGTAAATAATATTATATCATATTATTGACTATTTTTCTGTGACGATTTGGATAGTCACATGCTTCTCATCATTGAGGCATATAACCACACAATTTTGGTTTACTTGTTTTTCTCAGGAAATGCCGTTAGTTCGTAGAATTGTGTGGATGATTATCAGAATGGATAATCAGCAGCAAACAAACGTAGAATCTTACGTTTCTACTAACTACGTACCTCAAGCGCTGGACGATTTCGATAGGTAAAACTACTAGCGTATGGAACAAAAGAAAAAGGACTAAGAAATTTTAGATTAGCTTGCTGAGCTTCAGTTGGTGTTCAACAACGACAAGGGCAAGGACCATATCATTGAAATCACGAATTAGTTCTAAATTACGAAGAACAAATTGGTAAATCTGGATATTGACAACGTTCTCTCCAATTTGAAGCGGAAAAACAGCCGAAATGATAGCACCGACCTGTAATCCGAAATAAAACCCGATTTCGACCTCAAAATAAGCGATTTCATCCAACAGACCAAATCCAACAACATTATTGCTGAAAATCAGAAATAATCAGAAGCTCAAAGCAATATACTAAAACAAAACCACAATCAAATAAAAACGACAACAAAATATAAATAAGTTAAATAATAAAACATAAAGAACGAACAGAAAAAGATACCACAAGATATTATGACAAACATAATAATACCAAAAGATAACTTAACGCATTAGTCAAATACTTAATAAACGGTTACAAATAAACTTAAGCCGTTTATTACAAAGAACGCGAATATTACCGATGAACTTAAAACACTCCAAAATAAATAAAAAGAACTATAAAGAAAACATAAAATGAAAATTCTGATGAAAAAGGGAACACAAGAATTCGCGCTCGAAGAAGAAAATTAGATTTACACTAAAAACGAGACCGTAGAACACGAGTGACAGATTTAGATTTAATATTATTTAGGTTAAAAGGTGGATCATTAAATGATTAATGCAATTAAGTTTTAAATTGTAATATTTTTCGATTCATTTTATTATCTAAGGATTTATAAGAGTAAAAATAATATTTATAGATATAATTACAATTTATAGCTAAATAATATTTTCATGATGAAAATAATAATGTGATAAAATTTAAAATAAATAACAATGCTGAACAGCAATCAGTTATTAGACACTTATATTATATCATATGTACAATAGATGATTATTGCTTATACGAGAAGAACTTACACTAAATAATTCCAAAAATATAAATATTTGTGATTAAAAAACTTAAAAATCAATGTTTAACTTAAGTTAGACATCAAAAACACAGTATAACCTCCCCAAGAAGAATTACCAGATAATGATGGCTGTGAATATAAAACAGGAAACCGCGAAGTCATAATTTTATCAAAAACGGACACCCTCAAAATTCAGGTGTGTGTTAACTTTCGTTTATACTGGATCAGTATCGTGTTCTAAACCTTTGAGGGCATCATAAATTATAAATAGTTACTACATTACCTCACTCAGAAGGGTGGTCGCATTTTCGCTATACATATAAGGGGGTAACTACATGTTCAACCTCCTTGTAAGCGAGTGACAAAAATCATGCATTTTAATCCCGTTTTTTGACCATAAACCCTTCAACATAATTTTTGGATACATTTTGGATACATTTCACTTACTTGAAATAGAGTTAATTTATATATGTAAAACTAGGGAGTTCTCGTTTCATTTGTGTTTATTTAAGTGCTAGTAACTAAGTGATTTCACAATAGTTATAGACGTGTAATTAACAAATGTATTATATTTAAATTTAACAATTTAATGAAATATTAAATATTGATATTTTTAAAATTGAACATTACATCAACTCACAATAATTTTAGCAATTATTTCATAAATTACAAAAATGAATTCCACTTCACAACTCAACAGTAAAATGCCACCTAAGCAACAGTACATCCGTGGTCTGTATCGTTAATTGTAACCTGCCATACCATAGCGTCCGACTTTATTGGGACCTATTAAACTCAATGCGTTTTCTGCCCCAACTTCTAAGAATTTGAAATAACTCCTTGACAAGGCGATTCGTCCCAATAACTATTAATAAATTGAACAGAAAAATATCAACGACATTAAAATATAATAGAAATTGATGAAATAAAAAGTATTTGTACTCCATAAATAATATAAATGGCGTTTGAATATAAATTAACTTGTTCCCAAAGTAAACACTATGATTTACTTCAAAGAGGCGGTTGCAATAATGAAACAACCTGAAGAAGATAGTTGGGCTAAAAGTCTAAAGTTTTATGATGATTGATAAACGCATAAGTGAAATTATATATTTACCAAATGTACTCACTTATTATTAATGAACTGTTTATAATGACAATATTTTAGTATTAATCGATTTTAATTACTTTATAAAACTAATAAATTCTTATTATCGATTTTTAGATAGTCTTCAATAGAATTATGCTTGCTTATTAGTAATTATAGTTCATTTATAGAATTTTATACAATTTGAATAAGTTTTATAAGACTCAACTACTAATTTATTATAAATTCTTCGGTACGATTTTACAATTACTGCTCCACTAAAAATGTTGAATTTGGAGCCACTTCAGACTGAAGTGATACAATATTTGATGAGAGATTTTGAATAATTGATTTTGGTTTGTTTTACATTTGAGATGTGTAATTATTTTCGTAGCTTATATTAATACTATTATATTTTACAATGTTGCATAATGTTTTAATGTCAAACTATTTTTAGAAATTTATCTGTGTATAATTTATAACATCTAGTCAACAGTCGCAACACATATTGGAATAAATTCAAAATAATTTTATACACACTACAGATTCTCACAGTGTAAACATTCCTAAAATTACTAAATCTTGTTACAAAAACTTGTTTACAAAATAGATAGATGCTACATGTATACTGTCTGTAGTTAGTACTGATGATAAGGCTACAGTTAAGTGTAAGAGTCATTTTATACAGCCAACAGTAATATATAGTATACCGCCTATACTGAGTAGAATCCTTTTCAATTCTGTAGTGAATATGCATATACAACTAAAATAAACTAGTTTATTTTTAGTAAGATTCCGCTATTTAAAATTTTTTAATGACTACAAGCAGCTCTTCTTTCATCGTTTCTGCTACCACCAGTTCCACCAGTTCCATCATTAGAATTTTTTAATACTCAACGTTAGCTAGAGCTTAAAAGATTGCTAAAAAGATTTAAATAGAGTAAATATATTATAATATATCTTGTGATCTCTTGAAATAAGCTGAAATTTTAATGGGAAATATATTATTTAGTCACTAAGCATCGTCATCAACATTATTAAAACTGGTTTAGTTTGCTGAATATCTAGTAACTAGTTCGTGTTCTTTATGCAAATATTTAATCGGTGTTAGTTGATAGTTAACTTTTATAGGATTGCATTTAAATGGTTTAATTTGTTTTCGTGTGAACGTGTCAGTTTATTTGTCATATTTTAAAACAAAAGTCATTATTTGGAGTGAAATTATATATTCTTACATATAAGAATCTTTGTGTTTATTGTCCCACTTCTATTAATGCTTGTTCTGTCTTTTATCTTGGGTGCGCAAGGACATGGTATTCATAATATGACCTATTAGGGTCGTTTTGAGTGTTGGCTTACTTTGCGCAACCCTGTACTGTCTTCGAGAAATCAGTGCATGTTGTAGGACGAGAACATTGATTTGGATAATCACGTATTTAACATAGTTTAACTAGGATCAAATCATGAGATGTTAAATAGTCCGCACAAAGTAGCATGTGCTTGGGCTTCTATTATTTTGGTGAATACTACCTTGTCAAATGCACACATAATTATTAACACCAGCTTAACGGTTGATAATTTCTGCAGCTTCGCATATATTGCCCCAATTATTCTCTTAAATAATTCAAGACTGATTAATGTAACTATTCAGGGTGAGATTCAAGCCAACAATATTACCAACTCAGCCCTTATGCAGCCAGTCCTCTACACTCTTGATTCAGCCCTTATTAATATATCATTCGCTGAATTCCGCTCTAATCACTCTGAATCACTCGCAATTGAGCTCTATTCCACGCCACTTTCAACAATTCCACCTCTCAGGCATGTTCCATTTTAAACACTCACACACAAATTCTCACTCTTTGCCGAGTACCCTGAACTTACTAAGTACAAAGCTTTAACTTGTTTGCAAAACCAAATTAATTACAATGAGCATCAACCTGAGCTCGGAATTGACGAGAACACAATTTTGACGAAAAATAACACTTATTTCTTCTGTAGAAACTGCTCATGTACCAAATGCGTAGCTGTTTTTGAGAAGAGGTGTGTTGACTCCTGCCCAGGAGATTTAGTTTTAAATGGCCAGCATTGTGTAGAAAAAGGTAGCTTTAAGGAAAGAAAACAAAAAATTTATCCAGGATACCACGATGATAACTACCACTTTATTTACGATCCCGAAATTGAAGAGGAACTGGAACAAAACCCACAAATCCCGTACCCACACTGTCCAGAAAACACTTTCCTGTATCTGCCAACGAAAAAATGCATCAGAAAATGTCCCAGAAACTTCGAAGAATTTGCAGGAGTTTGTGCTGCGTGTGAACCAGGAACCACATCAAACGGAAGTAAATGCGAGATAATGACATGTTCGCACAGAAAAGTACTAATAAACGATACGTGCACACACATATGCCCACTTGGGTATTTTAAGTGGAAGTCAATATGTGTTAAAAGATGCCCTGGCGTTCTTGTTGGATTTAACGGGTACTGCTAACCGGCATGCCCACCACCTATGGTGAATGAATCGTTCGTTTGCAAGTACTACTGTGAAAGATCTTACAGATTTGAAGAATCGTGCGTTGACAGGTGCCCTGGGCTAATGGAAGTCGATGTAACGCACAAAGTGTGTGAATATTCATTAAATATCGAGGATGTGTTTTATTGCAAGCGTTTGAAGCTGCCAACGGAGCCCTATGACCCCTGTAGGTAGTATCACGACATTTTCAATGTTGCGATGCCTCATTGTAATTATCCGTATTACAAGTTTAATGGCGTGTGTGTATTAAAGTGCCCTGAAAGCACTTTGATTGACAGGTTAACGGGCGAGTGCGTTTAGGCTTGTCCTTCGTCATTAATCCAGTTCAAGAACTTCTGCACGTCCATTTGTCCTGGTGGGCAGGTTAATTTATCCGGTAAGTGCGTGAACCAGTGCAAGAAGTACGAGGACTACTACGACGGCCAGTGCGTGAACATTTGTCCTGAAGGCCGTTTACCCTTTGATGGCCGCTGCGAGCGCTGTGACAACAACGTGATAATTTCATATGGGTAAGTAAAAGTATGTTAATAAAAATGCCCATTGAATTAAGCCACCTTCTCCTCTAATATTTGCCACACCCTCCCACCGTGCCCGGGCCGCTACCTCCAAAACGACCTCTGCGTTGACCAGTGCGGGTTCGGCTTCTACCAGGATTCCGTTTCTCGTGTGTGTTTAACATCATGCCCGTTGAACACGTTGATAGACCCAACATTCAGGAGGTGTTTGAGCCGCTGCCCTCCGAATTACTTCAAGTAGAACCAGTTCTGCGTTAAAAACTGCTCCAACAGTATGATTTTGAACCCGTTAATTAACGAATGTGTTGTTAATTGCTCTCCGTTTTTATTTAGTAATGGGATTTGCGTTCAGAAATGCGCTGAGAATTAAGTCGTTTTGGAGGGAGAATGCGCTGAAAAGTGCGGAATACAACACTTTAAGCAGGGAAAGGAGTGTGTAAGGGAGTGCTCTGAGGACAAAGTAGCTTATAAAGGAGTATGCATAAACATTGAAGAATTATTCGATAATATTCAATTGCTGAATGAAATGCAGGCAATGTGCGCTTACTATAATGATGTGAGCAAGGAATAATGCACTGAATAAATACAAAAAACACAATTCCACTTCAATCACACAGTCATCATTAAAAGATGCCCACAAGGATACTACTCATACGAACAATAATGCTTCGTAAACTGCCCCTCAGATTTATACGGAGATATCCTAAACAGCGCATGCGTCAAAAAATGCCCACCGTTCACGTACACCCACCAATAATACAAATTATGTCTGAAATCCTGCTCTGAAGGATTCTACATAACAGAGGATAATCAATGCGTAGAATAATGCTCCGTCGGAGTCGCAGATAACATCATCATGAGATGTGCACAAAACTGCACCGAAGGATTCGTAGACCTAAAAAATCACGTATGCGCAATCAAATGCAAAAACGCAAATTACCAAAGATAATGCGTTGATTAATGTCCAACCAATTTTTATGCGGATCTTAGCGGCCTTTGTGTTCAAATATGTCCAAAACCACTTGTAGGAGACCAATACACTCAAAAATGCCAGCTCCAATGCTCACCTGGATTATACGAGCAAGATAACTATTGTGTTAAATTGTGCGATAAGTACATTGATATTCATAATCATAAATGCCTTTCAAAATGTGATGGAATCCAAACAATTGTTGGATAAACCAGAATTTGCCTCCATGACAAAATTGACGTTAATAACTTAATTCCACATTTTTCTCCGTATAAATAATAAAGTTTCAAATAATGGGTAACATTTTGGTTAATTATTTGGGGCATCGTTTTTATTATTGCTTGTTTCCTTCGTAAGTGATTGATAATTCATTTTTTCTAAACATTTTTAAAATTTTGTTAACGTGTTAAACTTACAGTATTCCAGTGAGTACTTTGTTTTATATTGAGTACTTTAGTATTAACGTGCCCAAAAATTAAAAGAATTATTAATAAATAATCAAACCTTCAGTATTGAGTTTTAAAAATCGAGTAAAAGATCAGATATTCCACGCAGCCGAATCTGCTTACAGATAACAAATCAATTAACGACAACTTGTTAACGATAATGACAAGTGAGAATCATTTAAAAATTTATTTTGGGTCAAATAGTTCATTTGTAACAACATTTATAAACTAAATTTGATTTAAGAACCCAAAAGCAATCCCATAGGTACTCGGTTTGTACATGCTAACCTTACCAAAGAAAACGCGTTAGAAAACCACTATAATAGTTAGATGAATGATGAATATGTTCATATGAGGTGAACTAAACAATCCAATATAACAATAAAATACATCAGCTCCAAAACGTTATTTATCTGACAATCAAAACCTGTATCATTTGCGGTGCTATCAAATTGTTTCGCTGACTAACAAGAGGTTTGACATTATATTTGTAACATGAAAAATATTTTTTAATCGAAAGCGTTTGCGTGAACGTTTTATATATAGTCGTAATTTACGTTATGCATTTAATTTATATATCTAGCAAAATGAAAAAATAGTTTGGTGTAATGTAATTATTGAATACTTCACACAGTATTATTAAAATCAATTCAACAATTTATAAGACTTAGTAATATATCTTAAATGTTTAAATTTATACACATATAAAGTAAACAAATTTATTACAAAATTGAATTTACCAAAATGATAATAACAAGCAGCAATAACAACACAATATTTTTTCACTTTCAAACGAAGCCTCTTCAGATTTTGAACCAGATCGACACTTTTAATACCATTTAAAATAGCACACAAGAGTTCATTGTGAACAGGACAGTCACTTTAATAATATAGATTACAAATTCAAAGAATTAATTGCATGATTTCATTGCAAAGGTTAACTTACTTGAATATAGTTGTCAAAATTATCTGGATAACTTGATAATTTTGCGAGATAACAATCAAAAACTATTTTCCAGATTGTAACGTATTGTTTATGTGTCGAATATTTATTGTTATGAATTTTGGTGAATAACGCAATAAATTTGATCACTATATATATATATATCCCACTCACTTAACTTTCGTTTATACTAGTTCGGTCTTCTGTACAGGAACTGTAAGTTCACGCGAATGATCATTAGTTTTAGATACACCTATGTACGTTAGGCGCACCTCCGCAGCCAAGGCAACCAACGACTCGGGTACAAGCATCCAGGGGCGTAACGCGGCTGCTTCGTGCAAGCCGATCTATACGGGAATCCACCTGCGTCGTACCATCTGCGTTTCTAAGGAAGCAATGGAGCGGTTGCCGCTTTCCAATCCCGAAGGCTCGTTGATGGCATGCCCTTAGCCATACCGATCCTTGACGGCAGCTCAGCACTTTGAACCGGGGGATTTTACCTTCCGCAACCGATTTGGCCGAGCCGCATCTCAGGAAGTTGGATGCGGCGAGGAACGAGAAGCGCGATCAAATGAACCCATCATCGATCACACTAAACAAAGCTGGTATTTCAGCAATGCCTCTTCAGCTCTAACGTCGAAACGCCAAGCCTAATCGTTCTCTAAATTTGATCACTATATATATCATTATTAAAATTATCTAATATCTATTATTGGTGAGATTTGTTATGAAAATTCTTACTTATTATTATAATCATTACAACAATACTCACTGCCACACTTCGTTGTCTGCCTCGAGAACGTCCACGAGTAGCCGGATTTAGTACACCAGTTGCTCTTCACACTTCTCTATCTTATCTTAGAACCTCTTGTGAATATTTCTCAGAGCCTACCTTGCTGCTCTTCTTTTACTCTTGACTTAAGTTAGTATCTGGTTCTGCTCCTGGATCCGAGCCGCCCGTTCTCTGCACAAGAGCTGCTTCTGCGTCGGCGCGCTCTGGTTCCCGATGCGGTACTGGTTGAAGCTGGGGTGGTGCTTGACCGGGGCGAAGGTGGCGATGTTGTTGCTGTAGATCCACAGGGTGTCCAGACAGGCGAGGTGTTCTAGCGGAGAGACGTCCAAGACGCAGTTGTTCTGGGCGAAGAGCCACACGAGCTTCGCGCAGGAGGCGAGCGGAGACAGGTCCGAAACTCGGTTGTGGGAGACATTCAGCTGGAGCAGGTTGGGCAGTTTGGCTATCGCGGAGAGATCTGAGATGTCGTTTCGGAAGAGGTCCAGCTGCGTCAGGCAGGCCAGAAAGCCCACGAAGGCGACGTCGCGGAGCTGGGTGTCCACGCGCTTCAGCGCCCGCAGGTTGTACAGTTTCGATATCGAAGAGGAGTCCTGCAGCTTCTGGCTGCTCAGCTCGAACTCGGACACGCTGCTCAAGACGGACTCGTCCGCTTTATCTATTTGCGGAGCAAGTTATAATATCAGCTACTTGATGTAAGTGGACTTACCGACGGCTGGCGCTACGTAATCACAAATTGACCCAGATTCAAAACTCATTGTGTAGTGGGAATAATATAATAAACATAATATAATGTTATCTTTGGTTAAATTTCAATTATTTTCCTGTAAATTCAAATATTTTGAAAGTTTTCATTATTTAGAAAATGTAATAAGATGATGGTACAAATACTATTAAAATAAATATAATATTTTTAATGTAAATATTACACTAAATAAAATATCTAAAATTATAATTAATTATATATTGATAATCCAATTGTTCTATTTATAAATATTTTTTAATAGTGAGAACAAAGTATGTCATTTTAATCGAGATATTGTATAATTGAGAAATTGTATAAACGACTGAACGAGTCCTTTTAAAGGAGCGTAAATGGGTATATAATTCAAACAATAAATTTGAAAATGATGATTAAATATTATCTACATCAGTTCATTTTAGAACGGAGTCATCGAGTACTTTATCTTTTTCGAGGTGTTCCACAGTATCGTGGTTTTTATGTGTCTTTTTATGTTTTTCCTTCAGTTTGCTTTCAGTTTCTCTTTTGTGTTCTTTTTCGTTACTATTTCTTTACGCATCAGTGTTATTCTGATGTACATTACTTTTTTGTTGCACTTCATTTTAATTCTCTTCTTTTCCATCTTGCAAACTATCTTTTTGTATCTAATTATCTTATGTTATCTTATTATTTTCTATTTCTTTTTGTGTTTATTCGCTTAAGTTCTTCATTTCGCTTTGGATTAAGTTTTCTTCGTCCAGTTTGTCTTCGTTTCGCTCGTATTTCTTCAGATCCAGTTTTTCAGTTGTTGAGTTCTTTCTGGAGCGGAACTAACTGTTTTATTTTAATTAATTGAGGGCGTTGTCAACGTTAAAGTTTTTCAACATTAGTTTTGTAGATTCGAACGATTAAGCTACACTTAATACATAACTGTATATGCTCCTTCCCGTTTTTGTTGTTAAAAATAAGTTAAAGTTCTTCAAGCTGATTAACGATTACTGAGTCGTTTTTGAGTTATTGCTCCTTAATTATATGCTGCTTTTCATAATCTGCGATCACAAGAGGGACGTAGGAGGACTCGAGATACTGCTCCACGTTCGTTGATTCCTGGTTGTCCAAACGCATTATCATCCAGAACAGGCGACGAATCACCTCCACCTCGTACACAAGCCAGTTGTACCAGAAATTCTCACGGTACTCGTGATAACCCTTGAACACAATTGGAAGCCAGATCCAAAGTGCCAAATAATCGAAAACGTTAAAGAAAATAATGGCTGGTAACGGAACGTGAGACGGACGCCTCACATAACGCTTCGTAAGCCACTTATCCTTCTTGACCTTGAACTTCTTCGCAGACGAACCACCCAGCCATAAACCCCAGTCCTCAAAAATGTCCCAATACATTTTATAAATCGACTCAGCGGCTTTAAACCCAATGAAAATCCAATACGCAGTTACATGCTCCTCCTCACTCACTGAAACAATGTGATAAAAAGAAGATAAAATATTCAAATTATACTGTATCATGTAAAAACCCTGCGTGTAGAATTTATTGTTTTCTCTGAAACGGAAATAGCCTTAAAATACACGGCATATTGCAAATATGTTTTCAACCGCTATTAAAATTATGCTGTTAATTTTGTCAACGCCTATAATGGCAACAATATCTTTAAACGTATCTCTGACTGATATGAGGAGCACGCAGTAGAAAAAGTGAGGAAATTCCACTTTCTATCTCCACGGAGTGAATATTTTGAACAGCATCTCCATAGCGTATTAGAACATGCATGGTTGTCCTTTTGCGTTAATTATGTTAATGATTGAGTACAGTGGTAGGCAGAGGGTGGGGAATATCAGCCAGTATGTTGGGTTCATGATTTTGAGGAGTTTGTACATGTATTACCCGAACATGATTGGGATTACATTTTGTTCGCTCATTAGTTGGTCCATGACGCAGAAAAGTGAGAACACCACGACCACGCAGAAGTGTATTGTGCCTACCATTATTATCTTCCGGTGTCCGAATTTCAGCACTCCGTTTGGGAATTGCAGCAAGAAGCCGTAGTTGAGCTTTAGCTGATGGAAAACGAGCAGCATAAACCCGAACCCGAGGAGCGTGGTTGCGATTACGAAATGGGTTCTGATGCACATCTCCTGAATCTTGGTAAGTTCCAGGTGCGAGTGGAATTCCAGGGTGTAAATGAGCGCGTTTATGAACGTGAGGAGGAGCATGGTGAGGATTCCGCCGAAGTAGCACCCGGTTCCAACGGTGAGGACCGTTTTGTGCTCGTTGTTCACGTCCTCTTGCACTGAAAGTGTTTGCAACTGGTGAATGGCCCGTTTTTGTGAAACGTTGAACAGGGACGCGTACGAATTTGAGAGCTGAGATTCAATCAGGTCGAACTGGTCCTTCTTGTTGAATAAAGCATCAGCTTTGCCCTCGAACCAGAGCTGGGCGTCGTAGGTGTGCGCGGAAGCCTTGTCGTGGAGGGACACGAGCTTCCGCATGGTCTCTTCGTTCAAAATCGCGTAGTTCTGCAGCAAAATAGACTGATTCAGACACTCCTGCATTTTTGCAGTCACCACACTGCACTTGTGCCTCTCCAAATTAATCGCCTGCGCCTTAGCTGACATCTAAATCGCATGCTCGGATAACTGCTTTATCTTACCCATCTCGCTCTTGAACAGAGACTCAACCATGTAAAAATCCTTCTAAATTTCTACCAAAAACTCAGCCGACAAAGCCTTTATTAAAGACGCCTAGTGAGAAGCACTCGTCGCACGACTCTGCAAACTTGTTGTACTCGCGTGATGCCTCACTTTCTCTTTGTCTATCAAATCATGTTAAACAATTTATTAACATATGCCCATTAAGTACTTATGACGCACATACTTATCGCGCCACTCAGGATTAGTTTCAAGTTGCATTTAAAGTGGAATATACCAAAATTTATATTGAATACATAGGTATTAATATTTGATTATTTTAATGTTATTTAGAAATACAGTAAAAGTTATAAGATTTTATAACAGAATGAATATTAAAGTGTACTTCTCCACAATAATCTAAATTTTTGGTGTTTTTTGTTTTTTCAATTTTATTCAAAAAACTTTAACATCACAGTAGCACAACTAAAATATCTCTAAAACTCTAGTTTTGATTAACATGGCGTAATTTATGATTTAAAACAACAAAAACGAAAATTACCAATCATTTTCTGCATTGATCTTAGTTATTTACTTAATTCAATCATCATAAAACTTTAAATTTTTGGCCCAATTATCTTCTTCTGGAAGTTTCATCATTACAACAGCCTCTTTGAAATGTATCATCGTATCTACTGTTGGGACAACTTTATTTACATTCAAACGCCACTTTTTGTCACCAAGTTGTTTTTGGAATGCGACCACTTTTAACTTCATCTATTTTTCTTGTGCTATTCTTTCGTTGGTGATGTTTTATTCAATTTGTTAGTAATTGTTTGGGCGCATCGCTCTATCTACTAAATTTTTCAAATGATCATTAGAAGTTGGTGCAGAGTACGCGTTGAGTTTAATTGGTCCCAATAAAGCTGGACGCTATGGTATGGCAGGTTACGACTAACGGTACAGACCACGGATGTATGGTAGCTTTGGTGGCATTATAATTGTTGAGAGTGTGATGTGGAATTTATTTTTGTTCACTATATTTATGTGAATTTTATTTATTTCATTTGTAACACAATTTGTGTATACACATTAAATCAAAATTAATTATTAAATAGCTGTATAAGAAAGACATCACACCGTGAATTCGTCTATATTGGTCACCATTTTTCTCTGATCATCACATTTCATTTCCTTTCTAAACCAATGATCACTAAGAAACCAACAACATTTCTCTCTAACAATGTTGAATTCATGTATCTTAAATATTTTAATTTTTTCTTACCAAATATCTCGCGTTATCACACGTCACACCTCCTCACAGACTCTCCGTTAGCTCTTTCGGACTAATGTGGTAAATATGAAATCCAGAATATTAATATTGTAATATTTTGAATAGGTCGCTTTATATTCCATTCTAAATTTAACAAAAACCACATATATATTCATTTCACTTCCTCGAGACGGCACAAACAGACTTCATTGAGACTTTCGAAAGCAAAACATGGGCTCTCGCACACCAGTGTTTCCACTTTCAAAACGGGCTCAACCCGTCATTTATGCCCACTCAGTAAAGACCCAGCTGGGCCCTCATACATATATATATATATATATATAGACATGCATTTTCTCCGTATAATACGGACTTTTTACGGAAAATTGTTACCGTATACTTTCCGTATGTTTTTTACGGAATAATACGGAAAAAATTGATTTTTCCGTAAAAATTTTAATTTGGAGTGGAATTTACTTAATTTTAGATGTATTTATGTATAATATTAATAATAGAGAAATTAATCTATATCACTTCACATTATATCGCTTAAAAAATGGAAGGCGAATCAAAGATTTAAATTTAACTTTCTTCAAAAATCAATAAGAGTACAGGTAATGTCTACGAACTAAACGAACACACTGAAGTAATAAAGTTGGTTTTTTAGGTTATAGGATTATTAGAAAGTAATGAAGCCTATTAAGCATTTGTATAAGAAGTGATATCCGATTTAAAATAAGATTTAGCCTAAATAATAAATATGCAAAATCTATGTTAACATTAATTTACAAAGAGAAAGAAAGCATTTGGAACTACATAATGATATTGCTAACTTCTAAAAACGCTTTACCATGAAACTTATATAACTTTTACCGACAATATTAGCGTTCAATATAGTCCAAATACAATAGAAAACATTCTTTGCATAAAATACAGTTAATATTCATTGGAATAATTCATAGAGAACACTAAAAATGATGTTATCAATACAATTAACTAGGAGTGACTCTAAAAATATTTTACATTTTACGAAATACTTGCTAAAAGCCGTATAAGGAACTACGGACAAATACGTACGTTTTTATACGGAAAATTCCGTATTATACGGAGAAAATGCATGTCTATATATATATATATATATATAAGTATAATAGCTGTTTAAGTCATATGCTGCTTCGTTGATGTTGCAAATGTAAGATAAATTGAGTAAGTATCTTCTTTTCAGTTCAATTACTTTACTAAAAATGAAACATTAAACATTAAGTAAGAGCTGAAGAGGAACAACTTGTTTGTGGTCAATGGATTCATTTGATCATGCTTCTTCTTCGATTCTATTAAATTAAAACTATTGATTCTCCTAAACTCACAGTTTTCTCTACTTAAATAGTATAATCGAAAGTATAGTGAGATATAACCAATTTATTACCCACTATATTATTCAGTTGACTATATATAATTATTTATATTTATAATAGTCTATTATTGATAGAGATTTGTTATCCATTAATAGACAACAATCAAGATTGAGACAATCAGTCAAAACTGATAATTTAAAGATCAAATAAATAAAATCAGAAGTCTACGTCGAGTCCATCGTCCTCGTTTTGCGTTTATTTTTGTTCTTCAATTTATTCTTCTTTTTGTTCTTCATTTTAATGTTCAAGTTCTTAATTTTGCTCTTGAACTTCGTGGACCTCGTTTTGTTCTTAGTGAATTTCCTCGTGAACGGGTTCTTCATGATTTTCTTCAACATGTTGTTCGTTTTGTTGTTCTTCATTTTATTGTTCATCTTCGTGTGCTTTCTCTTGAGCATCTTCTTCGCGTTAAACTTCTTCTTGAATTTGTTCCTCTTACTAATGATAAACTTCTTCGTGGTGTTCAACTTCTGGTTCGTGAGTGTGGTGTTCGTGAACGGGTTCTTCAATTTTGTGCTCGTAATGATGCTCATGAGCTTCTTCGTGTTCGTTGTGTTCTTCGCGGATTTGCTCTTAATTATTATGTTATTCGTGCATTTCTTCGTGTTAAGGGTGCTCATGGTGTTATTCATGTTTGTGAAGCTATTCATGTTCGTGTTTTTCTTCATGATGTTCTACATTTTGACGCTCTTAGAAAACGGTTTGCTTCTGACTTTCCCTGAGAACGACTTCACTCTGATTTTCTTTTACTATTTCCTACTTTTGAACAATTAATTTCTTACTCTCGAGCATGTTCTCGTCCGATGCTGCCTTCTACATGGTTGGGATCTGCTTCAGGATTTACGCTGTTTTAGGCGTCTTGCCGTGCTTCCACTGATACAGCTGCGGGTGCATCTGCTTGATCAACTTAGCCCTATTAACTTTAGGCTGCTCTGGCTCCCTCTTCTCCAGCTTATACGCTATATCCGGATTAATCGGAGTCACCTTGGAAATTTTAGCCTCAAGCTCCTGTCTCCGCTTATACATGTTCTGCTTATTCTGCCTTATCTCCGTTATTCGCTGCTCGTGCTGCAACTATTTTTACTACTCCTACTACTAAATCTGAAGCTTCTCCTAACGAAGAGCCTCCTCATATTAATTTTCCATCATTTAAGCCCTCTTTTGTCTAGCTTCCTCCAAAAGTTTGGTTTACTCTTGTATTTTCTTTTCTTTCTCCTTTAACTCGGGAGAAGACTATAACGGATCTACACGTGATAACATTGTCTTTGTTGCTTTTGGCTTTTAAACTATTACATTTTCTGCGCTCATATTGAATGGAGTGAATTAATTCTATTATATCATAAATTAGTCTAAATGAAATATATAAATAACAAATATTATAAGATTACAATCATAAATACTACAGAAATCCGCATATAAGAGGGGTCCTATTTCATTTATAAGGGGGTTGACCAATGGTTTTCGGACCCCTATATAAATGAACCCAGTCTTACAAAATACCTTCTACACACCAAATACTTTATAAATAGCATTAAATAGCTTATATTAGTAATTATTTAGCATTTTTCAACAATATTATGATACATAAAGATAACCCAGAAGTGAGGTTCGTCTTTATAAGAGGATTAGAGGGTTAGGAGCTTTTTTGAAGGGGTAGCTACCCCTCTTATATGCGGATTTCTGTAGTAATCTAAACGCACATAACTATTTATATAGTGTGGAGCATATATAGTGTGGAAATATTGTATCAAATATATCTATATGTGTTTTATATTATGTGTTTTATATTTTTGCTTCAAGAGAATGAAATATACTTCATGGGAAGAAATCTGTATGTAAAAGTTAAGGTTTCACTTTCGGAGTTGTTTGTTCAAACTGTTAATATAAACGCCCTTATGCGTCTAGACTTGGCTTTGATATTAAATGTTAAAGAAATTTATTTGTTATTCAAAAATTTAAGAAAAGTCAAAAAGCTACTGAGTCAAAAATGTTAGTCCGTTCAAGTAATGAATGGAGGCTATTCTAAAGTAACAATCCTTGAAGATGATGTTGGGATTAATTTATATTATTGTAGAGAGTTTTTTACGTCATAATTAAATGAGTATTTTCAGCAGATTTTATGTTAACTTAATTTTAACTAATTTAATTAGTAACTCCACCGTTGAATTACTGTGGTCGCCAAGCCAACTTTGATTTCAAAAAATACTAACTATTTCAAAACTATTTTTTGTATTAATTTTAACTATATATTAACTCAATGTTTAGTAGCGTCTCCTTTCTATTTTATTACTTCTTCTAACCTTTTGGGCATAGAGTCAATCAAATGATTGATGATATCTAACGAGATTTACTCCAACGCCCTCTTTACTTCTTCATTTAATAAGTCATATGTGGTACATTCTTCAGGGGAAATGTTTGACTTCAGTGGATTCCAGCAGTGAAAAAGTGGATTTAAGTCTGGACTCATTACTGGAAAGCGATAGAGCTCAATGTTGTTAGCAGTATAAAAGTTTTTCATATACTTACTAAAATGTGTCGGGGCGTTATCTTGTTGCAACTTCAAGTTATGCTATTAAGTGATGGAAGTGTAACTTGTCTGAGAACTTAAGAATTGACAATTGAATTCATGGTCGTACCGCACGGCATAAACCATAATGGACCCTTATATCTATAGC
Source organism: Hexamita inflata (assembly GCA_963988835.1). Taxonomy (NCBI): domain Eukaryota; phylum Fornicata; order Diplomonadida; family Hexamitidae; genus Hexamita; species Hexamita inflata. The sequence goes on along the minus strand of CAXDID010000838.1, from coordinate 281,541 downwards.
TAATCGTACTATAGATCATGCACGAAAACAGTCCATATTTTACACTTCGAGAAAATACTTCGGATTCCACTCGTCTTTAGGTGTTCTGAGCACTCTACTCGCTCGATTTGCATAGCATTTTGAGCGATACTCATCGGTATACTAAAAAGTTCTCAATATTCAATTGGTTGTTTCAGGTTCATTCGAGCAAAGTTCAAACTTTCCAATTTATGCTTTTCGGTAAGTTTTGGCTTTATCTTAGCAACATAGAAGCTTAAACTGAATTTGGCCAGGAGACGAGATACCGTTGTTAGAGACATGGAAATTCCACGAAGGGCTTAGTATTTTTCAGCTATGATTCGTCGAGTTTCGAATCTATGGCTCTGGCGATATTTAACAACGCGAAAATCTCAGCTTAGTCAAATTTTCTGACACTATTATCGGCATGAGAAGCTTCTAGCTTGCCTGTAACTTCAAAGTGCTTAAAAATGGAATAAACAGTTTGGAGACTACATTGAAGGCAACAAGCAATGTATTTCTTGGTTGCAACAGTTTGTGATTCTGTTTCTCACATTCTCATCATTATGCGACGCTCTTGTATTGTGATCCGTCGGCTTCGTGTGTGCTTCGTCATTTGAAGGATGAAGTGAAAAAGAAATGAACCGCAGAATTAATTGAATATGTTATAATTAGCATAAATACAGTGATTTAATTTTCAAGCGCAATTATTACATAAACATTTGTTAAAATCAAAGTTGGCTCGGACACCACAGTATAATATAAGTTTAATAAAGAAATCCAATCAAATCTAGTGATATGAAGTCGACTTATTTATTTCTACTTCTTTATTTTTAATGCATTTCTGTGTATACACATATATAGTTTTAATTTTCAAAATTTTAATATCAAAAAAAGTCGATTTATTTATTTTCAATTTTATGATTAAATATAATGAATATAATAATAGTATTACAATTCTTCACACCACACACAATGAGTTTTAGTCGTTTATACAATATCTCAATTATACAATATCTCAATTAAAATGACTACACACTATGTTCTCACTATTAAAAAGAATATTTATAAATTGAACAATTGGATTAAAATCAATATATAATTAATTATAATTTTAGATATTTTATTTAGTGTAATATTACCATTATTTAGTGTAATATTTACATTAAAAATATTATATTTATTTTAATATATTACATTTTCTAAATAATGAAAACTTTCAAAATATTTTAATTTACAGGAAAATAATTGAAATTTAACCAAAGATAACATTATATTATGTTTATTATATTATTCCCACTACACAATGAGTTTTGAATCTGGGTCAATTTGTGATTACGTAGCGCCAGCCGTCGGTAAGTCCACTTACATCAAGTAGCTGATATTATAACTGACTCCACAAAAAGATAAAGCCGACGAATCCGTCTTGAGCAGCGTGACCGAGTTCGAGCTGAGCAGCCAGAAGCTGCAGGACTCCTCTTCGATATCGAAGCTGTACAACCTGAGGGCGCTGAAGCTCGTGGACACCCAGCTCCGCGACGTCGCCTTCGTGGGCTCTCTGGCCGGCCTGACGCAGCTGGACCTCTTCCGAAACGACATCTCCGACATCTCTGCGATAGCCAAACTGCCCAACCTGCTCCAGCTGAACGTCTCCCACAACCGAGTTTCGGACCTGTCTCCGCTCGCAGCCTGCGCGAAGCTCGTGTGGCTCTTCGCCCAGAACAACTGCGTCTTGGAAGTCTCTCCGCTAGAACACCTCGCCTGCCTGGATACCCTGTGGATCTACAGCAACAGCATCGCCACCTTCGCCCCGGTTAAGCACCACCCCTGCTTCAACCAGTACCGCATCGGTAACCAGAGCGCGCCGACGCAGAAGCAGCTCCTGTGCAGAGAACGGGCGGCTCGGATCCAGGAGCAGAACCAGATACTAACTTAAGTCAAGAGTAAAAGAAGAGCAGCAAGGTAGGCTCTGAGTCACATCCAGAATGGATTCTAAGATAAGATGGAGAAATGCGAAGAGCAACTGGTTCGCTAAATCCGGCTGCTAGTTGAGGTTCTCAAGGCAGACAACGAAGTGTGGCAGTGAGTATTGTTGTAATGATTATAGTAATATTTGTAAGTCTAACTTGTAACTTCAACAATAATTGTTTAATTTTAATTGAATCAAAGAAATAATAAGTAATTCTGCTTTTATCAGTGTAATTCAACCTCGTTTCACATTTTCCACTTCGAATGTATAAACTCGCGTATAAGATGAATAACCGGAAATACCGCTCGCGGCAGTGCTTCATTTACGTGATAATTCTTACACTGACTATAATTTCGGTGGCTTCTATATCGATTATTTACGCCCTTACTGGTATTCGCACTGAGTACACCTGCCTGCACGAAACATCAGCCTGTAAGAAAGACTGCAAGGCGGCTCTGGCTAATTCTTGGCTTCCACACGTAGCGATTTTTCCAACGAACGTGTTCAAGGGCGTTGATTTGGTCGAATTTGTGTTGTAAAAGAGGCCCACATTTCACTATCAGTTGTGTCAATAAATAGAAATAGTTGGAGCGGAGCGTTTTGATTTCAGCGCTGAAAACGGGGTTCTGTCCACTTCGTTGTATCACGTTCAAGTTCCTAAAACGGTGTTCGGCGAATCGAATCAGTTTATTACAATTCAGTTTGACTCGTAGCAAACGATTTGGTTCAATAAGGAACAAATATTAACAGACGCAGAAAACGCAGTAAAAATAAAAGTTGAGTCGAATCTGGGCGGGACCCTGAGCATTTAAAATATGAAATCGGTTCAGTACATGGAGTACCCGTAATATTAATTCAATGAGTGCATTAACTATTAGTCAAACATGGTGCAAAAATATTAATACATAGTGGCCAGCTAAAAAGGAAGCGCAGGATGGGACACGCTCGAATTCGCGTTCATCGGGCAGACAAAAGTAGCCACAAACGCAGATGTTATATTCATCAGCCTCTTAATTATCAGTGGAATCGGACTCATCGAAGCAATCTGGTATTTCGCGATCATATGCCAAATGAACAAGAAATAGTACACTCAACTAATAGAGTGGAAATAATTTGTTGATAATTAGCTTTGATGTGAATGTATTTCATTATTTAGTGTTACAATCACTATTTCCCGCTCCAATTATGTAGTATGGTTACAAGTACAAGATAAATAATTCCAAGTACTGGCGTATATAATATGTATGCTAATAGATTATTTTTACATGCAGTGTGATTTGCGTAATTTCAATTTCAATTATTTACGGATTAACAGGTCTGACAAAGGAATATAAGTGCATGCACGAGTTATCTGAATGTGAAAAAGAGTGTGTTTTAGCTCTTGAGTCTTAGTATGTTCCATTTGCTGCATTTTTTAATGCCTCGATTATAAGTGCCATGCCCTTGATCGAAACATTTAACCTATACCCAAGCCCTAATCATATTTTCAAAATGTGTAAATCTTTGAACATATAAACTGAATCCGTAAAGTTTGTTATGTCAATGGAAGCAGGACTAATTGACAAGGAGTTGTACTTACAAAGATTTCCAACAACTGGAAATAATTATTTAACTTTTAATTTCAAGAAAAACTCGAGTATTCTTGTTGACGCCAATTACGTGCAAACTACTAATAACAAAATTCAAATACAGATTCCAGAAAACGGCGCTTTTATCAGTACAATGTACGCATCTCATATTGACTCCATAGAAGTCCCAAAGTATGAATTTAACAATTGTGTTCCATTCCATGCTGCAGAACTCAAAAATTATTAATACGTTGTTGCAGAGTTAATAAAAAATAAAGAAACATATGAGTCCGTTCACTTCAACTTCATCGGATTAGATATAACTTACCAAACATCAGATTATGTTTTCTGGGCTTTGTATATTGTAAGTGGACTTATGATTATTGAAACTACCATATACTTTATTTTCTAATGCAAAAAGAAAACAGAAAAAAAGAAAAATAAGTCAGATCTACTTATTTATATAAACTAGAAACGAGAAGAATTCGAGTGAGTTCTTTATATTTAATTTTTTAAGTGTTATATAATATATTAATTACATAAAATTCACAAGAAACTCTTTAACTGCACACGAGTATTCAACAAAATCCGCATAAGAACTTTTTCATTTTTCTATAAGCAATCACAAAGATATTTATTTTTTTAACTTAAATAATCAACTTATTTCAAAGAATTACGAATCTTTGAAGCTAATAATATAACAGACGATCCAAACAACGAAGAACGGCTGTTGCTGAATGAATTCATTAAACTTTAGTCGCATTGATCCTAAATATTTGGCAGAATATTTGGCGGTTTGTTGCAAATCATTTGAAGTGGTTTATAGATATGATGATATGATAATACGTAGCATATGAATTTGCAAATTATATAATTGTTCATATTTATAAATTATTTTTAAAATATGACATATAAAATACATATATTATAAAATATAACAATGTGATTTATAAAGCCTATTCTGTTCCTAAAAAAATTAAAATGAAGATTAAAGATAAGCATTATCATAACATAACGATCACATCGCGCTACACCCTTTCCCTTTGGCTTTTGCTTCTTTAATAGCAGGCCCCTATGAAACTTATTAATATTTCTGTCTTGGGTTCATCAGCAAATCCGCAATAAGGAACTAAAAGTGATCCATGTTAAGCCCTTGCTATATAGAGCACATAACGCTAATTGCGCCAACGCTTGATGCGTATCCGTCAAGGACTCCAATTGTGATTTAATCTGGGTCATAATCATCAGATTTATTTGCGGCTAGGAATATTAAACAGTTCTTTTACTTTTAAAACGTTTTTATTAATTAAACAGCATTCTAAACGCTTGGAACGAGGCATTCGCACATACAAATAAGGCAGTCTGTTTCGCATATCTTCAACCACTCTTCTGGAGTAGCTTTAGAGTAATCTTATATATTATTATCAATAAATACACATTTTAAAACACCACTAGCAGTTTGAAGGGAAATTTCGCGCTCGTCACGTGCGGTTTCGAAGTAGCCGGCCATTCGCGCAATCGGGTTCTCTAACTTGTCAAAATAATACAATAATGAACTCTTACCAGACTTAGGAGTGCCAATCACAGTTACGCGGAAGGTTCTACGTGCCTCCGCTCCCTGGTATATCTTAACGTCTTTCATAATGGAGCGGAAATGGAACAGATTAAATTTTAGGAATAAATTGAAGGGAATATAAGATGTTAAGCGAAATTACACGAAGTAGTGTTATAATAGTGTAAGAGCAGTTTGATCACATATTAATGGAACATTCCAGCATGAAAACTACCCTATAGATATAACGATAAGTAATTTAAAAGTTTACATCTCTAATTGATAATACAAATCAAAACTTAAGTATTTCATAGCCGTATTTTAAAAAATGCGCTTAAATCTACCAATTCACTTCATAATATAATAGAATTTTGTAATATACTTAGCTCTATAATGGTTAAAATGGAAACTAGTTAAATGACTCATCATAAATGCCCCAACATCACTCTTGGAACTTTTAATATAATAACCATTGAAAAATGTCAAAATATTTGATAAAATTGAAGCATTTTCACAACTTTAACGAGACGAAAATAAGCTACATCAATTAAATACAGTTTTTCGCTTTATTGAGTCTGAGTGTATAATAATCAGCGATATATAAAATATTTCCTCCGCGATTTTTTGTTCGGTAAGAATAAAAAACAAAATTAAGAACACAGATCTTTGGGAGATCGAGCCCTCTTAATTGAAGTTGTTATAAGCTGAAAGCATTGTATCATCATATATTTGGTTCGATTCCCTTCTAGTCAATAAATTGCTGGACTACTATATATTTTGTATTCCAAGAGATAAGTTAATATTTAAAACCTTGCAAGCAGCTATATAATATTAGTAGAATAACTTGAATAATGGTGATATATTATTCAATGATATGATACTTCTTTCCTTCAATAGAATGATTTTATATTTTCCTTTTTCACATGTATTAATAATTTTAATATTTTATTTCCGTAAAAATAATTAATTTATTTTAGTATATGTGTTTTATATTTAGCTTAACATATTTTCTTCATTATATTTCTTAAAACGTACAAATTTAGTAAATAGAGTAAGAACCTTGAAGTGGAAAATTATAATGACAATAAAAACACTGATATACAACAAGCAAACACATATTATAAAATTATCTAAAATAGTTCATAATTCAATACCCGGTCCGGCTATAGTATTTCAATCATTTTGTGCTGACATACAATTTTCTTTAATTACAACACAACAAATTCATATTGTTGCCAACGACTACAAAGTTCATCTATATTTTTAACAACCTACTATTTAAATACTACGCTTCTTCTGTGTGATTCTTGATGCTTAAGATTAATTTAATTTATCTAATATTCTATAATTTGATGAAATGTATTGTTATGAAGGCTAGATTCTACGAATTATGTATTATTGAAAAAGAGACTATTCAACAAAGTGTTTATACTTTTTGAATTAACACATTTCATAGCAGGAAGACTTGCAACAGTTTTGACAACTTGTGAAACGGAAGAAAAGGATATAATATAAGAATGAAAACGCTGAATGAGATACTGGGTTGATCGGAGGGTTATCAGGTGTTTGAGCTAGCTGTTTACATAGATATAAAATCATAGATATAAAAATACGGTTAATAACCCAATCTAACCCATAGAATAATTTGGGAACATTAATTAATTCGTCAAGGTTGTCAACTATTTGCAGAATCTTGGTGGGTCAAGAATACATGGTTGATATAGGGCTGAATTGCTCATGATTCATCTTTATACTAAATTTTGCAAATTACAAGGGTTTTTAATCAGTGAGAATAATATTAATAATATGTGAAGTAACTCAAGATCAAAGTACATTGGTTATTCAAACTTGATGCACTAAATACGAGATTTAGTTAAATTAAAATTACGTGTTATTTAATGGTCATTTTATGTGTTTCTATACGAGAAGGAATTAAAGTACTATTTATCATTGTTCTTTTGTTTTGTTACATTTGGAATGGAATTCTGTATATTTAAACAGATTTTGCAGCGTGTTTTGTTGTTTCCACTCCAAACTATGGCGGATTAGAAACCATTTTATTTGGTGGTGTAGCTCGTGAAATCGCAGATATATTCCGAGAAGCTCTTGCGCAAGGTGCAGATCTCGGACGCGGTCCCTTCTTTGAGCTTGCTAATGGACAAGTATCCCTGGATCAAGACTCCAGCTCCGCACGCGCAGCTCGGTGAGCAGACCCTCGCCCCGCGCGTGCAGAAACCAAAGTACAAAATAATAGATGAGGACACTCAACCCCTTCCACAAAAGCAACAACAGAAACCTCAACCAACACAAAAGCCCTCAACTCAAATAAAACCAAAACAAACTCAGCCAGAACCGGAAGAGAACCTGAAAACGTCAAAATTCAACCCGAAAGAACAGCCAGAAACGGTTGAAGAGGGAGACAACAGAGTTCCGTGTCAATTCTGCGCGAGAAAGTTCCAGCCGGACAGAGTAGGGACACACGAAAAAATATGCGCAGAGAACCCGGCAAAGGCGAAGAAGAGGCCCGCGATGATCCAGAAAGTGGAACTCGCTAGTGGAGAAGCGCCTGTGAATAAGCAAAAGAAGGTCGTGGGGCAGTGAGAGTTAAATATATATTTGTTACTCAATTAATAATATTTTTAAGAATATATAATATTAAAAAAACGATATGTACTGCGGATCTTCCTGTATGAGAAGGAGAAGCATTGTAAGATTGATTTTGTACATATATGTTACTCAAGTAGCTATGAAGAATAAATATTAATACTTTTATCATTTTCACTCCGACTACTAATTTGACTTTATTTCTTCTTGTTATGTTGTTACGACTTTGACAAGTTCAATTTTTATCATTCTCATTGTGTATAAGTATTTCCTCATTTGAACTCAAAAAATATTTGATTGAGTTTTTCGATATTTTTGTAATTGTGAAAATTGAATGTCGATGTTTTTCAATCACGTCCACAGAGTTTCCTTATTAAATTTAAGTCACAAAACTCCTCGTCAATCATTTAAATCATTAACAAACTTAGTAAATTAATTTACTACAATTCTTCAAAACTGAGAATTTTTTCATTATTATTTACTAATTTTTTTGATAGACATTATTTATTATTTTCAATTTACTGTGAACATTCTATGCAACTATTTTCTGCAATACTTTTGTTTTTTACAATTGACTTTGTCTATGAAGTCCTATTTTCATCATGAAGCAAAGTAGTTAATGAAAAAGTTAGATGTTACGTTATAATCTTCTTAAGCAATTTTAAATACGTTACTGAATTTTTAGTTCATATATAGATATTTGGTCCTGTGATACTAATATTTTCTTCATTGAAACTAAACTGAAATAGTGAAGTGGATATATACTTTTAGTATTATTTTCTTTTAGTATTCTAATAGCGTCGGTTATGTGTGTTTGCACTTCTACTTATAGCTTAATAAGCTTAAATTTATATAAATTTCTTAAAAAGTAACAGCACTATTTAAGACGCTAGCAGAACTTCTGTGGCAAGAGCTGTTGTCGTTGAACATAACTGAATATTATATAACTATACAAGTAACGGCGATTGATTTGCATAATGACTAAAAATATATTTAATATTTTTAGATTGTTAAAAATAAAACACGAGAGTGAATTGAATCTTTTAATAAATTGAAGTTGCATTACTATAGTTCTAAGTACTATATATTTTACTTTGTTTAAAAGTTATTTATTATTCATTTTGATTTTAGAACATTATGGTTTTAATAAGATTTTATGAAATTATATATAACTAAATTATATTAATTTAAGAACACAGTTTACAGCTACATCAATGTGGTTAATATACTTTGTAAGTTTTAAATATTATTTCGGTTTTTGTAATCAAAATTTTAACATAAATTTGGTAACTAGCTGAGGTGGAATTTATAATTTAAAGTAAATAGATTTTTTGGCTTATTCTGAGTACAGTTAGTACAAATTTTAGTCTATTGCTCCTTATTCATAAGTATATTGCAATAAATCATAGCAAATATTGTAAAATTAGCTTTGAATTTTGAAGACAGAAATAATATCAATATTAATTGATCCATTAAGTTATGGTTTTAGATCTAAATTCAAAACATTTATATAGAGCGCTTTGTTCGACACGTGATTCTGGAAATACTTAATAAGTTGAATGCATGCATTTTAGATTTTTCTAGTAAGGGCAATTAAAAAACAGCGAATAAATTTTGTAGGTTGACTGTTTGACTTAAAGACTTAGCTCTACTCTTTTAAAGGAAACTCTGTGGAAGCAGTTAATGAAGTTAGCCCCAATTACTCTATAGATTGGAAAACACAAATTTATTTCCTTATATTCGGTGTATAATAAATATTTGTTTTACAAGAAATAGTGCATTCTCAGCGTTTGTTATAAACCCAGCGTTTGAAGTCAAAAAATTACTCATAAGCTAATTTTTCTTCAATTTCGTTTGATTATTTTTGCGCTTAGATTCGAAAATCTATTAAGCTCAATCTATCGTCAATGTACGACCAGCCATCGTTGAAATAATATTGAAAGTTTGCATCGTCTCACTTGGTTGATTAAGCTGTTTATTATTTGCATTTTTAACTAAAAGTTTTTAAATAGAAATATTTTAAGGAATATTTCAAGGTAGTTTTGAGATTTAAATGTTTTACCGTAGTCTATATTGTTATAAGCGAGTTTTGTTATAGGTCTATTGTCATTCACTAATTTTCATAATACCTCGAAGGAGGAGTGGAGATTAATTTAAATAACTCAAAACATCCTAAAAAGCAAAATAGAAATAATAATAACATTAAAATATAATATCGTTCAATTCGGCAACCTCTGTGCCAGGAGTGGGTAATTTTCGGGACCGATTTTAAAGCGGATGGCACTGAGGGAATACATAAGTTACTATAAAATATGATGTTTGATGCATTTAAAGTAAATTCTGAATATTATTAACAGAGTTATTGCCATATATTTGATAACGAGTCATTTATGATTAAATGTTACAATATAACGTATTTATAGCCATCGAACGCAATTAAATATATTTATAAATATTAAGTCAAATATTGTAAAGTCAAATATTAACAATAATTTGTTACACAGAAAACTTACTATAAGTTGCAGAAATACTATATTAGTATTTAAATATCCACTTCAATATAGATTAATAATTACACAATACTTACATTGTCAAATTAAATTATATATATTAACAAATTATTATATCACTTATAATATGAGAGTGCTAATAATTTTGTTTGGATTATTTAAAAAATTAAATAATATGATTACAATACTATTAAGCTTTAACAAGGTAAAATTACAGAACGGTAAAGAATTCGAGTGATTAAGTATATTCTTTTATTCTTTCAGTTATTTTCAATGTAAATATATTTTATAGATATCAATACCATATTATTATATTATTATTATATTTGAAGTGGTATCTTGCAATTCTTTGTTATGTACAAATATATAACTTATTTCAACATATTTATAGATATATTGAGATATCAGTAAAAGTTAGAAATTAATAATTAAAATTGCAGATGAATGTTTCCATTGGTGTATATATTAAAAATGTTAGTTATTTCACCCCCAGATAATGGGTTCAAAATATGATGTTGATTATAAGAATAACTCTCTTGATTCAATCCTGATTACTCTGGCACCGGGGTCAATATTAAATCTTATTCTGTTTGCAAGATATTTACAGAGTTTCAGAGAGTTTGCAATATTATTTAAGCATTTAATGAGATGTCAGTTATGTATTTGCATAAGACAAAAGTGATTCGTTTACTATTTGTATATCATATATTAGTATTATATTATTTATAAAGGCGTTATTGTAGCTTTCTTATTGAAGTTAAAATGAATTGTTTTAGCATTTGGTGTGGGAGGCTGGTAACCAAAAATGAACCTAAATATTGAAATATGTATTCGCTATATTGAGCTAGAGAAATAAAATTATACAATAATATCACAAATACGCTCATATATAGGTCCCGCCTATAAAAATTATTTTCTCCCACTCCTGGCACAGAGGTATTCGGCAGTGCATATAAAAAACGTTTAAATTTATCACTAAATTTATCTGGTAAAGAGAATAGAAACTCTATTATGAAAGTTTTTTAAGTGCCAATTTTCAATTTCGCATTATTTTAATTCGTTAAATCCCATAATTTACTGGCATTCTTTTACAAGTATTAAATAAGAATAAATAGCTATTTCATGCATGTCTTTTTCCAATTAAATGTGCTAACATCGCTTAATTTCTGGATATAGAATGGCATCCTATATTTATTGCTTAGTGTATTTTGAAAGATTAGATTCAACACTGTAAATAAAATGTCCTTCAATTTCAGATATGTTATATTTACCACATACTTTAATAAGTTAGCGCAGCTAGAATTTAGTTTTAGTTAATGTAGATCTCTTTGAGTATGTAATACTTTACTCATCGATAAGTTAGTTTATTGCTACATAAAACGACTTATTAAATTATTCAGAAGTCATCAAGTCAAATCTACTTCTATTTATTATCTATTATTAATAATCTATTAAATATATAACATCATGAATTATACATAAGTCTGGAATGTCAATAAGAGTTTCTATTTGAGGTAATAAATCAGATTACACAATTATTTCTGCTATAATTTACTATTCTGGTTCTTATTTATTACGTTCTTTGTTTGAGATTGTAAATTGCTACGAACAATTTAGTTTCGTTATATCTTAGGTGCTATTAAGTTATAACTAAGATTTAGACTTCACTTTCATTTTTGTTATTTTAAGTTTGTGATTTAATATATCACCATGATTTTAATAAAAATCTTGCGCAATTTGATCAGCTGTTAAAGTTTCTATATTAATTTTTTCCTATGTTTAAGTGTCATAGAATTCCATATTCTTTAGCAATGAAGTGGAAACAATAATAATTATATATCTTTTTGGTTGTAAGACATTAAAGTTTTATGTAAAAAGAATAACTCATTTAGCGGGCTTTTTAACATTTGACTTTCTGTCCGGATTTTTGAGGCATAACCCTACATGTTTTGCCATTGCACTAGCTCCAAATCTTCTTCCACAGAATTCACATGGCACAACTTCTTCTGCATCTATTTTAGATCCGTCTGGTGCTAATAGTGCCATCGGATCGTTGAAATCGTAAGTTGTTGCTGATTTTTAAGTCTCAGCTTTATCAATTTTTGAGTTATTCACAGAATCAAAGTCGTATGATTTTTCTGTAGCTTGAGTTTTAACCACAGATTTTTCAGGTTCTTTTTCCTAAAAGCGAACTTTTTTCTAAGAGGGTGGAGATACTACGTCATTAAGAGTCAAATCTGGTTTTACTTCAGGTTTAAGAACTTGCTTTTATACTGGTGCTGGCTCAGGTTCTTCATCTGCAATTTCTATTTCAAATCTTTGTGGCTAATTTCTTTTAACACGTTTGGAAACAGGCTTTTGTAATTCAACAGGAAGCGGATTTTAAATCCACTCGTATTTTGATTTCAAGTGTTGTAGATAAGTGCTACACTCTTCTAGATTTTGCTTTTTAAGTAGACGTTGAATAAAAATTTAGGATTTTACCAATTAAACAGGTAAGCTGAAGGGCTTGACAGAATCAGTCATTGGAGTGGATTATTGATAAAAATTTGTTTAAAATTTATAAAACAAACCACTTCAATAATTCAAATTTTTGATTAAATATTTTAGTCCCGTACATACCAGCCATCCCAAATACAGTTACAATGTTTAAATGTATACTAATATACGTATTAATATATCAAATCACTAATCTTTGAAAGTTAAAGCAAAAAACATTACATTATATTTTGAAAAATAAATGACAAATACAAGACAAACAGTATTTTAATAGATTATGATAAAATTTCACACTATGAGGTCCAACCGTTTTTAATTCACAAACGCGATGAGCTCAGACTTGTTGGCTTGCTTTTTCTCAAATTTGTAGAATGCGTAAATAATATAAGAAAATGTTTCGAGGAGTCCTATAAAACTTACAACTAATAAAACGATGCACGTTATGTTCACGCCGTTGTATACCACATCAATAGCGATGAAGCTGAACGTGAACAGTTCAAATCCTGTATTATTATTCTATTTAACCACAAGAAATGGATAGTTCTATAATTTAGCATCGTCATAGTCAGCGCACTAGCTAGTATCGTAGTCTGGTTGCGTTATTTACTTCAAAGAGCTCATTTTTCTTATGGTCACGTTCGTACTCCCAGTTGAATGAAATTCTACCTCATAAAACTTAGAGTCAGCGTTATAACTGGTAGAAACAGACTTATCGTTAAACATCACTGTTGAAGGCTCAGAAAACTCATATTTAACAACTTGATCCTAACTTGGAGCTAGCACGTATGTAAGATTCATGTCAGCTACAGAGCTAAGCTAAACTTATTATGTTGCCATCTAAGACAACTTCAAATCCTTGCATAGGCTGTAAGTGTGCGAATCAAGTTTTTGCAGTTTAAATTCTTGCGGTATGCTTTACAAAAAGTTTGTGCTAAGAACTGCCAAAGAGGGATTGTAATGAGACGAAAGAGCTGACTAACAAGTGTTATCGCATTGCGACAGGTACTGCATGCAGCGATACTCTCTATTAGAACCCTGAGATACATATAGAATTGTCACTGAAATAAAGCAAATAGCAGAGGCAGTGCAAATTATAGATTAACAAGTTAATTATGATTTGTGATATTGTGAATTCCTAATCTTAAACGCATACTTATACATTTTTGTTTGAAGTGGTTGTTTATCCAAAAATTATAATTAAACATACTAAAACATAAGAATACATTAATAATTTAAACGATTTAAACAGACACATTAATGTAAACATCATAAACACTTTTAAACAAACTTAAAATTTACATATTGACTGACATATTGATTCTACATAAATAAAATTAAATATAATATAGAGTTTACATACCCCAGTAAGCATTTTGAGTCAATTAAGAATATTAGCAATATACTCAACCAAAAGCTGTTATCAACAAAAAGATCTCCAAAACAAACTCCATTAGCCCGAAAGAGCTAACGGAGAGTCTGTGAGGAGGTGTGCCGTGTGATAACGCTGTGCGAGATATTTGGTAAGAGAGGAATGTTGTTGGTTTCTTAGTGATCATTGGTTTAGAAAGGAAATGTGATATACTAAAGCAATTATCGTCCACCTACACCATATTTTGGAATTAGATTATAATGTGAAAATTACTACTTTTATGACCGAAAATAATTTTCAAAAGTAAAAGTAAATTTTCAAAAAATTCAACAAATGACTATTTATTAGTTTGTACCTACGATATGAGTTTTAGTACCATTAGCTTCTATTAAATTGAGACTTATTTTTGTTTTTTGTCATTTTATTCATTATATGCGTTTTATGGTTGTAATTTGTTTATAATAGAAAGAGTGATAATATAAACTTATAATTTATTATATAGCATAAAATAAATTCCATATAATATATTTGTCCCCACTTCAAACTATGCTTTTATTGGATTTGTGCGTGTGTTTAAAGCGTTAGCGCATTGAAACTGATTTTCAGGCTCCTTTAACGTCTGCTACGTAGAAGCTTCAATATGACTAACTTATAGATCATTTTGACAATACGAACACTGCTACTTTCAAGTAGAAGTACTTGGTGAACACTGAGTAGTGCAAATCTGCCACATGTCCCATTTTCTTGCACATTGGTGGCGAGTCTCCGCTTCCGGACACAGCTCTCGACGGTGTGAAGTACGCCAATTTCTACTTCGCGAAAGAGCTCGGGGCGATTACAGTTGCCCTCGAGCACAGGTACTACGGTGATTCGTACCCATCTGCTGATTTGCAATATTTATCCTCAAAGCAAGCCCAAGCTGATATAGTTCGCTTCCTCCAGTTCATAAAGACCTCTTACAAACAAGAAAATGCAAAAGTAATTGTTCAGGGGGGTTCTTATCCGGGGGCGTTATCTGGGTGGTTGAGGAACCGCTTCCCTCACATGATCGATGTCTCTTTAAGTTCATCCGGTCCATTCATGGGCATGAACGAGTACACTGATTATTTAAAGCACATTCAGGGCTAGTTTTAACGCGTTGGATGCCTTGATAAATTAGAATCAGCACTTAGTTACACTGAGGAGTGCGTTCTGAGCGATAGATTACGTAAAAAGTTCATAACCGCATTTGACGTAACAGACGAATCAGTAGATTGGAAAAACGAGATGGACATCGCGAATGTACTGGAAGCAGTCACCGACGGGCTCGCTGGGCTAGTACAATACGCAAAAGCACCTGGATACGATGGAACTGACTACCAAGGAGAGCTGGAGATGTTCTGCACGGAACTCAACGCAGCAGCCACTATGGATTAGTAAATGACCGTACTTGGAGCTCACAACAAGCTAACCGGAGTAAAACTCTCTTACAGCGCGTACATAGCCTCGCTTCAAGAAGACTCCTCGTCCAGATCCTGGTTCTACCAAACATGTACCGAATTCGGCTACTACCAAACTGCAGTATATCCAGACTCCATATTCAGCTAGAGAATCAATATGGACTACTTCATGCACATCTGCAATGACGCCTTCTTCACACAGTTCTCCTTCGAAGAAACGAAGGTAGCAGTTCAGGAGATGATCGACTACACAAATGCGTTCTACGGAGGCAGAAATGTGGGCAGAACGCACATCTACTTCACCAACGGTAGAGTGGACCCCTGGAGCGAGCTCAGCGTAGTTTAAGAGAAGAAGTGGATTGATGGGCAGTGGGTGAGCAAGGAATCGGTTGTAGAGTGGATCGAGCTCGGATCGCACTGCACCGACATGAACCTTATCTGGAAGATTAACGATGACCTGAGAACCAGACAGCTGGAGAAGATCAAAGAGTGGATCGCGTGAGGTTTACTGAATTTTTAAAATTCAATATATTTCAGTTAAATTATTTAATTATTAAAAGCAAATTTCTCAAAAGACTATATAGATAAAGTAGCAGAAAATTGAACTTATCACTCACATATTTGTGAGTGATTTTCAGGACATATACATTTAAAATAATTAACAATTAATTACATTAATTAACAATTCATTAGAAATATATATATTTACGGGAACTTGTGGAAGAGTAATATAAAAGAAGACGAAAAAATTGTAAAGAATTAAAAAGAATTACTAATCAACTATAAAATTTTATATTATATCACTCGGCTCTTTATTCCATGAGTGTTCTGTTCTCATTAGACAAATACTATACTTCGTTGAATTCTATTCCTTTCAATTGAAGTGTTTTCCCTGCTATCCAAACTGTATTTTCTCCTTTTTAAACGATTATTTTATTGTAATCACACTTAACGCTTAAACCTGATTTTTCCACTTATCTTTTTGCGCTCATTTCAGCGATTACTTTATCTACTACATCACCTTTAAAATTATAGCAATAAATTTCGTTGTCTGCATCGCAAACGATTGTTTCACCATTAATACCAATTCGCGATACATGGATATGGGCTTCAGGATAAATCAAACCTAATATTTAACCGTTACTAAGGCTGTGTATTAAAATCATGTCATATGAAGCAGAAACCAAATAATTGTCGTTGCAGTTGATGCACTGTATTTTTTCTGTGTGTGTAATATCCTATTTGATATTTTTTGGTTGCAAGATATTTGTGAATTTGATATTACCTTTAACATCCGCGCAAGCGATGACTTGATTTGGCCCGAAACACACGTTGACGATTTGGTGTTCTTGTTAACTCATGGAGATGAGTTTTCCGTTTGTATTGGCGATGATGAGAGTTTTGTCATCTGAACTTGCTGCGATGATATCATCTTATATTTGTGTGCTTGAAATTTTTCCGACTGGGTTTTTGAGCACTTTTAGGTTTGGGTTTTGGAAAGTACGCGCGTTATATATTTGGATTTGATTTTTGGAGCTAAGTACAATGTTTTGGCTGCCGAAGGCTACTTGGTTAACGTCTGTGTCCGATTCGATTTGGTGTAGTACTTTCCCAGTTTTAGCGTCGAAGAATTTTACCACTGTTCCGCATGCGGTGGCGAGTATTTCTCCGTCTTTTGAGAACGAGATGCTGGTAACTGGTCCTGGGTGTACTAAATTGTGTATTTGTTCTCCTTTCTCGAATATTTTAACTGTTTTGTCCATGCTTGCCGTTGCGATCAGATCCTGTCCGAATTGTGCGCACGTTACGTAGTGCGTGTGTTAGTCTATTGTTTGCACC
This sequence comes from Hexamita inflata, assembly GCA_963988835.1. Taxonomy (NCBI): domain Eukaryota; phylum Fornicata; order Diplomonadida; family Hexamitidae; genus Hexamita; species Hexamita inflata. The sequence goes on along the minus strand of CAXDID010000838.1, from coordinate 264,195 downwards.
AGTTCTCCGCGCGCGTTGTGAACAAGCGCCTGGCAGTCGTTCGAGCCCGAGATCAGCTCATTCTGCTGGTTAAACTGCAAGCAGTTCACCTGTGAGGCGTGATCAGTGATTGTCCTGATCAAATCGCTGCTCTGAACGTCCCAGATCTTAATCACCCCTTTACAATCTCCAGTGGCCAATTACCCCTTTGAGTTAAAGCAGATCACGTTCACCTCACCGCAGAACACACTTGCTGGGAATGTGCACGTTTGAAAAATCAAGATTGTTAAAGGGGAAGTGGAAGAAGTTCAAAATGGAAATGGAGTTCGAGGCCGAGAAAGACAGAGACAAATTGGTCTTCGAGTTGTTTATAATTGAAAACAGCTGTTTAATGTGGGATGGAGATAAAGATAATGTGCGCTGAATGTTCTCCAAGGTCTTGAAGTCGATGTAGTTCTTGAATAAGTCGGAATGCGGGTCCAAGAGCATGTTAATCAAAGACTACACCTCGGCGGAGGTATCAACTTATTATAATTGCGGTTGCGCTTGGGGTTAAGGCTAGGACTGCTCAGAAACTGGCTAGGGAGCTGGCGCGGGCTGAATACCCGGAGAAAGAGTAGCTTGCGGACCACAACCCATTTATGAAGCGGAAAATTGAATCCAAAGCTGCAAAAATAATAATACAGACTAAAAATCTACTAAAATATTATTAAAATTGATTGATTACATTTTTATAAAACGTGCATTTTAATTATACGCCCAATACACAATGTTGAATTCATGTATCTTAAATATTTTAAAAATCACACAAATACTAAAATAATGAAGACATCACACCGTAAATTGCGTCTATACTGGTCACCCTTTTTCTCTGATCATCACATTTCCTTTCCTTTCTAAACCAATGATCCCTAAGAAACCAACAACATTCCTCTTTAACCAAATATCTCGCACTGCGTTATCACACGTCACACCTCCTCACAGACTCTCCGTTAGCTCTTTCGGGCTAATGGGGTTTGTTTTGGAGATCTTTTTGTTGATAACAGCTTTTGGTTGAGTAGGGGAGTTGCGTGTTATTGTGTTAGCGTTGTTTCTTATTTGGTCAAGGTTTAAACATAGCTCCTCTTAATATTTCATTTTTTAAGATACGGAAGTGAAATTTTATATTTATATTGATAATAGTCTATATCGTTTACAATTATATTATTTTCAAAAACTAAAATAATAGATTAAGTGCTGCACTAATAACATGACTCAGTCAACAGCAACAATCCAACAATACATCTAAACGCTGTAAATATAAATAATTAGTTACTATATTACCTCGAATGCAGACCCCACCCCTATTCACTTACAGACCCCAAAAGCGCTCACTTACAGACCCCCTTCAATATTTATGAATAAAAAGGTTTGTAACTGAATTGTATTTAGGGTCTGTAACTGAAATAATTTGATATTTAAAACTTATTAAATAGTAATGATTCTAACGAGTTTAAAACAAATATAAACAAGGAAACTTAATTATCTTTAATATATCACACTATTTACAACATTAAACGTGAAGCAAGACAGAATAGAAATGTAAAGCGAGACTAACTTACACTGTAAATACTTTGAAGACATGCGCACAAAAGAGAGAAATAATCTCCCCTCTTTGTAGGACATGTAAAATGTATTGGAAATTGTTATTATTCTTTTTCTACAACCATTTCTATAACCATTATAATTTATAGATGAAGTGATTTTATTATAATTTTAAAGCCCAAAGGTGTGCGAACAATCTCTAAAGTATTCATAAAAACACAAAAAATAAAAGCATTATACTTAATATAGTTAAACTATCATATACAATATAAACAACCACAAGCGGTGAACATAGAAGCAAGAGTGAACTTAGTATTATTTAGGTTTAGCTATTCTCTGCTATATAATGTTTTTTCGCAAAAAATTTGTTGTTACTTTATAAATATTAAAATGTAAACATAATATTTCCACTTCAGAACTACACATGTACTCTAATTAATACATTAAAATTGACTAAAATGCTTGCATGGGCTGTGGTGGATGTATAACTGCATGTCCTCATGACGCGCTTGAGTTCGACGCAGAAGGAAAATCAAGTATTAAATTAGCAAATGTGTGTGACGGTGAACACGAATGCGTTATATTTTGTCCAATTGGAGCATTGACCTAAAACTAAGATTACAAACAAAAAGTTGACATCGAAGAAGAAACCGAGAAAATGGAACAAATAGTTAATTGTTGATTCATTGATATAATTATATTTTTGTTCTGTATTTTGGAATAAATATAACTACTGAATTATTATATACTTTAAATACATGTAAATAATTATTAGAATATCGCGATAAATGAGATAACGATAAATGAAGTATGTAAATTGACCCAATTGTTGAAAATATTATAGGTATCATTTTGTCTCGTGATTTGGTATTATACTTTTAATTACTAGTTTGAAGTAAAGTTAAATCGTTGAAACACTTTCACCGTTCGTTTATCAATCATGCGCTGATTATATAAATTGGTAAAAGTAAGATGATTATAATTATTATTCATTAAAATATGTAATTATTAATTTTATAAATTCATATTACACTTCTCTAATGAACAAAGGTAAAAATATCATTAAAATATAATATTAAAATGTTGATTTATAACCCTAGCTTGTCTACTATAAAAAATTCAAATATTCATATTCGAATATTAAATTATTAAAAATATTATAATTTTCATTTTATTATTTATCTTCCCTCAAAACATGACTACATCAACACTTTATTTGACGAACTCACAAATTAAGTTCGCGCGCATTTCCAGCTAAAGTTTTAGTTTCGGGGCGTCGTGGTCGGTTAAAATTAAAATGGGATGTATTCGTTTACCGATTCAACAACTTCTTCGAACTACATTAATAATGTTTTATAGAAAGATTGTACTGCATTATTGAACAGTAACCCAGTTGCAGGGTGCTGAGTGAAATTAATAATTTAGATTTTAAAAAATATTTTTTGCTTATAAAATGATAGTGTGTTTTTACATCATAATTTGTAATTCAAATATTATTATTTTCATTTATCTTCCCTCAAAACATGACAACATCCGTCGTAACTGGCACGACCGGTGCAACTCCTTCGTTTGTCGGCTCCTTCTCCGTTTTCTTTTGGTTCTTTTTCTTCTTCAAAACCATGAAAGTTGTAACGACGGAAACAAGGATGATTAACAAAGGAACTGCTACGGCGATGGCGATCGTTTTGTTTTTACTGTTCATTTTGCACTTATTATTTTAAAAGACGTACTTTGGAAGGCAGCTGCAGTTGTTTTCGGCTGCATAAATCGAGTATTCGTCAATATCAGCACATTCAACACATTTCTGATCGGTGATTACCATTGAGTTCGACCAGCAGTCCTCGCACGTTTGATCACCGGCGAATCCGATTGACTCATCGCAGATGCATTAATTATCACTAAATACTTTTCCGTGCCCACAGGGCTTGCACTCACCTTAATCTGCTATTTATTGCATTTACCAGCAATTTTCGCACGAAGCTGCGTTAAATCCAGCATAACCCAGTTGCTCGTCGCATACGCACTCTTTTGTAGAGCTTGAAAATGTGGTTCCTGGTTTGCATTCTTGGCACTTTCCATTAACTATAATTTAGTTCTTGCTCCAACAATTATCACATGTTAGCGCTTAGCCTACGTATCCTTGGTACTCGTTACATACGCATTCGTTGTTTGTCACCATATTATTGCTTTGACAGCTCTGGCACAACCCGTTAAAGATTATTTAGTTTTGCCCCCAGCAGTCTTAGCAATTATTCGGGTCGGATCCGCTGAATCCCTGTTGATTATCGCACAAACACGAGTGCGTATTTTCATCGTAAAACGTTCCGTATCCGCACGACTGGCAGTATCCTTAAACGACCACCTGCTGAGTATCCCAGCACAAAACGCATTATGAGTTACTTTACTGGGCTTGGTTCGCACCTCCGTAGCCTAGTTGTTCGTTACAAGCGCACTTTCCGGCCTTGAAAACGGTACCAGTTTGTGTGCACTGTTAACACTGCCCATCTTTTGCGATTTGTAAAACGTCCCAGCAGTTAACGCACACCCAGAAGTTAGCTCCAATGAACCCCTGGGTCTCATCGCAGACGCACTGATTCGCTGACTTTTCAAAGAACGTTCCAGTGTTGCACTTTTCAACGCATGCGCCCATAATCGCTGGCTGGTTCTTGTCCCAGCACGAAACGCAATTAGTAGAGTCACCGCCAACGTAGCCGAGATCCTGACTGCAGTAGCATTGCCCGTTATCTTTGATGGCGCCAGTGTAGCAGTCCTGACACTGTCCGTTTACGGAAACTTTGTTGTTAATCGCGCACAGGTAACAAGAGGCTCCATTTTGACCATAACCAGTTGAACTATCGCAAACGCACTCATCGTTAATACAGACCTGATTTGGACCACAGGAGGCCCCTGCTGCGCATTCGCCGAGCAGGTTCTATTATTTAGATGCTATTTTTACACATGAGTCGTTATTGAGGTATTCATCGCCGTCACAAACTAAGTTTTAGTTGCACAAGGTCAGTAGCAACATGTTCTGGAGTGAGGTAAATAAGAAATTAATTTATAAATGTATGAATAAGCATATAATTAGCCGATAATTTGTTAAATTTTAAACAAATTAAACAATTTGTTTGAGTTGATTTAAACATAGGTAACTGTTAAAATTGTTTAAACATCTTTATTTTTATACAATTAATATACATGTATTACTATTCTTATAAAATTGTATAATTCCACTTCCTTTAAAAAAACTGAGATATTTAAACATATTTATAATATTATATGTATTTTTATGTATACTCATTGGATAATAAAACAACTATTTCTATATTTAGCGAAAGAAGACTATTGAAAGAATAATCTATAGTTCTGGCAATATTTACTTTAACAAAAGAGCTATAATATTTTGTTCACAAAAATAATGTGTTAGTGTGTTTGGCGGTAAATATGAAATACAGAATATTAATACTTAAAAATTTTGAATAATGTCGCTATATATTCCATTCCAATTGTAACAAATACAGACCTAAAGTTAATACCAAAATATGGTGACACAATGATGTCATCCAACACTTAATCATAAAATTACTTTGTAATTTCAAAATATCGAATCTCGTATTTCGTGAGCCAAGATTATGTTTCATATTAGTTTCAGTTATTATGTTCTAATAATAATTGATTTAGTGTTTATTCCATTTCACATGTTACCAAGTCTTCCAGCTCTGAAGTGCGTAAACTCAAAAAGCTTTCATTCGTCAATGACTAGTAGCTGCTCGATCAGCAGTACATTATTTGTTGAATTTAACACAGCCGCTAACATTGAATTATAAAATGTTAAATTGATGTAACTAATTCAAAATGTAAAGAGAAGCACACAGTAACTGCATAATTTATCTACTAAGCAACATAATGTCTAAAAATAATTCGTAATGCTCGATAACAATATGTATATATTGTGCATTAATCACCGAAAGCTCTTTTAATAGTGGTTTATGAAATGATTATTTATGTTTAATATTAATTAGCCCTTGCTCGCTTTTCAATTCAGTTTTTGATACAATTGATTAATATTATTTTCTCACTCGTCGAGGGTTACTCCGAGCCCGTCCGACATAATTCTATTTAGTTATAAATGTAGTTATATTTATATTTTTAATGATTAAAATACGACACAGTTATCCTTCGAATAAACGAAGGCAGCAGTAGCAGGTAGGACGCACATCTACTTCACTAACGGTAGAGTTGAGCGAGCTCAGCGTAGTTTAGGAAAAGAAGTTGATTGATGAAATGGAATCTGTTGTAGAGTGAATTGGTGTGAGCTAATCGATTGTTTACAGTTCATGCTATAATTTTAAACCTTTGAAAATAACATATTCAATACAATTTGAGGTAAATGTTGTAGAGGAGTTTATTTTAGTTCTCTTTTAGAATCGAAAAGTTGTTAAGATCGTTTTGAAAGGTCTTTTCGAGTGCGTTGAGTTTTTGTTTCAGTTTTAAAAGATCGTTTCTTGTGTTCAAAATAATTATTTTCAAGTTTATTTCTCTGTTCACGAGGAACTCGTCGCTGCTGTTTTAGTTTATTTGGTTCAGAATTTGAGGAGGTTTCATTGATGTGAAAAGTTTTGTTGTCTTTGATGCATTAATTAGATTAACATTTAATAAATGTGTCCAAGGTTTTAATACTGTTATCTGATTATTATTAAAATTCTTTCTTATCAATGATATGTTTGAATTATGAATATATTGATTTATTATTAATATTGGAATGTGTTTCTATTTGAGCATTCGATTGTTTACACTACACTGTGTATTAATAATATCATCACACCTGTGTATTAATACTTTGCTTTATTTGATATTTAATTAAAGTTAAATGTGTACACTTCATAATATAAAAATATTTTTCCAGACTTCTAGAAATAACTGAATTTAACATATTATTACAGCTCAACAATACTTAATAATAAGACTCACTCAATAGCAACAATCCAACAATACATCTAAACGCAATAAATAAAAATATACTAGTTATTTTACTACAGTCAGTCCAGATTGAGAATGCACTTTTTGTGAATAAAAGGACTAAAAAGTTTTTGTTCTGTATAACTAATTATTGTATCTATATTGACTATAGTTTATAATAGGTTTCCAACAACTGCAATATGTACTTAAAAAATTCAAATGATTAAAATATAACTTCACTAATAGAAGTCGTACGCCGCTAACAATAATATGGTAAAGGTTTAACATTATATGTATATACACAACAGAGTCATCTTCTTCTATTCAATCTATGTGCTTACATAAGCCAAATTCTATCATATTTTGACTGTTTTCATTTCATAACAATATTGAACTTTAAATTTATAAAATAATAGTATATATCGAATATGCAATGATATAAAATATTTAAATAATTTTTGTGAAAAAAGTTTCCGAAATTCAGAAATTGTATGAAATTGTATGAAATTGTATTTTACATTTGTGTTCGAAGTATAAAATTTGTATGCTGATAGCAGTGTTCTTCAAAATTGGTGCAACTATGTAATATTATACTTGCAATGTATTATTAAAGCATTTATTCATTTCATTCCATGTTACGGTTTTTAAAGTCATTATTTGATTATTGTTTAAATGTCAATAATTTCAAATACTAAAATACTAATATCAAATAACTTTTAATATATTTATTGATCAAAGGTAGTAATAATAATAAATTTGAAATATCATTCCAATCTGAGCTATGTATTATAATGGTCATTTTTGTGTTTTTGATATAATTCTCAATTCAATCGAAATATCAAAATAGTATATTAATTTAAAATATGCAAAAATTCTTTCTTGCAAATGTTGGAAGATATAGACTATCATATTCCAAGTAATAGTGATACAGCAAAATAGCATATATTTGAGGTGGTAAAGATTTAAGGAGAGTGAAGAGGAAAATGTAATAGTTATAAGTATATAGCAATACGAAGAAGATATTTATTAAATGTGGACATCACTACTAGTAGCAAATACACTAATTCTAAAACGCAATACTTTAAGATATAAGATTGTTATCTATGAACGAACGTATGAACGAATAATAATAACATGACTCACTCAACAGCAACAATCCAACAATACATCTAAACGTAATAAATAAATATATACTAGTTATTTTACTTTAGCCAAGTAAAAATAATATATATTTTAATAATTCTTGTGGTTGATAATATTCCAGTTTATTAAAATGACTTCCATCTTTGTTTCCAATCTAAGTGATTCTGCTTCCTCATTTATGTAACAGCTTTAATGTATTTACTATGTGTGATTTAACATCTTTTTAATATCAAGTAACTTTTTTACTTTATCTTATGGTATGCAATGTAAACATATATACGTAATAGGGGGGTTGAAAATGCTACCCCCTTCTGAATGAGGTTATGTAGTAATTAGTTTTTTACTATGATTTTAGAGACATTTTAGATCTTTTTTGTAGAAAGTTTGTTTTTACATTTATTGTTCATTTAAATCAGATTTTGCTTTATCTTATTGTATTTTTAATATTTTAATGTTAGAACTCTTGAGGATGCTGTAAATAGTCCGGACTAGGCGCATTGACGGGACGAAGTGAAAAGTGATTTTTGTTATTATTTCTTGTATATATATGGGCTGAATATACTAGTGGTAGCTATTTTAAAGTGAAAGTTAAATTATCTTTATTCAGATAAAATATTTTATAATAGTAACTGATTTAAATACTTTATGTAATATAAAGATACCACTCCTAACATGAATGTTTTATAAGTTGGACTTGAACATGACATAAATATGAGTATCTAATCTGGTAAATTAATTATATTACAAGGTGAAACATAAATATTTAGTAGGAGTATTATTTGCGAATATGAACCTCTTATAACAATGAATAAAGGATTAATTTTGTAAGGGCAAATTTTAATTCAATCTAGTGAATACATATATTCACTGGATGATTTCATTTTGCATCCGATAGTGAAGATTTAAGCTGATTCAGAAATGTTTTATCTGAACAACACGCTTTATGTTTAACAAGGTAGAAGATAGGTGTATGAGATAAAAGATGGGTAATTAAAGTTCTTATGCTTCTTATCTGGTCAATTATTTTAGTTTTGGGATCGTTTGTATGTGGTTGATTTTGCTATTAACGTGGTCAATGCTGATTTTACTCAGAAGAAGGTGTATTAACATGGTACCAAACTTAATATTTAATTTTAATACTATAATTACTTAATTATAGGTTTTGACACTAATCACTCCATTTTTAACATGCTAACAGGTACTGGAGATCTATCGAGCATACATTTTTACAGCTCCAACGCAAAGAAGGTATTTATCAAGTAGCTTGGGTTGCAGAAAATGGCTGAATCGCTTAAACTCTACTAAGAGCGCCTTTAACGCGAATAATTATAATTTCAATAACTTCAGCATCAATTGAGCATAATCAATGCGTGTATATGTGGCAAAATTAAGCCCGTATTTACTCCATAAGCAGTTTTGACTAGAAATCCATTACATCTCTTAAATCCGATTCAGTTATCAAGTAATATCTTTTTATCAGCACAAAACGATAGTTTGCTCTTTTTGGACAACAATTTTAAAATTATCTATTCGTCACCTTTCCCTTCCGTTTGCAAACCAGTTCACCTCTCTCCTTCGTGTTATCACCGACCCTTAAAAACTGAATCTAATTTGTATATTCAGTTCTGCTCTCATTTATATTCAATCAACACGTAGATTATGAATTTGGAGTAAGCGATTGAAATTCCAAATTACATTTTGTCTGTTCACCCCTCCGCTTCATGTTTCGTTTTACAAAACACACTATTCGCACACAATTAAAACGGAACTGTTTATAAGTTAATTGATAATCGATTAGTGGAGGTGGAAAAGACAAAGTGCAAACGGATGTGGTTCGCAAATATTGACAGTGGAGTGGTTGCATTCGACGTTTTTGGAGCATACAGTGTTGATTCAGATAACAATGGATAACTAAGATTTAACGTTTTGTATTTAAATTACAGAAATGAAGTTACGAAAGTGTATGACGAGGAAAAACTGCTTGAAAAATTCACACCGAGGTTGAAAGCGGTATGTAAAGATTCGATTGATATTGACTTCAACGAACAAAGAAAACTAATAAGAGTAAATCTATGCGAAGCACAAAAAATACAATAGATAGAAGACAACATATTCATTCAAGAAGCACCAAAAGTACTCGCGATGGAAATTGTAATTCAAATGCACAAGAAAATGTTTGAAACACGATTTTAATAAAATGAGCGCTCACTGAAGGTGACACACGCTAAAAAGATAATTGTCACAAGCAAAATTCAAAGTATAGTTCATCAGTAACAGAATTCGTTCAATAAATGGCTGCTGAAGAGCGTTGAAGCGTTTAAAACCGAGTGAAATCAGAATTTATTGTATATCTAATATAAACATATTAAAAAAATGAAAATATGACGGTTAATCTATTAGAATAATTATTTGATTTCACTGCATTACCAGATCACTTATAATCTTGTTCAACCCAGTTGCATCGTCCCAGGTCACATCACTATTGGCCAATCTCACAGAGTATAAAGGTTTGAGAGCCAGAGCAGCGTCTTTATCTGGAAACTCCAAATAAATATCACATTTTTAACCTATTAATTCTTGTTTAGTGGTAACGTCAAATAATATTTTGTATTCTTCGGTAGAATACCACGAACTAGGATCTGTATTAATTGCAGTTTTCTGAACAATGTTTCCCGACATTATTACGAGGTTTACTGGGCGTTTATGAACTATCGCAGCAAGACCAACGTTTTTAAGAGAGAAATGGCCTTCAAAATGACCCTTAGCGTTTTGATAACTCAGATTCAAAAGGACCCACCTGTATCCCATCATATTTGTAAACTTTTTAAATGAAGTATCGCTCCACCTAAAGTAGCTGTCATCTCCATTTGCTGGTCCATTGAAATCTTCTGTGAAGCCCCATAGATTTTAACTGGTGATGTGTTGTATTCCAGCTTCCTTGACTACATTATTGAAGGTTGAGTAGTTTCCTTTGATATCTGTGTCCGTAGATTAGAATGAGAATGTTTCTCCGACTGAAATTGAGTATTTCGTAGTTTACTAAATGTAATTCTGGATTGTTGTGTTTGTTTTGTTGTATGGATCCAGGGTGCCGTAATCGTCGGCGTTTGTGTACAACGCATCATTATACAATCCGATTCTTGTACTAATGTCAGTATAGGAGTCTTTTCCTAATATAAGTCCGATATCGCTTGGTTTTCTCACCATGATCTTAATTTCAGGATCTAAAAGCTGAAGATATTTATCTCCTATTTATTTAACAGCATTTTCATAAGTAATTTGGCCGTTTTTCCCATTGTAAATGCTACTGTGCATTTCTCCCCAAGGACCAATGAGTCCAAATTATACGCCCAGGATAACATCTTTATTATCGTTTATCACTGGGGCTAAATCAGCTAGATGTGTTAAAACGGTTGAGATCTGGGCTGGTTCTGGCTTGGATACCCCATCATAATCATAGGCTGGTCTAAATATAACTTTCAAGTTATTGTTTCTTACATTAGTAAAAGCTTGTCTGATCTCAGTGAGTTTAGCTGACGGAATGTTAGCTAAAGCTTTACTGTTTTTCAAATTTACTTTTACAAATAAAACAGTTCCAAAAACTTTCAAATTGGTGTTTTTTGGAACGTAGTTTACTGTGTACGAATCGCGCCAGGTGGTAAGAAGCCAGTTTAGTGAACCATCAGCGAAATCTAAAGAATCCTGGTGCATATGCCACCCACGTTCAGGGTTCGGAATTTAATCAAAAGACTCTGTGAATTTGAAATGAATGTACGGGTCAGAGCTATTACCAGTTAGAACTACACAAAGAACTACAATTGTGATAATCGCAACTGATGCAGAAACCCCGCCAATAATTAAAATCTTAGTTTTCTTAGCCAGTTTTGGTCTCTTATTGCGGAATTGGATAAGTGGTGCGTTTATTACATCCGGGTTAGTATAAACCATTATATTTGGAGTGATGTTATAAAATGATAAAAATACAGTACTAAATAAAATAATATATAATATTAGAATCATGCAATCTTAAATAACACGATACAAAAAAATGTACAAAATAATATAAATACATAGAGCTAAACGTTGATTCAATGAATATTATTATCTATTTTCAGTATACCGTGGATACCAAATTAATCATAAGTTAAATACAGTAAAATTAATAAATATTGCACGAATTAACTTGCTGGATGATTCGTAAGATACAAAAATATTCTATGTGAGAACGCCTTTTAATATTGGTTACCAGTTCGCTTACCAGTTAATAAGTAATAACAGTTAATAAGAAATAATATGTCATAGTTCAATCAAATAATATCAAATGTCATAATTTATACTGCAATAGAAGTTGAAATTTAGATGATTCTATCATGACAATCCAGAAATCCACACTTACAACGCAAAAACGTTGCCACAACTAATCTCAATTTCCTACCTCAGCTTCTAGGTACTATAACTCAGAATAGCCTTTTTAATAGTATATAAAAAACTATCACTTTGTAATCCACTTGAAATGAAGTCTCTTTTGGTTCGCGCGCAGCACTATCATATTTTTTTGAGCAACTTTATATATTTCAAAAATCCTCTCCAGTTTATCTAACTGATGTTTTAGCTCCTCAGTTTTTCTCTTTATCATCTGCACCAGTTTAATTGCAACCGTTAATTAGATTTCAAGGAAATCGTCTGTGTTATTGTTTAAATTCTAAAGTGTTGTTCAGAGAGGTCATCAGAGAATATAACAAGCTCTTTGAATTAACACACTTAAGAGTTGGGAGGCTGAACATAATAGAAACGGAATAAATTTTAAAATAGTTGTGAACAATTACATTTATTTGTATGATTACATATGCACGTCAATCTTGATTCACTAAATACGTTTGATGAATTAAAATAACAAAGTTAATATTAAAAATTAGTGTTCAAATTCGGATCGTAATGATATTTATTGTAGTCTCTCATATAATTTCGAAAGTTAGTTACATTTGGAATGGAGAATTTACAAATATGCAAATTAGTTAAATTGCAATTATTCATATTAAATTCCACACCAAATCAATGCCGCTTTGCAACTGTCAACAGCTTTCTCAAGCTAAGTGCGACAAAGCGATGCTGAAATAGTTCAAGAACGCTGTATCTAGATATGTCTTGGTAATTGAGAACAAACTTGATCTAGCTTCTTTCTCCTTTGTAGATGATTTTAAAGTAGTGAGCATGCTCTCTGTGTACAACTGCTCAAACGTAAATTTCATTCGACCTTCGATAAATGTAACTGATTTGCGCCTAACTTTCTGCGACATTCAGGACATTGAGGGTATTCAGTACAGTGGTGGGCCCTCGAAATGCTTTTTTGAATTAGGAAGAAGAATGAAGTTTATTATTTGAATCTTACTTATATCACTGCCCGGCTCAATAATGAGTGTGTTCTCCCTCCTCATCAATACACTCATTAACTCTATTTACTATTGATTTGTAAAGTGCTTCAATCACATCAAGGCCTGGTTGAGCCTTGGATAGCTGTGCTACAATAATTAACGTATATAACTCTGTATATACTTCAATAATAAGTTTCAACTTTACCTAACGTTGTATAATTTAACAATCAAGAAAATTGATTTCTCATTATGAAATGGAAGTGGAAGATCATAAGTAAAATAACTGTTGTTTTAGAGTAGCATCAATATATTATTTAATGCTGGGCCCGACTAACCCACTTGATTCCATTCTTCAAGAAACAAAAATGCATTCATTATTTGAATATTGAGAATGAAAGCGACTGTAACTACCTGAATTATAATTCTAATTAAGCGAAGTACCAATACTTCATCTTGAGCTCCCGGTTGAGATTGAAAGAAAAAGTCCTCCATTGTTTTTCGTGATTAAGAAATACCTAAAATCGTTCAGATTGACCCAGTTGAAGATGAACACCGAGGTCCTCTGCAGGTCCAGTGCTTGCGCTACTAGTTATAAATTACATATTGCGTCCGTATACCAATCATTGGATCCTCTTATTCTTTTCTCCAATCAGGCTTAACTACCATATATTTTCGAGATAAAATCTTTCATAAATTAGTTTTGTTGACTAAAACGTAGAAATTACACAGGGACATCTTAAACAAGTGATATAACTAGTTCAGATTGGTACAATATTTTATGAATTCATCCGTTGGACCCAGAAATGAAGAGAATACAAACGCTTCAGAACTGCCTAAGTTTGTTAAGTGAATTAGTTGACCTTCCCTAAACATCTTCTACCGCGTTTATTTTGTCATTGCCGTCCTTTTATTGCATGTGGTAATTTCTATTTTTCCTTTTTGGAATATTAAATACCGACTTTGAATAGTCGATTATGGTCTAATACGATCGAAATCATATTTTTGGCCCTCTTGTGTTAATGAGTAGTTCATGAATAATCTCCAACTTGAGATTATTTATTGGAATTTGTCATCCGCATTAGAAGTGGCAAAATATTTTAATATATAATTACTCACATAGTAAACAAGAAAAAGCAATTCCACCTCCCATAACTGTACATGTAGCAATTGTAAGTGCTCCGTTTGTAAGACAACAAGATTTAATCTATTCTTCAATTAAGATCTTTACATAATTTAACCGAGCTCGACCTTTACCGGAATAAAATAACGAGTATAGATCCTCTTAAAAATTTACTTCAATTGCAAAGTCTGATCCTGTTCGAGAACAGTATTTCAGACCTTTCTCCCATCTGTTTCCTCGTGAATCTCCATTTTCTGGACTTGACGTCAAATCGCATCTCCAATATTTACTATTTGCGATTTTTAAACAACATTAAATCACTTTGGCTTGGAAACAACAACATTGTTGATTTGTCACCACTCCAAGGTATTTAATCTCTTACCGAATTGGTTCTGAACAACAATAAAATAGTTCACTTCAATTTGAACAAAAAATAATTACAGAATGTGGTTCTGGACCAAAACTATATCGAAACGATTGTAGAGGGTGCAGAAATGGCGGAGTAAGTACCACCCACCTCTAAATAGAAAATGGAATCTGTATTCATGGGTGTTGTATATGAGGAGCAGTTAAAAGATGAAAAGATGAAATAACTTAAAATGCAAATGAAAATAAAAATGGAAAGCGAATTTGAGAAAATATATGAAATGATGTGGAAAATTGAAAAACGACACAAGCATTTTCTGAATTAAGTTTAAACGTGCTTCGTGCTGAGTAACTGCGATACGTAATGAAATTATTTATTAAATATTGGTAATAACAAGAAGTAAGAAACAAAAATAATCACTGCTTTAATCAAAATATTGTTATTAGATAAATCATTTAGGTATTCTAATTCACGTTAACTGTGTGCTGAATTATTAATCAACATTAAAATTATTTTAAATCAATCGAACTATTAAACATATGTGACTTCTATGTGTATATTGTGTACATATGTAATATGTAAAATAATCATTTCAACATCTATAAATGATACATTTATAAATGTAGCTTTCTTTTATTATTACGCAATACGTTGATATTATTATTAACAACGAGGTAATAATCCTCTATTTGCTCCTATTTGTTATATAGAAATTACAATTCTGTTGTTTTGGAACTAATCATCTTAATTAGTTTAATTTCACGAATATTTTATATTTCCATGAAATCATCTGTATTGTTATGAAGAATCTACTCAGCAAAGGATGAATTGTTTAACGAGAAACTATTGGTCATCAGATAATTCAAGCTTTTAGAATTTACGCACTTCAGAGCTGGAAGACTTGGTAACATGTGAAATGGAATAAACACTAAATCAATTATTATTAGAACATAATAACAGAAACTAATATGAAATATAATCTTGGCTCACTAAATACGAGATTCGATAATTTGAAATTACAAAGAAATTTAACAATTAAGTGTTGGATGACATCATTGTGTCAACATATTTTGGTATTAACTTTAGGTCTGTATTTGTTACAATTGGAATGGAATATAAAGCGACATTATTCAAAATTTTTAAGTATTAATATTCTGTATTTCATATTTACCGCCAAACACACTAACACATTATTTTTGTGAACAAAATATTATAGCTCTTTTGTTAAAGTAAATATTGCCAGAACTATAGATTATTCTTTCAATAGTCTTCTTTCGCTAAATATAGAAATAGTTGTTTTATTATCCAATGAGTATACATAAAAATACATATAATATTATAAATATGTTTAAATATCTCAGTTTTTTTAAAGGAAGTGGAATTATACAATTTTATAAAAATAGAGTTATGATATTTATATAATGTTTAAACAATTTTAACAGTTACATATGTTTAAATCAACTCAAACAAATTGTTTAATTTGTTTAAAATATCACAAATTATCAGCTAATTATGTGCTTATTTATACTATTTATAAATTAATTTCTTATTTACCTCACTCCAGAACATGTTGCTACTAACCTTGTGCAACTAAAACTTAGTTTGTGATGGCGATGAATACCTCAATAACGACTCATGTGTAAAAATAGCATCTAAATAATAGAACCTGCTCGGCGAATGCGCAGCAGGGGCCTCCTGTAGTCCAAATCAGGTCTGTATTAACGATGAGTGTGTTTGCGATAGTTCAACTGGTTATGGTCAAAACGGAGCCTCTTGTTATCAATGTTTTTTGAACAACAAAGTTTCCGTAAACGGACAGTGCCAGGACTGCTACACTGGCGCCATCAAAGATAACGGGCAATGCTACTGCAGTCAGGACCTCGGATACGTTGGAGGCGACTCTACTAATTGCGTTTCGTGCTGGGACAAGAACCAACCTGCGATTATGGGCGCATGCGTTGAAAAGTGCAACACTGGAACGTTCTTTGAAAAGTCAGCGAATCAGTGCGTCTGCGATGAGACCCAGGGGTTCATTGGAGCTAACTTCTGGGTGTGCGTTAACTGCTGGGACGTTTTACAAATCGCAAAAGATGGGCAGTGTTAACAGTGCACACAAACTGGTACCGTTTTCAAGGCCGGAAAGTGCGCTTGTAACGAACAACTTGGCTACGGAGGTGCGAACCAAGCCCAGTAAAGTAACTCATAATGCGTTTTGTGCTGGGATACTCAGCAGGTGGTCGTTTAAGGATACTGCCAGTCGTGCGGATACGGTACGTTTTACGATGAAAATACACACTCGTGTTTGTGCGATAATCAACAGGGATTCAGCGGATCCGACCCGAATAATTGCTAAGACTGCTGGGGGCAAAACTAAATAATCGTTAACGGGTTGTGCCAGAGCTGTCAAAGCAATAATATGGTGACAAACAACGAATGCGTATGTAACGAGTACCAAGGATACGTAGGCTAAGCGCTAACATGTGATAATTGTTGGAGCAAGAACTAAATTATAGTTAATGGAAAGTGCCAAGAATGCAAACCAGGAACCACATTTTCAAGCTCTACAAAAGAGTGCGTATGCGACGAGCAACTGGGTTATGCTGGATTTAACGCAGCTTCGTGCGAAAATTGCTGGTAAATGCAATAAATAGCAGATTAAGGTGAGTGCAAGCCCTGTGGGCACGGAAAAGTATTTAGTGATAATTAATGCATCTGCGATGAGTCAATCGGATTCGCCGGTGATCAAACGTGCGAGGACTGCTGGTCGAACTCAATGGTAATCACCGATCAGAAATGTGTTGAATGTGCTGATATTGACGAATACTCGATTTATGCAGCCGAAAACAACTGCAGCTGCCTTCCAAAGTACGTCTTTTAAAATAATAAGTGCAAAATGAACAGTAAAAACAAAACGATCGCCATCGCCGTAGCAGTTCCTTTGTTAATCATCCTTGTTTCCGTCGTTACAACTTTCATGGTTTTGAAGAAGAAAAAGAACCAAAAGAAAACGGAGAAGGAGCCGACAAACGAAGGAGTTGCGCCGGTCGTGCCAGTTACGACGGATGTTGTCATGTTTTGAGGGAAGATAAATAATTAAATGAAAATAATAATATTTTTAATAATTTAATAAACTAGAGTTATAAATCAACATTTTAATATAATATTTTAATGATATTTTTACCTTTGTTTATTAGAGAAGTGTAATATGAATTTCTAAAATTAATTATTACATATTTTAATGAATATAAATTATAATCAACAGCATGAATATCAATTTATGACACATAAATAAAAGGGTGTGTAGCATAATTACTAAAGCTATTTTTGTAACTATCTTTGGATTATTTATATGTACGATTTAAAATTCTGTTTTGTTACTTTTATGTTAAAAGTTTTAATGCAAAAAACCAGGATACACACTGTTGGGCCGTTGAAGAATGGATAACACTGAGCTTCTGCATTCTAGTACATGATAAACTGGGTTTTCAACAAAGTGATGGATACACCAATCCTAGAAATTTGCGAACTGTGCAAAAAACCATACATCACAACGAACGAATATTTTGATCAATTCAGAAATGACACGGGTAATGAGTCAGATCTATTTGGATATTGCAATCACTTGAGATCTTGATAAATATTACGCTCTCAAAGAGTAGCATTATCGAGACTAAAAGGATCAAAATGGTAACCCGCCCAAAATTATTCCGATCATAATCGGTAAGAATCTCACTATTCATTAAAAGTCGAGATAATTCTTGGAATAACTCCAAGTTAATTTCGAGACGATTTATGAAGAGATAGGCTATACATGATAATTACCTCTCAAACACATCGAGCCGAGGCTCAGCCGAGCTTATGTATGGAAAGAAAGTAGTCCAATTGGGGCGAAAAACATAGCGAAATCGATGTCGAGAAACCCAGTGCCAACCGCTTTGCCTCCCTAGCGAACAGTGATGTTTAATTCAAACACACTGACAACTATGAGAAAATCTTTGATTACCTTCACGAAAAAGGAATGATGAAGGTAGCCACACAATCTCCAATCAAAGAAGTGCCTGCAAAACCTAAATAAACACTGAAAAACTTTGAAAAAGCCCACAAGACAAAGACTAAAAAGAAGTCCACGCAAACAGCAGAAAAAGGCAACGATAAACTGGAGAACACGTCCACAAAGAAAAAAGCTGACTAACCCACCCAGACCAAAGTAATCCCCAACGCGAAAGTTCGACAAAAAGTTCGAGCGTGAAATGGAAAATTGAATATCAATATGATTGCTATACAGTAAATTTCTGTGAAAATTTTTCAGTTTCAAAAAATCAAATTATTGAAATTCACATTCATAAAGTACCTCTTATATTTGAGTTGGTTAAATTCTGAACTTACTATAATGTCACCTGGTGTTAAGTAATATAATGATTCATAACAATGAGAAATAGATTAGTGTTACAAAACTAATTACTATCTTAAGTTATAAATATATTTATTGGAAATTTAAATCAGCGAGAGCGACTGCAACATATATAGAAATTTTTAATATCAAAATTAGATTCATTTCTTGTTTAAAATAAAATTTTTATAAAATGACTCACTAATAGTAAACAAGTTTAAAAATCATAATTTAAGTATAAATTTATTCATTTAAAGAAACATTAAAATATAGTTATTAAGACTCGAATGAAGTGTTATTCATACTCATTAGAGCTTACAATTTATCCAAAACCGCGAATTCTACAAACGAATCATTATCCCCTGAAAAATAAATTGTTCCAAGTTGAGCAAATTCAAGTAAACTCATAATTTGGAGTTTGAAATAAGGGAGACCTCATCGAACTCAAGATACTGACTGAGGATATATTTCATTTGAAATAATATAAAGCTTCGACCCTTTCTGAGTAAGATTATGTATATAGTATGTTTTAGAATGAAGTGAAAACTTGATCTAACTACAATCTAACAGATGCACCAGAATTGCAACTAACTGTTATTTGTAGTGTATTTACATTATTGTTAACTGTTAATAACAATTTATGTATTTTTATATGAATTCAAATATTATAATTCACTTCACAGATGAAATGTACCAAATGCTTAAAATCATTCAACGCTGAATCTTAACTTAAAATACATATGCGTACACATACTAATGAACGTCCATTTTAGTGTGACCAGTGTGGGAAAGCCTTTACGCAAAAAAATAATTTAATCAAACATACATAAATTCATAATGAGGCTAAATTCGAATGCTCAATATGTAAAAAATTATTTTCCGCTAAATAAAATCTTATTCGACATGAAGAAGTACACAATACTAAATTTGTTGTTTATGAATGTAAATAATGTAGTAAATAATTTGTTACAAAATGCGGTTTGTAACATCATGCAATATTACACAAAGCTTAATTTAGATGTGATTTATGTCACAAATTCTTTAAAGATGCAGCCTTGTACAGTTAACATAAAGAATAATTATATCTTTAGAATAAATTTAAAGACAATCAAATTGAACATTAATATGATGAATAATGTTAAAATATGTGTTGTGTTTACTAAGAACTAACCGATACGTATTTATAATTTTGCACAGCATGTATGTCCGATTTGTGTAACTGCTTTAAGTGAAGTAACTGCTTTAAGTGTTGGAAGTATCTGGATTCCAGATTCTGAAACAAAGTAAAGTCATTGAAATTTGATATTCATGCATTATATATTCATTATTATTATTAAAAAAATATAAAATGTGATTAGACAATTTATTGACTATTATTTGTATTTATTGTGAATTATCATTCTTGAAGGCACATTAACATCATACTATTATAATCATATGATTAAACCAACCTAAGCTATAACAATTATTTTATAACCTATCAATCAATCTGTAACGTAATATAATATATATTTAATTTAATACCATATCAATAATATCTCAACCACTCCTTTCTTTTAATGGATTTCATTGCTGAACGTTCCTAAAAATTCCAAAAACTACAAGAAAAATATGTTTAATAACAACCAGAAGTTAAGTAGGTGACTGTAACTACACCAGATGGTGCTAAGCACGAAGCTTCTACCGCTCAAACTTATATGGAGTTTGCCAAAGCTTTGGTTAAGAATTCCAAGATCTATTCCAAGTTCCTTGCTGCTAAGGTTGACGGCGAGTTGGTTGATTTGTCTCGTAACATTGAGAAGGACTGTGTAGTGCAGTTTGTCCAGTTTTCAGATGCTGAAGGAAAAGAAGTCTTTTGGCACTCTTCTGCACATGTTCTTGGTGCCACCCTCGAGAAGCTCTACGATGGTCACCTTGGTCACGGCCCGGCTGTGGACAACGGTTTCTTCTACGACTGCTTCATCCCAAGCCAAAAGGTGATCGACGTCTCCCAGCTCGAGAAGATCTCCAAGGAGATGAAGAACTTCGTCGTCTCCACTCAGGAGAAGAACTTTGTCAGACTCCTCATCACCAAAGAGGAAGCCTTAGATTTGTTCTCCTACTCCAAGCTCAAAATGGAACTCATCCAAGACCACGTTAAAGAAGGCGAATTGTGCTCCGTTTACAGATGCGGTTCCTTCGTTGACTTCTGCAGAGGTCCACACGTCCCCGAACTATCCGTTCTCAAGGCGTTTAACTGCTCTGCCAGCTCGGCCGCTTACTTCAAGGGCGACCAGACCAGAGAGTCCATGCAACGCGTTTACGCCATCGCCTTCCCAAGCGAAACCGAACTCAAAGAGCATTTAGAAATGATCGAAGACGCCAAGCGCAGAGACCATAGAGTATTGGGCAGCCAGATGGAACTCTTCACCATGCACAAATTCGCCCCAGGAATGCCACTTTTCTGCAATAACGGCACACTCATCTTCAGAAGACTCGAAGGCTTCGTAAGATCACTCCTGCACAAATACCACTACATTGAAGTCATGACCCCGAACTTCCTCAACACTGACCTCTGGAAGATCTCCGGACACCTCCAAAACTACTCCGAAAACATGTTCTTCCTGCAATAAAAGCTCCCAACCGACCCACTTTTCGGCCTCAAGCCAATGAACTGCCCAGCTCACTGCCTCATATATAATTCTTAATTCCACTCCAAGGCTGAACTGCCAATCAGAATGTCCGAATTCGGTGTCTGCCACAGAAACGAACTCTCAGGCGCCCTCTCCGGCTTAACCAGAGTTTGCAAATTTGAACAAGACGACGCTCACATCTTCTGCACTGTTGAACAAATCTTCCAAGAAATCACCAGCATAATGTCCTTCCTCAAGGACGCCTACAAACCATTCGGACTTAAGTTCAGCTTTGCCCTCAGCTTGAGACCAGAGCACAGAATCGGATCTGACCAACTTTGGGACGAAGCCGAAAACTCCCTCAGAAGCGTTTTAGTCAACAGCGGTTTCGCCTTCATCGAAAACCCAGGAGATGGTGCCTTCTATGGACCAAAGATCGACGTCAAACTCACGGATGCTCTCAATAGACAACACCAATGTGGTACAGTTCAACTTGACTTCAACCTCCCATCTGCTGACAGATTCAACCTTACATATGCTGACTTCAAGGACGGAAAGCAAGTTCAGGAACACCCAGTTATGATCCACAGAGCCATCCTTGGTTCCATTGAAAGATTTATGGCTGTTATTATAGAACATACCGCAGGAAAGTTCCCATTCTGGATCTCTCCAAGACAAGCTGTTGTTATCCCAGTTAGAGCTGAGTTCAACCAATACGCTTCTCAGGTGTCTGAGATGATTTATCAAGCTGGATATGAAGTCAAACCAGACCTCACAGACGAAAAGATGTCTAAGAAGATTGCTCAAGCGTTCGCTGAAAAATACAACTTCGTGCTAGTAGTTGGTCAAAAGGAGTCCGAGACCATGAGCGTCACCGTTTAGGGCAGGTCAATGGCTCTGGTTGATAAAGTTACAGACAAGCCAGAAAAGTATTCTAAATCCATGCAGGTTGAGGAGCTTATCAAGCTATTTGGTCAGCTCAGAGATACTCAAGAAGCCGTGTGACGATTCTAACATTATATTTTCATATTTCACTTACCCTCAAGAATGTTGCAAGCCAACTTAACGCAGCCTTAACAAGGTATTTTGTTCTGGGCCCTGATCTCCTTACACTTAATCGAGCCTCCTTCTTCTGTGAATCTCTGGATCATGGTATCCTCCAAATCCGGTCTCAGCAATTTTACAGCGTGTGCAGCTCCGCACAATCCTCCTGGAGCCTAGCCACCTCCAAATTTTGAACACTGAGCGACAAGCGGGTCTTCTAAAGACTTGGCTCCTGCAATCACTGAAGCACAACACGAAAGTCTGTGAGGCGCTGTTCTGAAATAACTCAACGCTTTATCTGCGTAGGACATTGAGAAGTGGGAAAATCTATTTATACAGCCAGCATAAATTACATTGAAGCTGTAGAGCAAATGTGTATTACACACTAATATTTGTTAGTAAACAGGATTTAAAACTGTTTAAACAGTGACGCTATCAAATAGCTTTCGCTTCTAGACTCTTTGTTAGATTTCCCACAATACTTAAACTCTGACATTTAATTCATATTAAGAACAAATATTAGAAATTAGATATAGTTCGCGCCCACATAAGTTGCTGCAACTTATTGACATCAGAGACCAAATTTAAAGGCAAAGTTTTACGCAGTGTTTAAACATGAAGAATTTAAGAATGAGATAGAAAATATGGCTCTGTTAAACAAATCAGCGATTTCGCTGTGTACGATTGCAATAATGTTAAATAACACACCTAATTAAACAAGCACCCACTTCATAATATGTGTCACTTGACCCCATGTCCGAAATGCAAGAAAACCACCTGGAGTGGTTGTGGAATGCATTTGAATGGGTTGTTTAATGGTCTGAAGGCGGAGGATATATGCAAATGCGCAAATGGCAAGCCCAAAGGTGTATGAGCGAATTATATAGTATGTATTTATGTTCTGGTATGTATAACCCCACATTGCAGCTATGTGTGCATTATTTTAAGGAGACGTACGTTCCACAAGGCAGCACGGCTTCTTAACGAATGTTTTAGAAATCATAACGACGAAATTTACAATTCTTCAATTATTTCACTAGTTTGGGCTTAGCTAATATCTGCTATATAGAAACTTTTTATCGTGTATGATAGTTTAGTCGCACTGTCATGTAATAATGTAAATAGTTTATTTCCACCTCCAGTCTAAACATGTATTCCAATAAATACATTACGATTAATTAAAAAGCTTGTATGGGTTGCGGCGGGTGCATAACAGCATGTCCTCACGACGCGCTTGAGTTCGATAAAGAAGGCAAATCAAGCATTAAATTGACAAATATGTGTGATGGTGAACACGAATGCGTTATATTTTGCCCTATTGGAGCGTTGACCTAAAACAAGGATTAAAAACAGACCGTAGATACCAAAGAAGACGAGTCGAACGGAAAAGTCGAGCAAATTACTAACTGTTGATGAGTGGTGTTTTATGATTCTAATTTTACACTTCGTTATGTTAAATTAGTTTTAACGTCATTAATCTAGTTAGAACCGAGTTCAACCAATACGCTTCTCAGGTGTCTGAGATGATCTATCAAGCTGGATATGAAGTCAAACCAGACCTCACAGACGAAAAGATGTCTAAGAAGATTGCTCAAGCGTTCGCTGAAAAATACAACTTCGTGCTAGTAGTTGGTCAAAAGGAGTCCGAGACCATGAGCGTCACCGTTTAGGGCAGGTCAATGGCTCTGGTTGATAAAGTTACAGACAAGCCAGAAAAGTATTCTAAATCCATGCAGGTTGAGGAGCTTATCAAGCTATTTGGTCAGCTCAGAGATACTCAAGAAGCCGTGTGACGATTCTAACATTATATTTTCATATTTCACTTACCCTCAAGAATGTTGCAAGCCAACTTAACGCAGCCTTAACAAGGTATTTTGTTCTGGGCCCTGATCTCCTTACACTTAATCGAGCCTCCTTCTTCTGTGAATCTCTGGATCATGGTATCCTCCAAATCCGGTCTCAGCAATTTTACAGCGTGTGCAGCTCCGCACAATCCTCCTGGAGCCTAGCCACCTCCAAATTTTGAACACTGAGCGACAAGCGGGTCTTCTAAAGACTTGGCTCCTGCAATCACTGAAGCACAACACGAAAGTCTGTGAGGCGCTGTTCTGAAATAACTCAACGCTTTATCTGCGTAGGACATTGAGAAGTGGGAAAATCTATTTATACAGCCAGCATAAATTACATTGAAGCTGTAGAGCAAATGTGTATTACACACTAATATTTGTTAGTAAACAGGATTTAAAACTGTTTAAACAGTGACGCTATCAAATAGCTTTCGCTTCTAGACTCTTTGTTAGATTTCCCAGTATGGTGAGCGATGCTGCCAAACCTAAATTAAATCCGCGCGTTTCAGCGCATAATCACTGATGGCTCGCCCATATTGAAGTGAAAATAATTTGTTCATTTTTTCTAAGCATTTTGAAAATCCGAACCGTTTTCATTTCATTGCGCTCATGATATTTCTGTACTGAAAATAATTAAAATTACCACTTCAGTAACCCAAAAGTTAGTATTTAACCACACCACTGAAATGACTGATTTTGGTTTCTGCTTCATTCTATGACGTGTGCAATGCCTGTGAAAGCCACAAAGCCCTTATCAGATAAAACGCTAAATTTAATGAACAACGTCATTAAAATATTAAACTCAGTAAATATACTAACAAAACACTAAATGTCCGCCTACGTCATTTAATCAATCGAAACTATTAGCCTGCTAAAATAACTTCAGAACCAAACATAATATAATTTCTTTACAATTGACATAGAATAATAATTTAATCGTTTTTGGTCCAAGTAGCTGATGAGATTTCGAGTAGATAAAATGTTCTTAAATCAATACAAAAATAATAATACAAGTAGTACAAAACTATGGACAAAAGGCTATCAAATACCTGCTAAAATATTAATTCGCCAAAATTACAAAATTACAATTTAGACAGACCAACTTTATGATATCGGCGAGTACAAATATTCAGGTTACTATCACTTAGTATTCCAACAATACAAATAATATATTGTTTCAATATTTTATTTAATTCATTGTTGAAAGAAATTATAACTAATTTTCAAATTTAATTCATAACTTCTAATTTTGTAGTGATGTTATTATATCTTGTTATACTTGTTAAATAATACATTAGAATAAATATAATATGAGTATATTTTGAAATAGCTCATTTGAGATTACTTTATAATAACGATCAATTATTGAGCCATACTGAAGGTTTATAATATTATTCACTGAATTAATACTATATTATACTGGCATTACTAGTTTCATATTATTTACTCTAAATATTAATATAAATGTAAAAATATACTTGAAGTGGAAGAGAAATTTTTAACGACACATAAAAATTTATGAGTATTCTATCTGTGTATCTACTGTAATAAATTAGTTATTAGAAGTATGAATTTAGTTTATTTAGAATGAACATTAGCATAAAATTTGATTGAACCTCATCAATATATTTGACATATATTGAATGTATCTAATTTAATCAAATATTATATTTATATTGTACAATACTATTGTATATATTTTATATCATTTTTGATATTAAATGTCATATTTATTTCTCAAATAAAACAATCAAAATTATATAATATATAATTATATAAACAAAACCAGTATAAAACTGAATCTACTATTTGTTATAATATAGTAACTATTTAATGTAGTTGCGTAATATTTTTGTATTTTGTATGTTCATAGTAGGCTAGAATATAATAAATATAAGTATACAAAATTTTAAATATTGTGAAGTGGTTGAAGTAATAATATTGGAAATTATAACTATTAATGTAGAAAGTACTGGCAATAATTAGTATATTACATCCAGCACTGCACTAGTCATAACAATTTCATAATTTACTATAGTATGTGAAACTATTCAACTGTAGTGAACTAATTGGTATAAAGTATTACATAAATATATTAGTATATATACATATATACATTATATTAAATATTAGATATCATAATTTTTCAAGCTACTCTGAATCATGTACAGTGATACTTACAGGTGGTGAAATATTTATCTTAATATTAAATGTTAAATTTAATATATTCAATATATAATTACTACAATCCCTGACTTTGGACTCGAACTTGTAACTGGTCCAGTTATATTATCTATTTATATATTTGGAAATATCTAATCACCAATAAATTTAAAACTTAAATTAAATATTTTAATTTATTTCTTGATATAGCTTTGATATATAAATGCTAGGTGGACAAATATAATTATTTTTTGATTTAACAAAAAATATTTTCAAATATACAAAAATTATTCTGTTGGGTATCACTTACAATATTTAAAAGCGCTTATAATATTAATAATTTATATTGTATCCACAATGTAGTATATCGTCCTCAGCTAATCTGTACAGTAGTTTAATTCATAAAAAGTGATAAATTTTAATATCATTTTCAAATCTAAAATCAACTCAGATATGGAAGTGAAAACATAATATAATATCAATATATCTAATCACTAATAATGATATTAAATGGTTTCGCTAGGACCTCTTTATTAACGAAAAAAATAGTAGCTCACCCTACTGATTTCCCACAATACTTAAACTCTGACATTTAATTCATATTAAGAACAAATATTAGAAATTAGATATAGTTCGCGCCCACATAAGTTGCTGCAACTTATTGACATCAGAGACCAAATTTAAAGGCAAAGTTTTACGCAGTGTTTAAACATGAAGAATTTAAGAATGAGATAGAAAATATGGCTCTGTTAAACAAATCAGCGATTTCGCTGTGTACGATTGCAATAATGTTAAATAACACACCTAATTAAACAAGCACCCACTTCATAATATGTGTCACTTGACCCCATGTCCGAAATGCAAGAAAACCACCTGGAGTGGTTGTGGAATGCATTTGAATGGGTTGTTTAATGGTCTGAAGGCGGAGGATATATGCAAATGCGCAAATGGCAAGCCCAAAGGTGTATGAGCGAATTATATAGTATGTATTTATGTTCTGGTATGTATAACCCCACATTGCAGCTATGTGTGCATTATTTTAAGGAGACGTACGTTTCACAAGGCAGCACGGCTTCTTAACGAATGTTTTAGAAATCATAACGACGAAATTTACAATTCTTCAATTATTTCACTAGTTTGGGCTTAGCTAATATCTGCTATATAGAAACTTTTTATCGTGTATGATAGTTTAGTCGCACTGTCATGTAATAATGTAAATAGTTTATTTCCACCTCCAGTCTAAACATGTATTCCAATAAATACATTACGATTAATTAAAAAGCTTGTATGGGTTGCGGCGGGTGCATAACAGCATGTCCTCACGACGCGCTTGAGTTCGATAAAGAAGGCAAATCAAGCATTAAATTGACAAATATGTGTGATGGTGAACACGAATGCGTTATATTTTGCCCTATTGGAGCGTTGACCTAAAACAAGGATTAAAAACAGACCGTAGATACCAAAGAAGACGAGTCGAACGGAAAAGTCGAGCAAATTACTAACTGTTGATGAGTGGTGTTTTATGATTCTAATTTTACACTTCGTTATGTTAAATTAGTTTTAACGTCATTAATCTAGTTAGAACCGAGTTCAACCAATACGCTTCTCAGGTGTCTGAGATGATCTATCAAGCTGGATATGAAGTCAAACCAGACCTCACAGACGAAAAGATGTCTAAGAAGATTGCTCAAGCGTTCGCTGAAAAATACAACTTCGTGCTAGTAGTTGGTCAAAAGGAGTCCGAGACCATGAGCGTCACCGTTTAGGGCAGGTCAATGGCTCTGGTTGATAAAGTTACAGACAAGCCAGAAAAGTATTCTAAATCCATGCAGGTTGAGGAGCTTATCAAGCTATTTGGTCAGCTCAGAGATACTCAAGAAGCCGTGTGACGATTCTAACATTATATTTTCATATTTCACTTACCCTCAAGAATGTTGCAAGCCAACTTAACGCAGCCTTAACAAGGTATTTTGTTCTGGGCCCTGATCTCCTTACACTTAATCGAGCCTCCTTCTTCTGTGAATCTCTGGATCATGGTATCCTCCAAATCCGGTCTCAGCAATTTTACAGCGTGTGCAGCTCCGCACAATCCTCCTGGAGCCTAGCCACCTCCAAATTTTGAACACTGAGCGACAAGCGGGTCTTCTAAAGACTTGGCTCCTGCAATCACTGAAGCACAACACGAAAGTCTGTGAGGCGCTGTTCTGAAATAACTCAACGCTTTATCTGCGTAGGACATTGAGAAGTGGGAAAATCTATTTATACAGCCAGCATAAATTATATTGAAGCTGTAGGGCAAATGTGTATTACACACTAATATTTGTTAGTAAACAGGATTTAAAACTGTTTAAACAGTGACGCTATCAAATAGCTTTCGCTTCTAGACTCTTTGTTTGATTTCCCACAATACTTAAACTCTGACATTTAATTCATATTAAGAACAAATATTAGAAATTAGATATAGTTCGCGCCCACATAAGTTGCTGCAACTTATTGACATCAGAGACCAAATTTAAAGGCAAAGTTTTACGCAGTGTTTAAACATGAAGAATTTAAGAATGAGATAGAAAATATGGCTCTGTTAAACAAATCAGCGATTTCGCTGTGTACGATTACAATAATGTTAAATAACACACCTAATTAAACAAACACCCACTTCATAATATGTGTCACTTGACCCCATGTCCGAAATGCAAGAAAACCACCTGGAGTGGTTGTGGAATGCATTTGAATGGGTTGTTTAATGGTCTCAAGGCGGAGGATATATGCAAATGCGCAAATGGCAAGCCCAAAGGTGTATGAGCGAATTATATAGTATGTATTTATGTTCTGGTATGTATAACCCCACATTGCATCTATGCGTGCATTATTTTAAGGAGTAGTGCGTTTCG
The DNA here is from genome assembly GCA_963988835.1 of Hexamita inflata. Classification (NCBI taxonomy): domain Eukaryota; phylum Fornicata; order Diplomonadida; family Hexamitidae; genus Hexamita; species Hexamita inflata. The sequence goes on along the minus strand of CAXDID010000838.1, from coordinate 234,724 downwards.
CTAGGCAGCGCGGCTTCTTAACGAATGTTTTAGAAATCATGACGACGTAATTTATAATTCTTCACTTATTTCACTGGTTTGGTCTTAGCTAATATCTGCTATATAAAAACTTTTTATCGTTTATGACAGTTTCGTGGCACTGTCATGTAATAATGTAAATAGTTTATTTCCACCTCCAGTCTAAACATGTATTCTAATAAATACATTACGATTAATTAAAAAGCTTGTATGGGTTGCGGCGGGTGCATTACAGCATGTCCTCACGACGCGCTTGAGTTTGATAAAGAAGGCAAATCAAGCATTAAATTGACAAATATGTGTGATGGTGAACACGAATGCGTTATATTTTGCCCTATTGGAGCGTTGACCTAAAACAAGGATTAAAAACAGACCGTAGATACCAAAGATGAAGAGTCGAACGGAAAAGTCGAGCAAATTACTAACTGTTGATGAGTGGTGTTTTGTGATTCTTATTATACGCTTCGTTATGTTGAATTAGCCTTAACGTCATAAATCTAGTTAGAACAGAGTTCAACCAATACGCTTCCCAGGTGTCTGAGATGATCTATCAAGCTGGATATGAAGTCAAACCAGACCTCACAGACGAAAAGATGTCTAAGAAGATTGCTCAAGCGTTTGCTGAAAAATACAACTTCGTGCTAGTAGTTGGTCAAAAGGAGTCCGAGACCATGAGCGTCACCGTCTAGGGCAGGTCAATGGCTCTGGTTGATAAGGTTACGGACAAGCCAGAAAAGTATTCTAAATCCATGCAGGTTGAGGAGCTCATCAAGCTATTTGGTCAGCTCAGAGATACTCAAGAAGCCGTGTGACGATTATAACATTATATTTTCATATTTTCACTTTCCCTCAAGAATGTTGCAAGCCAACTTAACGCAGCCTTAACAAGGTATTTTGTTCTGGGCTCTGATCTCCTTACACTTAATCGAGCCTCCTTCTTCAGTGAATCTCTGGATCATGGTATCCTCCAAATCCGGTCTCAGCAATTTTACAGCGTGTGCAGCTCCGCACAATCCTCCTGGAGCCTAGCCACCTCCAAATTTTGAACACTGCGCGACAAGCGGGTCTTCTAAAGACTTGGCTCCTGCGATCACTGAAGCACAACACGAAAGTCTGTGAGGCGCTGTTCTGAAATAACTCAGCGCTTTATCTGCGTAGGACATTGAGAAGTGGGAAAATCTATTTATACAGCCAGCATAAATTATATTGAAGCTGCAGAGCAAATGTGTATTACACACTAATATTTGTTAGTAAACAGGATTTTAAACTGTTTAAACAGTGACGCTTTCAAATAACCTTCGCTTCTAGACTCTTTGTTTGATTTCCCACAATACTTGAACTGACATTTAATTCATATTAAGAACAAATATTAGAGATTAGATATAGTTCGCTTTCACATAAGTTGTTGCAACTTATTGACATCAGAGACCAAATATAAAGGCTAAGTTGTACGCAGTGTTTAAACATGAAGAATTTAAGAATGAGATAGAAAATATGGCTCTGTTAAACAAATCAGCGATTTCGCTGTGTACGATTACAATAATGTTAAATAACACACCTAATTAAACAAACACCCACTTCATAATATGTGTCACTTGACCCCATGTCCGAAATGCAAGAAAACCACCTGGAGTGGTTGTGGAATGCATTTGAATGGGTTGTTTAATGGTCTCAAGGCGGAGGATATATGCAAATGCGCAAATGGCAAGCCCAAAGGTGTATGAGCGAATTATATAGTATGTATTTATGTTCTGGTATGTATAACCCCACATTGCATCTATGCGTGCATTATTTTAAGGAGTAGTGCGTTTCGCTAGGCAGCGCGGCTTCTTAACGAATGTTTTAGAAATCATGACGACGTAATTTATAATTCTTCACTTATTTCACTGGTTTGGTCTTAGCTAATATCTGCTATATAAAAACTTTTTATCGTTTATGACAGTTTCGTGGCACTGTCATGTAATAATGTAAATAGTTTATTTCCACCTCCAGTCTAAACATGTATTCTAATAAATACATTACGATTAATTAAAAAGCTTGTATGGGTTGCGGCGGGTGCATTACAGCATGTCCTCACGACGCGCTTGAGTTTGATAAAGAAGGCAAATCAAGCATTAAATTGACAAATATGTGTGATGGTGAACACGAATGCGTTATATTTTGCCCTATTGGAGCGTTGACCTAAAACAAGGATTAAAAACAGACCGTAGATACCAAAGAAGACGAGTCGAACGGAAAAGTCGAGCAAATTACTAACTGTTGATGAGTGGTGTTTTATGATTCTAATTTTACACTTCGTTATGTTAAATTAGTTTTAACGTCATTAATCTAGTTAGAACCGAGTTCAACCAATACGCTTCTCAGGTGTCTGAGATGATCTATCAAGCTGGATATGAAGTCAAACCAGACCTCACAGACGAAAAGATGTCTAAGAAGATTGCTCAAGCGTTCGCTGAAAAATACAACTTCGTGCTAGTAGTTGGTCAACAGAGGTCTTAGCTAATATCTGCTATATAGAAACTTTTTATCGTGTATAACAGTTTAGTCTAGAGTTAGTTAAAAGTTGATTTTGAAGGAAGAAAAGTTAATAGATCATTATTTTGGTGAAACTATGTCGGTTAAGATCAAAATATAAGTTTGTGGCGCAACACTAAACAAACTCATTCTAATAATTTACTAATAATTTCAGCACTATTTTCGGTCTAGAACCAAAAGATTTGTGTATCCTCCACCAAATAAAATGCAGTAACTAATCATTATTTTATTCCATCTCACTAAATGACTATATGATGTGGAAGTGGCAGCGTATGTGTTAATCTTTGTTGTAATCTTTGTGGTAATGTTATATTATTAAGTGATTATAAAAATGTAATAGAAAACAGTCACCAGTTAATATTCTTGATATTCTTCAGGTCTTTGTCTTTCTGCACGTATTGTTTGTATATTTTCCAGGCTTCTTCTTCGCTGAGGTCCCCGTTTTTGCACATTTTCGCCCATTTTTCGATGAATGTGTTGAATGGTGCGTGCCCTTTCCAGCATATCCAGAATGAGCAGAGTTTTTGCACTTTGTACTACCCAGGCTCGGTTGGCTGCGCGAATTCGTCGAAGAGCCTGTTGAACTCAACTATTTATTGTAAGTACTCGTATCCCTTCGTTTCGTTCCCGTCAATGAGCATGGTCACGTAGTGATCAATAGCGAAGCACTGCGCTGAAGTCACTTATGCGTCCTTGTTCGCCCCCAGATAAAAAACGAAGTTCTTCACGTGAAGTTGTTTTGAGAGCTCCTGAATCTGCTTCATGGTGGAGAAAACGTAGGGGTTCATGAACCTGTGCGTGCGCGTGTACGAGTCAACGTTTATCCCGTGCAAACTGATCGATTTCGGGAACCCGAGGTCGTAGTTAACGAAGTCTGCGTGGTTCTCGAAGAACTGGACACAGGTCTGAATTTTGTTCTCCTCGTAGTAGATGTAGCTCGTTGAAAGGATGTTCGTCATGTAGTAGCGGGGGAGGCACACAAAGGTGGCCTTGTTGAAGAACGCGTGCTCGTAGCGCAAGTACTTCAGATACCTGCGCACTATCTTGCAATAAGCGATCGATTCGTCCGCAGGGCACACGATGAAATACGACAGCGCGTAATTATTCTCGAGGCACTCGGCCGCGAGGGCGTCCACCCACTTCTTGCGCAGATTATTCGCGTCCTTGCTCGATAACGGGCACATCGGATGCAAGAAGTTGGGCGTCTTGCGGTACGTGGTGGAATTCAGCTTCATCTTCTCAGTAAGCCTACCCGCACTCTTCTCCACGTCCATGTAGTGGTAAAAAATGCTGCTGTGCGTGTTGTACAGGTTCAGAGCGTCGTGCGGATTCTGCACGGTTAGCGCCAAGCCAGGAGACTGGCTAAGGTCCGTGTTCTCGTTTTCGTCGGAGTCGGACTCCTGAAATGGATAATCACTCATTTGGAGTGATACACAAAATATTGCGTGGTATACGATTGAAATTATTATTCGCTCCAATTTTAAAATGTCTATAAATGTTAGAGTCACTTCGTGAAACTGCGGATGAAGCAAGCGAACGCGATCACTGTACTTGTCAGAACAACGGCAGAGACCGCTACAAGCGGCATGAAGACTCCGTAGTACTCGGAGACCACAGTGGTGAGGATAATGGACTCGTACTTGGAGATTATTCCGAACCCGATTAGAGCGGTCTTCAGTTTCTCTTTCGTCAGCTTTTGGTTTTCCTGACAAGTGGGCTTCGCGTAGCTGTCGCTCTCGACGAACTCATCGCACACGAAGCAGACGCTTTGGTCGAGCTGGGTGTAATTGATCGCGTAGTGGAACTCGTAATAGCCCAGGGAGTTGATATGGCCGTTCTCCTTGTAGAAGACGCCGAGCGTGTTCGTAGAAGTCGGCTTGAGGAATTGGCCAGTGCAGATTGGGTTGCTGTCAAATTAGTATCGCAAGCACGTTTAGTTATCATACAGGTGCAGGACCGCTTTGGTAACACAGCCAATGTAGGCCATGTCCATTCGAATGGACTCCCAGACGATTTCGTTTTGGTCGTTCAGAAACGAAACCGTCACGATGCTTTTGGACTCGTCAAAGTTGTAGTTGTTTCGCAGCTCGTCCAAGACATCGTCGTGGTCGAAAGTCACTCCCACGTCTTGGTTGAAGTCTTCTAAAGAGAACTTCTTAACGCCTCTGAAGCTCCTGGTGTTATCGAACACGTTTACATCTACAACTACCTGGGTTACGCCAGCCATATGGCAGTTCAACTTATTCGGCTATGAATATCTGTACTGAATGAACAAATACAGCGGATTAAGAGTTGAAGCCAAATAAAATAGCTCGTCATTGGTTGTACACTCAAACGGGTCAGTAGCGAAGGCGTAGTAAATAAGCTCAGTTATGATCATGAAAACGCCGTTTATGTTGTACTTGATGCAGAAGTACATCGAGATGCGCCTATTATCAACGAAACTTTTGAAAAATTAGTCAAGTTGCTCTTCGTTCGCGCTGGATTTCCTAATGTAGTACTTCGTGTTCTGCTTAAAGTTGCTGGTTTCTTGGTACTCGTCCGCGTCACAGTTGATAGTGCAGGGCGTAATTCGTATTTATTCATTATGCTTTCCGTTAAAGTACTCCAAATATACTTCGGAGCTGGAGTCGAGTTGAATTCGACAGTCGTTCGGCTCTACGCTAACTTGGATGTCTCCGTGAATATCGTAAACGAGCTCGATGTAGGAATAGCAGCCGGTCCCGTTGAACTTCGTGTGTTCGATCGTGTTCACGGAGCCATTGATGTTCACCAGGTTCACGTCGTACCAGAGTTCGTACATCACGTTCTGCTTGGAATAGATGTGTTGGTAGTCTGTCTCACTAAGAGGGAATTTCACGGTTATGGGGACGTTGAATTCGTAGGTGAAGGAAATCTCAGACCCAACTTCCGGGAATGAGATGTCGTCGAAGTGGAGCTTTGCGATGACGGTCTTACCAGGTAAATAAATCTGGCACAAGTTCTGGTCTGTGATTTAATCTAGCCTCTCAAAGGGAACTAGGTGTAGCATCAGCTCATACGTTATGGAGTTGCCTTTGATGTAACTCAACGCGGAGAAGCACTCGGAAAAGGACGAGGAAGAGCTAATCATTAGTATTTACACAAACTGCATTTGAAGTGTGTAACCACTGAGTTTTATTACATATTTCAAAAGGAGTTGTTAATTTCAAATTTTATTTAGATACATTTTAAAATATTTTGAATCGAATATATTTTGAATCGAATAAGATACAAATTAAAACATGGTTTTCCTTTTAGATAGTAGCAAATACACTAATTCTAAAACGCAATACTTTAAGATATAAGATTGTTATCTATGAACGAACGTATGAAAGAATAATAATAACATGACTCACTCAACAGCAACAATCCAACAATACATCTAAACGTAATAAATAAATATATACTAGTTATTTTACTATAGCCAAGTAAAAATAATATATATTTTAATGATTCTTGTGGTTGATAAATAATATAATATTCCAGTTTATTAAAATGGCTTTCCAATCTAAGTGATTCTGCTTCCTCATTATTTCGTCTGAATGTATATTAAATATAGGAAGGTATTTACATCTTTATAAATGAAAGGATATGAACATAATTCAATAAACAAGGCAAATATTATTTAATTATACAATACAGATAAAGTATGATAAAGTAATACAAGCAAATTCGAAATTCTGAATTTATTGTATATAAATAGTTAGAATACAAAAAGCAGTATACTATAATAAAAGCATCGCATAACAATTATATTGAAAATTCGTTATTTTGTATCCTACCATTGTATAATTAACAATCTTATAAACATACTTATTTGTTATATATTACATTTAAGTTCAAGCAATCATTTAGGTATTCACACCAAATGTCTAAGTATCAATTTAAGATTCCGATATTGCTTACGCAGCTTTGGAACGCTCCAAAGCCAGAATCGGTATATACCAGTTTGGAGTATTTCTCATCTTTGAGTTGTTCAACAACATCATATCAAGAAATTTAACCTTGATCGGAACAAGATTATCTGACTTGGACAAAATTACTGTTATTCTGAGCAAAAAAGTTCAGATAATTACAAATAACAATTAAAAACTTTTCTAATCTGTGAAGTGATGAATATATAATACAATACCATTAATTATCTTAATATTATATTAAAATCAAAGTTATAAAACTATGTTATAATTAATTTTTATAATTTTTAGCATTTGACGTTCAATTTAAGACAAAGAAGAACTAAATTATAAATATGAATTATTTTAGATTTACTGAATATTCTAATTGCAAAAACTATTGTATCTATAAAGTTAATCCTTTAATTTTCAATATACAAAACTTTAACTATATTAAAGCCATGTTATTGTATCAACTGTTGTAAAACCAATAAACTTATAGTTGATTTGATACTTATCGTTTATCTTCATACTCTGTTATTATTTATTACTATTTCCGCTCCAATGTCCAAGTACCAGTTGAAGCTTCCGATCCTCCTCGCTCAGATCTGGAACACATCTTAACCCGCTCCACTCCGTTCCAGTTTGGACTATTACTCCTCTTTGTCATGTTCAGTTTCTGACCTTTAGATAAATAATAATTAATAAATGGAAATTAATAATAGTTTATAGAACGAGATAGGTCGCGGGTTCGAGCCCCGAACTATGCGCTTATTAAAATAAAACAGATAAACGTTGTCTGAATTGAAAACGAAAATAACGCAGTTGGAGAAAATGGAAGAAGTTCTGAACGAAAACGTTCAGAGAATCGCCCGAAACAACGAAAATATCTTCAGATTTGTGATGTGAACTCTATTATTATTTTTGATTTAATTTCATTTATCTAAAACAATAGACAATAGGTATTAACATTATTCTGCATTCAACCGATTAACACATTAAAACATCAATTAAACCAACGAACACACAAATAATAATTTAATTCACAAATAATAATAAACACAAAGAAAACTAATTTACAGCTGAACTATTATAAAATGACTCACTTAACTGTAACCTTATCATCAGAATTATAAGAACTTTAACTCTAAAAGTTTTTTAAATTAACATTATGCAATAACCAATGAACAATGAAACAAAACGTAGTATTGATGTAAAATATAATTTAGTTGATGAAAAAGTTATACAATATGTTATACTTATGTTCTTTTTATTCTCTTATTGAAAAAATCTATTGAAAAACTGTATTTAAACACTTTAAACAGTTTAAACAAATTTGTAAGTAAAAAGTAACTTTCTCTTAAATATTGAGTTGTTTATTTCCACACCAGAGTAAACATGACATCAAACAAATATATTACAATAGACTAAAAAGCTTGTGTTGGTTGTGGAGGGTGTATAACTGCATGCCCTCATGATGCGCTTGAGTTCAATGCGGAAGGAAAATCAAGTATTAAATTAACAAATATGTGTGATGGTGGACATGAATGCGTTGTTTTTTGTCCTATTGGAGTTTTGACAAAAAATAAGTAATACGGCCCGAATTATGGAGTAGATAATATAGATTTAAAGGATAAAGTTGATCAGATAGTTGATTGTTGAGTTTGTCTGTTATTTATTATTATATTATTTAAATTTATTTATTATGTTACCATAATCTAAAAAGCGCCCTTAATGTAGAAGCTAGAAAATTTATTTGTCAATCAGTAATTCTTTGAAAGTTTCAAACTTCTTTTATTTGCTGTAAAATTCTTTTAAATATCACGTTTTTATTCTTACTAATCGAATATTAAAATAATTTTTCTATTTCACTCCAATGAATACGAAGATATTCACATTAGAACAAACTATAGAAACACTGCAGAACGGTTAGGTATTTTTAATTGAAACGCAAAAAGATCTAACCACAATAATGCAAACTAAACTAGATGAGATTACGCCAAGTTTTTAAGATTATATAGATTTGTAACACGTTTAACATATATCTCAGATATTGTTTATGAAAATGTCAATAATAGACTTGAAGATCCTGTCTAGACTTTAAAACATATTTTACATTAATCTATCAAATAATTAGATCTCGGATTTGTCTCCACTGAAGGGTAACTTAAATCTAATGAAACTTGATGTCTCTTAAAACAAAATTTCATGTATAAAAGCGTTATAGAATCTAGTAAACTTAACTTATTTGAACGTATCTCACAACAAAGTTTTAAAAATCAGTGCTTTAAAGAACCTTAAGAATCTTAAAACATTAAATATTCAAAACACGAAGGTTGTTGATATCAGTGTGTTAAAGCATCTTCCTAATCTCATCAAGTTGTTTATTACGCAAGATAATTCAAATTTTTTGGAAGTTCTTCCAAAATTTAAAAATATATCCAACTTAAACCTTAATTAGAATATAAGTTTTGACAGATATGATTATACGTCAATATCACCAATATAATCAGTTAACAATCGTGAACAAAGGCTATTTTTTGAAGAAAAGCAACCACCAATGGAGACCAAGAGAATATACACATAGCAATAGTATGTTAGATACTGTATTATGTATAATATGCCCGTAATTACCTTAAATTAGAAGCCATTTAACTTATCATCTTTAACTTTTTTGAGGTCCCTTAACGTTTCAAATTTAAATTTGTAGGCAATTGATTTTATCTCTTGTCTAGTTAATTTGGAGCAGTTAAATATATCCCAGAATCGTTTAACCTCCATTAAGCCGGTTTAATCCTTAATTAAATTGTAGGTGCTCGATTTCTCCTTCAATTTGGTTACCGCCATTTGTCCATTGCGTTTTCTAACTAATTTATCTCATTTGTCATTGATTGGGAACAAAATATCCGATTTGTTCCCGGTCGCTCATTTGAACCTTAAAACCCTCTACGCGACCTTAAACAACCTCATGTACGTTCCACCGCTTAACCTTGAAATCCTTGAGCTCTCTTAAAATTTCATCCAAACCAACATTCAGCTCCAAAATCTGTACATGTTCGATTAATAGGTTCCTTCCCACTCCATAAAGGAAATCGGAAAACGGATTCAAACTATTAGAACGATCCAAAACGCACTAGTAATTGTTCATAAAAATAAACTGTCGTTTTTGAACAAAAATAAATATCTAAAAAAGAAACTTTAAATTTAAAATGATGAGAGAAAAACGGTCCTGAGTTTTTAACTGAAACTTTTGGGCGTTTTAATCGTTCAAATGACGGATGGGAATGAACAGTGAAATGTTTTTGTGTTAACAAAATTTAATTCTATATTATTTAACATAAAGTTACTTTACGTTTATGACGGTAATAGGTATGGTGTTTTATTGTAATATTTTGTATTGAAATCATCATTTTGTGTTGAAAAAATCAAAACTCTTCAGTTATTGTTATTGATTGTCGATATGTGTTAATGTCTTTCAGTTTTCGGTTAATGAACTATTTTAGATCTAAACCTCTCACTTATGTACCAAGTGTCTCAAAAGACATTAAGTGATTCTAAGTTAGGTCATTAACCGTGTCTGAGAGTACTATCTTCGAGAGTCTGCAGTATACAAAATTTATATTATTTCATCTCATATGAATTTAAAACACATATTATATATTTTTTATTGATTACCAAACCTTTACACACTTCCTTTATACTACAAAAATAGCTAATTTGCGGGAAAATACCCGCCGGTGGGTAAAATACCGTGAAAATTGGAAATTAATCGGGATACATATGGATAAATCCCGCATACCCGATATTACCCGATGCGGGATATTTTAAAGCCCAACCCGCAAAAACGATTCCAGTATAATAAGAAATTAGATATGGCCACTTTTAGTAATCTTCGTTGTTGTTTGTACCATGTAGTTGACACAAATTTAGTTTTTATTATAATCTGAATAATACACATAAGTAACTACTTTTGTTTAGAAAAATAGAAGTATTAAATTGTCGAATGAATTTACTGATGGTTGGAACAAGTTACTTGAGTATGTAATGGCTGACTGTTGGGTTTTGCTTTATAGTGGAGTGAATATTGATAAATCATATATGTATCATAAAAACTAATGATATTATGCACACTTTAAATGAGGAAATCTGTACTAATTACAAAGAAGTAATCAAAGAAACATCATAAAAGCCACAAATAACTGGAAAATAAACTAAAAGATAATATAAACTCACAAAAGTAATAGGAATTATTAAAAAGCCTTGAAGAAGAAGAATAAAATGAATAAGAAGAAGAGGAAGAAACCAAAGAGGAAGAAGAAGAGTTATAATAAGAAAATGAAGACACTGAGGAGTAATCTGAAGAGGAAACAATTGAGGAGAAGGAAGAAGAGGAAACTGAAGAAGAGGAAACTGAAGAAGAAGAGGAAGAAACTGAAGAAAACATTGAAAAAGGAGAAGACGAGAATGAGTAAGATAACGAAAAGTTGTAAGAAGAAAATGAAGAGCTAAATGAGGAAGATATTGAATCAGAAGAAGAAAGCGAAGAAGACAAAGTTGAATGGTGATAATATAGCTCTAAAAACTGATTTATAATATATAATACATTGGGAACCCATATCACAACAAAAATTTATTTTATTTCGTTTTCAATTATTGCAATAATTACTATTACTCAGATTACTTGCATTTCGACTGAAATTTTATTCTTTAATAACTATTGTATTCATTAAATATTTCATTTGTGATATATCTTAAAATTTAATAAACAATCTAGCTATAACATTAAAAATGTTTAAGTGATAGCTATAACCTTTCTTATAAATTAAATTTGTAAATATGAAATCACTGCTTGGAGATAGCTTGAACTGGGCAGGCGTCAATGCACATACCTTGTCCGTCGCACTTGTTTGGAGTGATCAAGGCAGACTTACCGTCACCGTTGAATTCGAGAGCTTCCTGTGGGCAGGAGCTGAGGCAGGCACCACATCCGATGCAAGCTTCTTGGTCGATTTTGATAAAATTGTTGGAGGACATATTTCAAGTGATGTGGAGTGGTAAATGACATAATTCGTAGGGTGTTGTTTTCATTTGTTATGATTAAATAGTAAGCATAAATAAAGGATTGGGTCAACTTAGGTTTGAGTTGAAATATAGTTACAATTACCTTATATAATTGTATATAACGCCGGATAGCGACTAATTATAAATACATGAAGTCAATATATTAAAAAATTAAATGTAAATAACATGCAAAAAGTTACACAACATAACTCGACGAGCTTATGATATGAATTACATACAATTTATATTAGGTCAACAATATTTTTGTCAAAGTAATAAACTATATATTATTTATATTTTATAATATATTTGATATATAACAAAATAAAATATATAATGTCACTACCAAATTGAAAATCAGAATATATGTATTATCAAATTTATATGTTTCTACTGACACGTTATTCCCCAGATTCAACATGTCATTCCAAAGATATGTGTAATGATACCTTTAGGAAATCAATATTGTAAGTTCAAGTGCAAACACAAGTAAATGAAGTTGCTAATAATATGACATATATTCCTAGATTAGATAATAGAAGCGTTTTGTGTCTTAGTTTGGATTGAACTTCAATTCGACAAATACATATATTGACGTTTATTAAATTGTATTTATATTGTTTGGAGAGACATACTACATAACCTCGAATGGAGACACCTTATTCGAATACAGAGACAGTTTTCAAAAATAGCCATAGGGTGTCTATAAGTGAGAGCAAATCTGGCTCAATTTGGTATATTTCCTGTGTCAGATTTGGTTTTCCGTTTCAGTTACAAATACCTTTTCAAAAATTATATTATTCTAAAAATGTAATACAATTTCAAGTTTATTGATGTGTTCTGTATAAATAACAACTAAATAAAAGCTATAATTTAAATGATGTATTTAACATAAATTATTAATAGACAGAATATTAAGTAACATATAATTTATATATATGGTCATACAAAGCTCAAACGCTCAAAAAAATCTAGTAAATACAAAAAAGATTTACAATGTTAACACCATTAAATTATAACCCCCTTTTGTAGTTCAGTTATAGACACCTTTACTATATAAAATCGAAGGTGTCTGTATCTGAACACCCACTCGGGTGTCTGCAAGTGAAGAAGGTAATGTAGTACTTTTAATTCATTTATTTTTTAAGATTGTCGTAAAATTATGTCTATTCAGAAATGATAGAATTATTTTATATGTCATCATGTTCTTAACATCTAAGTTAAGTTTTCAGAGGTGATGGGTATGTTTATATTACACTATTTATTTCTATATTTTTCAAGTTATAAACACCACATTTTAATTTATTTATTCTGTCGAGGTTTTCCTCAAGTTCAATCTCTATAACGATCTCATCGTTGTTAGTTTGCGCCTTTTTCGCGATGACTAGGATGCTTAAGCTGCTTTTTGCATTGTTTTCTTTTGAGTAACTACTGTACTTTTCAAGTTTTTTATGATTCCATGTATATTGTCCAAAAGCCCAAAGATTTGAATAATTTATCAGGTTTACAGTATCGACTCATTTCGATAACTGAACATGGATCCATTTACAACCATGGTGTTATTATTATTGGTATAACATTTTTGTTATCAAAGTTTTATTTTACCATATTTCTCGATTTTTGTATACAAAATATATTGCGCCAATAGGTTGGTGTTGATTTATTGGGGTCAATTTTCAGCTAATTGATATGCACTGCAGATTTTTAAAAGGAAGCAAAATTCATTCTTCTTTCAATATTTATGTATTTATGTAAGTTTGGAATTATATTTTTAATATACCACTTCACGCGCGATCAAATTATGAATTTCAGAAAATAGAACTACTTGTTCTAAAATTGTGTGTGAATATGTGGGAAAATAAGACCAAAGCATTGAAAATTAAAGAAAAATGGTTGAATATTCTGTTCCACCAAAATTTAGCTAAGTTACTGGAAATTAAAAACGCTTTTTGTTTAATGAACAATTATAAATAAAATATTGTTAAAATTAAGGACGAAACACATGCAATTCGAGCGCTGACAGAATAATTAGCAGATCACTCAATTACACCACAAAATTTTAGCTAAAATTAAGCTTCTGGTAATCTTAGCCACTAAAGAATATTATTACAACAAAAATATTGAAAAAGATTTATGTAGTGAAATTTGAAAGGTGATAGAAGTCACTAACACTGATTATATCGTTGGAATTGGTGTGATAAACAAAGGATTCACATAATTATTGTTCATTATTTGTGAAAAGTTACTTGTGCTTCAATTAATTTTTCTGCTTAACGAAATTGAACGTGCTTTGGATAATAACGTGATAAATCTGGTGGGAACAACGAAATAAATCGCAAATAACTATATATCGTAATCAAGAATAGCTAAATAATCAAACAAATTTCGGGTATACTTCTCGGGTATACTTCTCCACTTCAGGTTTCAACCAATTATTATGAAACTTTTAATGAAAAATTCAACACTGATAAATGCGTCCACCATTCTGACATGCAATAACATAATATTAATCAAGATATTCTTCATTGATCCATGCAACTTCTTTTTCGATATAATAAAATCCCAATATAGCTCCGATTTAAATAGGACGACCTAGAATATTATTTTTAGAGTCTTGAAGGATATTTTAAACAGTTATCATCAAGGAGTTTATATTATATAAAATATTCGTTGAGCGATCACCACAGCTCTTCATTTTAATTTTGTTAAAAATATTTCAACTCTTTCAAAAAGGAACAATGTTGATAAAATATTTCAAGTAATTATAAGTTTAGAGCTGATCTATTAATTTAGCTTAAAATTAGCAAAAGTCAACGATTTAGTTTTTTATAGTCTGGTTACAATTTCCTTGGTTAATTTAGTACTTTTAATAAGTCTATCAACGAATATTAAAGCGAAAACGTACATTCAGATTATTTAAACCAATATAGAGAGAATTGTGCAAAAATATTTCCCACCTCATATTTTCAGATTAGATATGAATGAAGGTTGTGCTTGTTTTACATGATAAAACTCTCTGGTTGATTATAAAATGATACCGCGCGTTCAGTATAGCATTGCAAAGCTATATGACAATATTCAACTTAATTAAATGTGTTTTTGATTAAAACGTCAGAAATAGAGTTTACTAGATCAGAAGATACTGAGATGTTAAATTATTTTAGAATATTGTTGTATAAAGACTGCACAAGATACTACTGCAACCAAGAATAGAAGATTAAAAATTCTTGTTTTGGGTAAGTAAGGACGGTCAATTTAGAAGAGCTACAATATATAGTTGGAATATGTTGTGCAATGATTCTGCCGATTTACGAGGTTTTATGTACTAGTAACATAATGAGAAAACTCCCTGGACGCGATTGAATTCGTTCATTTTCTGACTTGTTAGTTGAATTTTTTAAGAAATAATTTAGAAAAAGAACTTCGTGTACGCGGGTGGGAAATGACTTATTGAATGTTAAATAACTCATCCACAAAAGATAAACATCATATAATTTTTGTGGCGCTAAAAAGTAATAAAAATGACCTGGAGTGAAAGTAATAAATAAATCATTTATTCTATTACATTACTCCATAACATACATAAATATAAATTATAATGTCTTGAAAATTGTTGCACCTCTAAATAAAATCTGCAGTCAATATGCTAATTGTTAGTTTAAATTTATTATAAACGACAAAAACAGCCAAAAATCAGAATTTATCTGTATACTATGTATATTATGAACATTTAGCTCGGTGTCCGACGTTAGAGCTAAAAAACATAACTGGAATATCCGTTTTGTTTGGTTAGATTTGTGTTTAAACTTTAAAGTGCTGAGCTGATAACAAAGATCGATTTTGGGCATCGACGAACCTTGAAAGCGGCCACTTTTAGTAATCTTCGTTGTTGTTTGTACCATGTAGTTGACACAAATTTAGTTTTTATTATAATCTGAATAATACACATAAGTAACTACTTTTGTTTAGAAAAATAGAAGTATTAAATTGTCGAATGAATTTACTGATGGTTGGAACAAGTTACTTGAGTATGTAATGGCTGACTGTTGGGTTTTGCTTTATAGTGGAGTGAATATTGATAAATCATATATGTATCATAAAAACTAATGATATTATGCACACTTTAAATGAGGAAATCTGTACTAATTACAAAGAAGTAATCAAAGAAACATCATAAAAGCCACAAATAACTGGAAAATAAACTAAAAGATAATATAAACTCACAAAAGTAATAGGAATTATTAAAAAGCCTTGAAGAAGAAGAATAAAATGAATAAGAAGAAGAGGAAGAAACCAAAGAGGAAGAAGAAGAGTTATAATAAGAAAATGAAGACACTGAGGAGTAATCTGAAGAGGAAACAATTGAGGAGAAGGAAGAAGAGGAAACTGAAGAAGAGGAAACTGAAGAAGAAGAGGAAGAAACTGAAGAAAACATTGAAAAAGGAGAAGACGAGAATGAGTAAGATAACGAAAAGTTGTAAGAAGAAAATGAAGAGCTAAATGAGGAAGATATTGAATCAGAAGAAGAAAGCGAAGAAGACAAAGTTGAATGGTGATAATATAGCTCTAAAAACTGATTTATAATATATAATACATTGGGAACCCATATCACAACAAAAATTTATTTTATTTCGTTTTCAATTATTGCAATAATTACTATTACTCAGATTACTTGCATTTCGACTGAAATTTTATTCTTTAATAACTATTGTATTCATTAAATATTTCATTTGTGATATATCTTAAAATTTAATAAACAATCTAGCTATAACATTAAAAATGTTTAAGTGATAGCTATAACCTTTCTTATAAATTAAATTTGTAAATATGAAATCACTGCTTGGAGATAGCTTGAACTGGGCAGGCGTCAATGCACATACCTTGTCCGTCGCACTTGTTTGGAGTGATCAAGGCAGACTTACCGTCACCGTTGAATTCGAGAGCTTCCTGTGGGCAGGAGCTGAGGCAGGCACCACATCCGATGCAAGCTTCTTGGTCGATTTTGATAAAATTGTTGGAGGACATATTTCAAGTGATGTGGAGTGGTAAATGACATAATTCGTAGGGTGTTGTTTTCATTTGTTATGATTAAATAGTAAGCATAAATAAAGGATTGGGTCAACTTAGGTTTGAGTTGAAATATAGTTACAATTACCTTATATAATTGTATATAACGCCGGATAGCGACTAATTATAAATACATGAAGTCAATATATTAAAAAATTAAATGTAAATAACATGCAAAAAGTTACACAACATAACTCGACGAGCTTATGATATGAATTACATACAATTTATATTAGGTCAACAATATTTTTGTCAAAGTAATAAACTATATATTATATATATTTTATAATATATTTGATATATAACAAAATAAAATATATAATGTCACTACCAAATTGAAAATCAGAATATATGTATTATCAAATTTATATGTTTCTACTGACACGTTATTCCCCAGATTCAACATGTCATTCCAAAGATATGTGTAATGATACCTTTAGGAAATCAATATTGTAAGTTCAAGTGCAAACACAAGTAAATGAAGTTGCTAATAATATGACATATATTCCTAGATTAGATAATAGAAGCGTTTTGTGTCTTAGTTTGGATTGAACTTCAATTCGACAAATACATATATTGACGTTTATTACTTGGATTGAACGATATATAACAACTTTAGAGTGGAAAAAATATTATAAAATTGTATAAAATATATAGTAAAGCTATCAGGAAGATTTATAATTTCAAAAAGATTCTAACTTCAAGATAGGGGGTGGCCAAGATTCATTTTCGCTTCTGTAGGATAAATGAAAAATTATATTTTTTAAACTTTACACTTCAAATCGCCAAGTTGTTATGTATAAAACTATTGATTCATGTGGACTTACATTGTAAGTCTGTTTCCTGTACAGAAGTCTGAGCTGGGGCAAAAAATGATATACAGCTCACCACTCCACTAAAAATCACAAAATATTACTGTTTTAGAATATTAATTGTAAATATTTAATTGTAAATGTTTAAATACTCATTTATCGCATTAGTTTTCATTTATCTAGCTGCTATCAACGAATTAATGATTTAGTTGAAGAATTTCTAAATATTTATGTTCATATTGCATTACTGTTATGGATGTATCACTATTATCAAATGCAAATTAAAAAAAGAAGCTAACAATTAAGTGTAGAAATAAATAAACTTGTGTGGATATAAATTATAAATCAATTCCTCTCACTTCTTCTTCGGCGCTGGAATCGTCGGGAGCATTTCATCGATTTCTTTGCTCTTTTGTTTTTTCTTCTTTTTATCGTTTTCTTTCGTTTTTGGTGCCTCTTGGAATTCGTTCAAAAAGTCCGTTTTAATCTCCTCAGTCTCAACTACCGGTTCCGTTTCACTTGGAATGGCCGTGTAAACGTACCCTTTCTGTTTAAAGCTGATGATAAGGTAGATAATGGTGGCTATTAAATAAAGTGAGGATATTGGACACACAATCGCTAGTAAATATGTGAGCCAGATTGATTTCTTGTGGTCGAGGTTTACAATTTGGATGTTCCTGGTCTTGGTTTGCTGTTTGTCATCGATTAAGTAAATGAACTTAAATTATTCATATTAATTTACACTGCACTGGCTTTCATAAGTATAATCGCCAGTGGAAACGAAACTGCAGCGCGCTTTGCCCTTGGAGTCGACGATGCTCACGTTCTGCGCTGGAATGTCTTTTGAGATGTTAACATAAGCGCACTTACTTGTTTACTCCCAGTTGAGAGTAACTTTGTTGTTCAGTACGTACACGTAAACCACCCCATCGAGCTCCGGACACTTCTAGAGTTTTATCAATCCCTGGTATAAATCCATCTAAAACGCACCTGTGTTCAAGTTGGCAGCCGTGAAATTGAACAAGTTCAAATCCAAATCCTGATATTTTGAAGGAATCCCGTTGACCAACTGCAAATCCTGCTTCTTGTACTTGTAATTTACATCGTGGAACGTGTATGCTAAATCAAACTAACCAAAGTTGAAGTCCTTGTAACATGGACGAGCGAACTTGTTCGGGAACAAATCTTAAAGTTGAACTTGAGTAGCTGAACCAGAGTAAGTAATTTTAACGTACTCAGAAAGAGAGAAACAATTCGCAATCGAAGTTTTTACCTTCTTGGTTATGTTCACTGCACTAAATACGTATCCAGATGGAGAATAAGATGTTACCTAAAGTATCATTTCAATCTCACCATTCAAGCTAGGCATGGTGTCCGGATCGAACAGAACTCCATAAGTGGAACCATTTAGAGGATTAGTTTGAGATTATTGTTCTAACACTTTCGTTATCTTCTACTCGTTGTAGGTGAAGAAAACTTATATATCTGGCTGGTCCATTGCACAGACTGCCAGCTCAGCTTCTGAAATAGACACGCCAAGAGAAAGCCTATTTTCGCTTAAAGATAGAGTAACCACTTATGCATTGTTGTAACATGAAGTTGGTCCATCAACGTATGATAGAATTGATTTTGAAATCAACATCTTCTGTGAATTTACGTTCACCAGGTTATTTGCGATTATGTCGTATCCGAGTTGTTGAATGCTTGAATATCTATCAATTTTGTACGTATGGCCATCAAAGTTCATTTTTGATTCTTGGAAATAGTCTTTGAATAGCATTTAAACGGGTGCTGGATCGCACTTTGTTTTGTCAGCGAGGGAAACCTCGAGGGTTTGATTCAAATGCTGAACGACTTTAACTTTCTCTTTAATTGCCCAGCAGGATTTAGTGGTATCTTCAAGAACTGTTGGAGCTTTCAGGAGTCCGTCGAGATCAATGAAGCCTGTTTATGCGTTTCCAATTCCAACTTGTCCGAACAGGTACAGTTTGTTCATTGAGTTGGAGTAAACGCTGATTGGTGTTTTTGAGCTCAGGTAGATTTGAACTGGGCGTTCAATTGGGCTTGCTTTGATTGAGTACAGGAGGAGCATTC
This sequence comes from Hexamita inflata, assembly GCA_963988835.1. NCBI lineage: Eukaryota > Fornicata > Diplomonadida > Hexamitidae > Hexamita > Hexamita inflata. The sequence goes on along the minus strand of CAXDID010000838.1, from coordinate 215,223 downwards.
CGCGAGCCAAGAACGGTTTATTGTACGGGCTGTAGAACACAATGTAGTCTTCGCCGTATAGTTTGACTCTGCTGTATTTTAGCAGTTGATCAAGTGGGATATTTGCGAGTACGAGTCCCAGTTTGTCCAGGATGCTGGATACTTTCAGGCTTGCTTTTTATTTTAGGCCGAATGCTCCTTCTTTACTAATTGTGATTTCGTACGATATGAAGTCCATTTTCTGCTTCGTGATCACGTAGTTGCTTGCGCTTTCAGATTTTATCTCTAGTATCTATACGTCCTCGAATGTTTATTCAAAAACGCTTTTGTTCTGTGCCAGATCGTATATGGTTAGTATGTTGTTCTAACTGTACACCATGTACGTTACATCCCCCTTCTAGTAGAATTAATACTAAAGTTTGCCCACGAAGTTTTTAATGCTCACCGCTTCAATAATTCTTTGTTTCTGAACGAACTGAACTTGATTTATTTTAACCTGGTTCAAGCTTTTGAGAACGAGGATGTTCTTGAAGAAGGAGATTTTGTCTCCGTTTTGGGCCTTCAGTTTGTACTCTACGTCCATTATGTACTCCTCTTCGTACTGTTCCTCCTTCTCAGTGTAGTTCTCGAAGAAGTGAGCGTGGTAGAAGATCTTGCCCTCCTGGCCGTAGGTGTAGCCCATGTAGTTCTCGTAGCAGCCCACGTACATCTTGGACGACTGGCCCGTGAAGAGCGTCCTGTTCACGTAATCGGACTTATTCATCGAAGTCACGTTAATGTAGTTCGAAGAGATAAAGGCAGACTGACACTCGGCCAAATCGGACACATACCCGTCAATCAACGTCGGAGTCAGCATTATCCTTGATTAAACGGACAAAATGAACATTATATGGGACATGATTGGGAGTGAAAAATGATTTAAAATGAACTAAAAATAATTTAATAGTGTTTTCCACTCTAAAATTAAACACTCAATTGTAAATTATGCTACTCAGTAAAGACCCAGCAAAGTCCTCACTGAATCGTTAGCAGACCAGTTTCACCTGATTCGCTAACTTACTTTAATTATGTTACTATAAAAAATTAACTCACTTAATTGTAACTTATCATCATTACTTAATTTACTCAATTTAATCATTCCATCTTCATCTCATAAATCATGATAATCTACAAAAATGCTGTCGCGAACAACTTCAGAGAATACAATAAATATCAATAAATGATAATCTGTAACATATGTATGTGTTTGGAGTGTATTCAATTAAAATATTATAATTTCAGAATTATTGTAAATATTTATATTATGATATTAAAATTATTATATTTCGTGTATTTCAACTTATATTCAAATATATATCAAATTATATACATAAAACAAGAATTAGTTATAGTCTATGGTTTCGTTCTTATAGAAGAAATAGACAGTACTAGATACTACTATCATTACATTATCTACCTGTAATACTTTGAACTGTAATAAATATAAACATAAGTTAAAATTCCACTTTTTCTACAAATTTTCATTAACACCAGTTTTCTAACGAGTGAGATTATTGCTGTATGGAAGATCCAATCATAAATCATAAATATTATAATACACGTGATATTTTAGATTTTGTAAAACATTTCATGCATGGCACGCACCAAAAATCTCTTATAATCGCGAAGGAATCATAAATAACAATATATAAAGGCTTTTCCTTCTAGATCTAAAAAATCGTAGTGTTACAGATTATAATAAATGCATATTCAACAATTTAATAAATATATTTTAATAGAAATAAATATAGTAACCATAATCTTTGATAACTCCTATCCATATCCTATCCTATCCCATACCCATCATCCCTGAAAATTTAATAACCTATTAAGAATATTATACCAAAAGACTCTTGGATACACTCGCGTATAGAGCCAGGCAAAATCGCGTATAAGCTTTCAATTTCTAAAGTTTGTCTCAAGAGTCAATACGTGATCAACTTGGGTCTATAAAATAAGTGTTAAATCTAATATTACTAAACAGAAGAAAGGAACACATTAAAATATTATTTGAAAATGTTCCTGTAATTGATTATTGAGTGGATGTTTTTGAGATGTACCAAAAGAGCCGATATATAAAATTTTTGTGATTTGTATGCGATAAAATTTATTGTGACATGGTATTTTAATTATTCAAACAACATTGTAGAACGTCATTTGGTAACTTTTGAAAACAGATACAGAATTTGTGAATAATTCGCGAAATGCGGGGAAGACGGCTCAATTCAAGCCAAAAACAACGTCTGCATTTCAGCGTGCACCACCGGAACAACTGGTTTAATCCTCTCCTTCGACGGAACTTTCTGCCTGGATAACTGCACTCTAAACGATATAGCCGCCTATGGAACAAAAAGGGTCGTTTCCGCACCAGGAATCCTCCCAGCTCTAAGATGTGTTGAGTCATGCACCAACTCGTTCATGAACTCTAACACCACTGCGTGTGTTATCTCATGTTAAACTGACGACTTCCTTCGTTTCGGTGACATGCACGTGTCCAAATGCGTTGACTCCTGCTCACCAGCCGGAACCCCGAAAACGTACACCTACATTGATACTATATCCTCTCCAAATCGACACCTGTGCGTGACGAACTGCAAGAACCTAGTTCCAACGTCCCTCCTCAACTACGAAGTCACTGCCTGTGCAATGACTTGCCCACAATCCGGAGGAGTTGACACTTTCGCAACCGTTCTCAGGGACAAATGCGTTAAAAGCTGCAAAACGGAGGACTCGGGTTCTTTAATTGATAAATTAGCATTTCCTAATGTTTGCGTAGCCAATTGTGTTGTTAACGTAACCTACACATCAGTTGACAAAACTTCATGCGTCTCCAGCTGTCTTGTTCAAGACAGTCCGGCTTCGTTCATTGATTACCAGAACAAGTCTTGTGTGGCTGCATGTGATCCGAACGCGGTCATCCCAAGTTTCAAAGTTCAAGGGGCAGTTCCTGATAGGTGCGTGTCAGATTGCAAAGCTTTCGACGGGTCGATGATCAGTGCCGACCGCACGAAATGTGAAGATATCTGTTCAACGAACACCTATATAACTGTAAACCAGAGCAATTGTGTAAACTCGTGCTATCTTGAAGACAACAATGCGGCAATACACCTTGAAAACTGCGTTGCAACCTGTCCTTTCGGCACAAACCAATATGATAGATACTATTTGACCTACAACAGCTCCAACTGCATCTTTGATTGTAAATTGGACACAGATGGTGGTGCGGCTGCTGGAAGACTTATTGACTCGACGAAAACCAGATGTATTTCCAGTTGTCCGGTTTCTTAATATTTGACTTTGAATAAGACTAGCTGTGTTGTTTCTTGCTACGACGATGATGATGCTGGTACCAATGGTGGAAAGAGAAGACTTGGCCAATTCAGACCAAATAACATCACTTGTGTAGATTAATGCATTTATGATCCAAATTAGATAATCCAAGAATACGCTACGGCGGATATGAAAAAATGTGTGCTGCGCTGCGACGAAAACCCCTTATAAGTGATCAACGCCACGAAGAACGGATGCATGCTCAAGTCCAATTGCCTATCTGGTTCGATTTTGTACAATACCGAGAAAGATACTTACTGTTAGGTTTGTCCAGCCCTGTCTACTTCTAACGCCGAATAAACCGCCTGTATTTGCGCATCACATCAAATTTACGACCCATAATCGAACTCATGCACTTCTTGCCCGGAAAACTCTAATATGCTCAACAATATCTGCACTTGTAATGTGATATCAGGGTAGTAGATGGTGAATGGGGTCTGTCTCTGTGTCAACACCTACTCGGTTGTTCAAGGCTCGTCTTGCGTCTATCCGGATAACTCTCATTTACAATTTATGGCTTGCGTTTGCAATACGGATTCCTTTATTTTGAGCACGAATGAAGGAATTCTATAGTGCCAAGTGTGTCCACCACTAACTTCTCCGGATTCTGCATAAATAACATGTGTTTGCCCATAAAACTAGATTTATAATCTATAAAATAAATCATGTGATGCTTGCCCTGCGAATTCAAAAGCCATTGGAAATAGATGCATTTGCGATATTTGTGGTTAGTAAATAGTGTTTGGTGAATGTCAATGTGTAAAATCAAATTCATATATTCATTGGAGAAAGGGCAAAGTATAGTGACCGTTTTATTTATATGTTATATTATTTCACACGTTATTCATTCCTTTGATTCTTTTGTTAATTTTGTCCTTGATGAGTTTTTGCAGTCTTTTTTCGTCCTTTGCGTCCTTTTTGTACTTTTTGATCTCTTTTTTCAGGCTTTTGTCGTTTTCGTCCTCGTAGATCCCTTCGTTCCGCGCGACTTGAATTATTCTCGTGATGACTTGAATAATTCCTAGAAACCAGTAGCTCACGCACGGTGCGACCACCAGATCTGCGAACCACTCCGCGAACTTCCTCCTGTTATCAAATCCAGTTACATAGTACTGGTTATACTTAGAATTTAGCTAGTACCATCCTATTAATAAGTGCAATCCCCCAACAACAAAGTAACATAATAATTCGAATACACTAAACAGTAATATTTTGATTCCGTTTAGTTCCTCCGGGTTCGGGAATCGGGTTGAGAACAGATAAAACGGGTTGAACTGCGTTGTGAAGAAAAGGATGAAAATGTCGTTCGCGCTCAACATGAACATCCAAAAACGGCCGTCCCCCTTATAAATGGTCGGAACGAAAATTGAAGCTAGAAGAATGAACACGTAAGTGATTAGAGATAAACGTAAAGGGTACACACGACGAGTTGAATCGGAATCCTGGGCATTTTCTGCACAAAAAATTACTGACAGCGAAAGAATTGACGAAAGAAGAGCCCAAAAGGACCAGAATTTCCAAGACTGGGACAAGAAATAATAGAATGAGTACATGCTTATATTGGGAGTGGAAAAAGGATTAAAATGTGATTAAAGAAAATATAATGGAAGGAAATGGGAATTAAACAGTTAGTAACAATTATTTATAATGATGTGATGAAACGACTCACTTAAATCTAGAAAACAAATGAAATACAAAAATAATTTTATTATCTGGATGCAAAACATCTATACCAATAGTTTGTTAGATGTAAAATCACACATAGTAAATACATTAAAGCTGTTACATAAATGAGGAAGCAGAATCACTTAGATTGGAAACAAAGATGAAAGCCATTTTAATAAACTGGAATATTATCAACCACAAGAATATACAAAAATTATTAAAATATATATTATTTTTACTTGGCTATAGTAAAATAACTAGTATATATTTATTTATTGCGTTTAGATGTATTGTTGGATTGTTGCTGTTGAGTGAGTCATGTTTGTTTATGTTCATTTGAGTCATTTCTGGATCAATTTAAAATTACATGCAAATGTTTTACTTCTTATTGATAATATATGAAATTTATATCTGTGAATTATATCTTTTGCCACTCCACATCAATAGAAATATGTCCTCCAACAATTTTATCAAAATCGACCAAGAAGCTTGCATCGGATGTGGTGCCTGCCTCAGCGCCTGCCCACAGGAAGCTCTCGAATTCAACGGTGATGGTAAATCTGCCTTGATTTCTCCAAACAAGTGCGACGGCTAATTCTAATGTGTTGATGTCTGCCCAGTTCAAGCTATCTCCAAGCAGTGATACCATATGTATTATAATTAATTCACTATTATTAATATATACACATTAACCCAAGATTATTCAATCGTTATACTTAAAAGCAGAATCAGTCCATCGCCTGTTTAACGCAATATTCCAGTTGTTCCGAAAACAAACTTTGTAAATTGTTGTGTTCTCCGCCCATGATCGCGAACAATCTCAGATTCCACGTTTTGAACATTTTAACGCCCTCGAAAACGTCCGTAAGTTCAAAATCGATTATTCCATCAAAATTCTGAACTAATTTGACCGCATTTTTAAAAGGAACGATTTTATCCGACGTTCCGTGAATTATGTATATTGGACACTTAACGTTTTTAATTCTCTAATATGATTTTAAGCAGTTCACGCAGGACTTGCCCCAGACGTCATCGGATGACGCTGGAGGAGACTAAGCAATGCAGCACTTCAAATCGGGGTAAATACTGCCCATGTATATAGAGGACACAGAGCCAATTGAGTTCCCCCAGACAATTACATCACTGTTGCTTAATTGATATTTTTGCTTCACAAAATTAAACACCGCATTGGTACAACGCAACATTGAAAACTCGCTCGCAGTACCAGTTGAATCGCCGTACCCACACCAATCGAAAGAAACCACACGAGAATTGTGCATATTCGCGTACACATGCATGTACCCATCAATCAAGTAGATATTCTCGCCGTTTCCGTGAATATATATTATGGTCCTAGAAATGTCAGCATTCTTCGGTTGATAAATAGACAATTTTATTTTCTAGGTTGCCAGACGCATGCGCACATCTATCATCTCAGTGTGATCTAACGGAATTTTAAATTCTGGAATGTAACGCGTCGGAAATAGCTTCTCGTTCATTGTTTGGCCCATTTAGAAGTGGAAATTCTTTATTTTAATTATTGATTAATTTACTTTATAATAAGTAATATATTTATATCAAAAATATAGAAAATGTAAATATATATAAATACTAAAATAACGAAGGCTCGGCGTCCGACGTTAGAGCAGAAGAGGCATTGCTGAAATACCAGCTTTGTTTAGTGTGATCGAAGATGCGTTCATTTGATCGCGCTTCTCGTTCCTCGCCATCCCATTCCTGAGATGCGGCTCGGCCAAATCGGTTGTGGAAGGTAAAATCCCCCGGTTCAAAGTGCTGAGCTGCCGTCAAGGATCGGTATGGCTAAGGGCATGCCATCAACGAGCCTTCAGGATTGGAAAGCGGCAACCGCTCCATTGCTTCCTTAGAAACGCAGATGGTACGACGCAGGTGGATTCCGTATAGATCGGCTTGCACTAAGCAGCGGCGTTACGCCCCTGGATGCTTGTACCTGAGTCGTTGGTTGCCTTGGCTGCGGAGGTGCGCCTAACGTACATAGGTGTATCTAAAACTAATGATCATTCGCGTGAACTTACAGTTCCTGTACAGAAGACCGAACTAGTATAAACGAAAGTTAAGTGAGTGGGATATATAAATACTAAAATATAAAATTAAATGACTCACTTAACTGTAACCTGATCATCAGTACTAAAAGGCTCAATTTAATCATTCCATCTTCATCTCATAAATCATGACAATCCACAAATCCAAACTTGTATGTTCAATAACGTTATCTCAAACTAATCTATTTATATCATACCTCATCTTCTAGATATAAATACAAAAATATAAAATATAATGAAATAGATCAAAAATGATCAAAACTTAGAACTACTCAGCCCTCAATTTATAAACTTTAGAAGACACTATACTTCTTAATTTATAAGATTGATTATTACAGATTATTTAGTATTAACGAAGCTTTTAATGTTTTAAATTTTTTCATAAAGTATTACATATCGTTTTAAACAAGTATTTTAACTCTAATTAATATTATATAATGTATTAATTTTTAAATTAACAATTAATTACTTGTTTGTTGGTTGTGTTTGTTGACCAATACTAAAATTAGCAAAATTTTTATGTTTCTGAAGAGAATTTAGACTAGTTACCTTGTTATTGTTTATATTAAAATAAATGAGACTGCTATTTAAGTATTAGCTAAATGCTGAAATTATAATATTACTTGACACGTCCGCATGTTATAACATAACTAGGTGTGAAATGGGATGAATATCAATGATCATATTATTACTCATGTTAACCCAAGTTAAGTTAGTTAAACTATTTAAGAAATGTATATTATCTAATTTGTTGTTAGCTATATTCAACTTTATTATACTTGATGGTAGTGAATTTATTGTAGCTATACAATTACTTTGGAGCTACAAATCTTGTATCGACTAAAATTTACTCAACGTGTGTATATCTTTGATACAATTGTGAGAGATATTTAAAATAGTAATATTTAAACATTATAATGATTCAATATTAATAATTTTATTATGTGATAGGTCTAAGATTTTAATGTTATGTAATTATGACAAAATGCTAATATTTACTATATTTAATGATGTAGCCTTAAACTTAGGCAGATTTTTAATATAACTAGTATCAATTGTTTAAAAATTTTACAAAATATTTTTGCTTAACAATATTTTAAGTTGTTGATCATCTTTTATTTCGAGAACTTTCTATTTATGAAAAGATTAATTTCTCATAATTGAAGTGAAAGTTAATATAATCATATAATAAATAATAAGATTAATACCATTTCAAATGAAAATATTTTTACAATAAATACTGGACCCATAAAATCGCAAACAAGACAATCAATTTATGACACTATTCCCTGGTTTAAACCTTGACCAAATAAAAAACAGTGCAAACATATATACACGCAACTCCCCTACTCAACCAAAAGCTGTTATCAACAAAAAGATCTCAAAAACAAACTCCATTAGCCCGAAAGAGCTAACAAAGTTGAGGAGGTGTGACGTGTGATAACGCCGTGCGAGACTTCTGGTTAGAGAGGAATGTGAGGAAAGGAAATGTGATGATCAGAGAAAAAGGATGACCAGTATAGACGTAATTTTACAATAAATTCTTTTACACATTCAATTTTTTAGTAATACTCATGCCTTACATAACTGTAACCTTATAAAAACCAAAACTCAATTTCGTAAATAAAAATATCATACTATTATTCAAAATTACTTTAACTTAATCTAATCAAAACATTTATAATGCATTCATTAACATAGTACATCAATATTGTAACATCAATAATTATGTATGAGCTAAATTACTTTGAAATTCAGTTTAGATTTAATGGAATGAATAATTCAAACAGGCAAAATTATTGACATAAGCCTAAAACTCAATAATTATTTTTTGTTTGATTCCACCTCAAAATGATATTTGTTTAAATATTTATGATAAGTGTATCATCATCCTTTAGCGAGTGTTTTTCAGCTAAGAGTCATATAAGTGGCAACGATGTTACCTATTAGTTGAATTTGCACTTAATTCCATTTGAAAAAGTAAGCTAAATAACTGATGAAAATTTATGTAAGATGTATTTGCCTGGCAAGATAGTTGTTGCTTTTATTCACTATGATGATATTTCTTTCCCAGTTCCTGGTGGTGACGAGGTAAATTTCATCTACAAGTTCAACTAGGAGATAATAGTTACATTTAAATTATCTCCAGCAAACTATGCGCATGTTCAGGACAAGTAGAACGCGATGTACGAGTTGTGGTACGACGTGAATTTAGTGAAGGTGAATAATTCAGTGAATACGATTGAGCATACAAAGTACAACGGAACAGGCTGTTTTTAAAATATTCAGCTTGAGTACACTATGTATGGCGATATTGATGTGTTAGTTGCAGCTAACAGCTGTAACGTGCCAATAAGCGCAAATTTGTAGGTGTATGTTGAGTTCTAAGACGGTTTAACAAATTCTCAGCTTCCAATTTACCCCTGCACGGTTAATTGCGATTCTACCGAGTTCCAGCTCGCGAGCCCATCATTTAATCAAATTCATATTTACAGAATAACGAAAACGGCTTTGAATGCTGACTTGCTACAAAGTTTTTACAATAATTTCGTAAATAACCGAAGAATTAAAGTCTCGTTGAACCTTAAGTTCAACACGAACGGCATTTTCACGATCATTTCTAAGGAAGTTGATAGCTACACTGCTCATGACATTTTAAACTGCAAACCGGATCCTGTTTTGAATCTGTTCGCAGTTCTGAATCCAGATTCGGTTCAGATTCAGTTCAGAGACGCGTTTCCGAACAAATTGAACTGTTAAATGCCTGGAGTGGTATCTGTTCGCGCGGATTTGTTCTTATTCGACTCAATTGTTTCTGAAAGATTACAAAAGAACTACATTATAACAGATTTCAATGAAAACATCGGGGTAACGTTCGGAACGACAGCCAATACTGACAAATTACGAAAGTCAGCCGGAAAGACTATCATGGTCGTTTCTTACTTAAATATAAACGAAGAAATCCTCTACGAACTGATCATTTACAACGATCCATTTTACGTAGCCTGCGTTAAAAGAGCCCAGGTTCACCTTTACGAGTCGCAGTTTTGCGTTGTTTATCAATTGGACAGTTCTTAGTAGTGCATTGGAAATATAATTCAAGAGAATGAGAAGAACACACTCGGAATGTACGTTCAGGAAAAGGGAAAGACTAAACAGCTAGGGCTGTACAAATTACACACAGTAGTTGACTACAGCAAAGAAAAATAAACAGTTTGTTTCACCTGCGACGAATTTGTTAATAACACCGTGTACGCAAAACAAACATGCGCAGAAAACCAAGCATACACCAAAGAAGTGCTTAAACGAGAATAAATTTAATTCGCAGTCATCTCCAAGTACGAATTCATCACATTCAAATCTGTCATCGCCGAATACAAAAATAATATATATTTGCCAATTATCGCCACCGCAAGCATTCTAACCGTCGTAATAGCTGTTGTTATCGGAGTGCACTTTAAGACGCATTAACAGTGAGATATATTGTATTAAATTATAATTCTTTTGTCGTATTATTATTGAAGTGAATTTATTTATATAATTCATTTTCTGAAGTATTTAACTTCATTTTCACTCCAATGAATATACCACTATCATTTTTTATGGTGCGTGTCAAGTAATAATTTTGCTTTTACTCGGCTATTGGACCTAATAACATTAATTTTGCTTTTTAATTTCATTTAATAAAGAATCCACGTTTTTCTGTGTCATACATTGATAAAACTATAGTTTTAACCAATACGTCTACTAACATATCATTCTTCTCATAAAATGCTTCAAAAGTATGTTTAATAAACAATAATAACTTTATAGTACGTTTATTCCTTAATAAAATTCGTATCTCATCAAAGTTATTTGATTCTACACTGAATATATCCGAAAACGATATTAAATCTCTTAAAATACAAACAACAATCAATTAAATTATTAGACGACAATATGAACAAAATTTAAACTCAGAATAACTTTAAAATCAACTATTAACCACGAAGCGAAACCTGAATTTTTCTTTAATCAGTTTTACGATTATATTTGTAGTAATGACAATGTTATAAGCGAGATGCGCGAAAAAAGAACTTAGGCTGGTGTTCAGATGAAATCTTATACTTACTTATACTTTATATTACTATAATTAATTACTAGCTTATACGCTCAGAAAATTTATTTATTAATTTTATTTAGTTTTCAACGGCATAATTAAATTATGTCTATTTGAAGCTAAAACTCACAGTATCAATTTTAATGATATATCACTTATAGGTTACGTTTTCGTCATTTTCAAGACGTGAAATGTTCTAAAATTATATAAGGTTAATTTATGTATATAAATAGCAACTAAAATCGAAACATTCCAAACTCATGATTATTAGCTCTAATTTTAACAAGCTAGACAATTCAATCCTTTCATTAGCATAAATTTTAGCTGTTTTTACTTTCTACATTTTTAATCATTTTTAGGACAAGAAGTTGTACATTGTTGAAATTAAATGACTTACTTAACCTTATCATCAGTACTAAGGCTCAATTTTAGTCTTCTAAAAGTTATTTTACATATAAAGTCAATCCAAAGCAGTTGCAATTAATAGTGAAAACATTGTATGTTAAAAAATATTTCAACAGTTGCTATTGATGGTCTTGTTGTTATAAATGTTAAAGTTCAACGGTTTAATTTAATTACAAAGCACAAACTTAAAATGAGTTATAATGTAATGATTTTAATTGTCATGTACACATTTAAATAATAGTTTTATTGATTGTCAACAAATAGTAAGTTAAATCATTCAATAATTTTGAAGTCAAAGAAAGTCATTGAATATAAATATTTCTATTCTGTTTTGACTAATTGTTATCTATATTTTTGGATATTTCACTTCAATGTTAATTATTTCTATTATACTATAAGTTACAATGGGTTTTTCTACAAGTAAGAAAACTAAAAGTTGTACTGACCATTAAATTTAAGATGGAACCTCATGTATTTCGTGTCTTTCCAACCTATATCCTAACAAAGAACAAACAAAATGTATTACGTGTAGAGAAAGAGATAAACTGTCATTTTTTGATGAAGTAGAAGAACAGTGCGTATGCCAAGAATATACAAAAAATATATTTCCGTATTGCGATTGTTTGGATTTTTTAGAATATAGCGGGCGATTAAGCGGATCTTGTGTTTGCATCGTTGATCATAGTTATTCTATTTCAGTAGATAACACAACATGTGTTAAAAAATGCCTGAAAATTAAATTTCTTCATAATACATATGTTCATCGTGCTAAACTGGTAAAGTTCCAAACGTAGATAAATCTTCTTGTGTTGAAAAATGTGAAATAGGCTTTCTCAATCCAGTAGGAACGTTTTGCATTGAGTTTTGTACAAATGGATATTATATTGATAATTATAATCGTCAATGCAAGCCTTGTGCTGATATTAATCCGAACAGTATTTGGGATACTCCGAGTTAATAATGTAAATGCAATGAGTAAACCATTGGGAATTTTCCAGATTGTAGTTTATGTTTTTCAGGGAAAATACCGAACGAATATAAAACTGAATGTGTTATCTAGAACTGCGGTTCACAGTTTTTGAACATTGCAGAAACAGAATGTATATCAAGCTGTGACCTAGAATAAGCTGTTTCAATCAGTGGTAAATGTAAACCGTGCTCATATGTTGATGATTTATCTATTTGGACAGATACAAGATGCGAATGTGTAGAATACAGCTCCAAAATATAATCAGCTTGTTCATGTAATACGAATTTTGAAAAGTTAGGAAATACGTGTGTTTGTCCTTAAGATAAATATATTTCATCTGATAAAACACAATGCCTAGAGTAGTGTCCGCTAGAAAACATTAAAGACGGAATATTTTGTAAAATATGTTCAGAAGGTAAAGTTCCAAACGTTGGTAAAACTAATTGTGTTGAAAATACTTGCGAACCCAGTTATCTAAATTCAGCAGGAACTTTTTGCATAGAAAACTGTTTAAAAGAGTATGCTCCGGATTCAAACCGCTAATGTAAACTATGTTCAATTGTTAACTAGTATGGTATTTGGGATTAAAACGAATAGAAATGCATATGTGGAGAACAAATAGTTGGAGTGTTCCCAGTATGCAAATTATGTAATGAACAAGTTTAAATTAGTGTATATTCGAATGGGAAATGCATTTGTGGAGAAGGAACCAGTGGAGAGTACCCAAAATGTGAATGTCTTAAAAACTATGAAAAAAGGTTTTAAAAATGTATTTGTTCACGTAAACTAACATTAGATAATTAATGTGTTGATTAATGCCATATTGGTCAAGTATTTTTAAATGGAGCCACACATTGCTCAAAATGTTAAAATAATAAAGTTGCAAACTATGACTAAACAGAATGTGTAGAGATGGACTCATGCGCACCATATTTCCTAAATATTGAATAAAATTAATGTGTTATTGAATGCGAAGCCAATGCTGAACCAGCCTCTAATTTATGTTAATGTTCTTATGGCTTCTTTATTATTGGAAATATTTGTTAATAACCATAAATAAAAACAACTTGTTCTTAAAATATTTTTATGTCTTTTGGTATTTTAAATTTCTGTGTTAAAAACGAAATATTGAGCAACAGCATGTTATCCAAGAATATAACATTCATTTCTTAAACATTTAGTAAGTAAACATTCTTTAGGTCTTTTAATAAAATATAAAACTCAAATATTAACTTAAATGTTGAATTCGGCACATCTCCGTTTTCTCTTTCTTATTCAAGTATATCACAAATATTATAGTCTTCCATATAAATCGCCTGCGGAGGGAGTGGATAGTATTTCATATCATTTAAAGGCTCATCAACAATATTATTTTGCAATTTATCGTTTATATAGTTTGGTAGTGAGGCAGGATTAATTTAATAAGGTTAAATCAGTTTATAAAAGTCAACACTACGTTTTACTGGAATTAGATTCAATAACTAAAATTTGGTGGTCCGTAAGTCTATAATTATCATAAATGGTGAAATAACAGAAGAATTCGGAAAGTGAGACAAAATAATATGATACACTGTATATACAACTTAAATAATATAATTACATTCTATATAGAAAATTCCAATAAGAGGGGTTTATTATCTATGTCTAAAGGTCCATATGTTGATTTTTCCGCAAATATTTGTTTATAACATTATATAAAATATTTAAATATAGTATATAACATTGCCACTCCAATCTATGTAAGACGACATTTAAAATCCTATTGATGTAGAAGCTCAGCTTTTTATTGAGGATGTGTCAGAGGCATTATAATTTGCAACTGAGATTCTATCTCAGCTTCCAGCTACAGATTCTCGTCGTGATCGTTTGTCCCAGCAGTTAAATTCTCAGGTGTCAGATTTGATTTCTCAGCATTCCAATGACGCTGGTGCAATGTTTGATCCAGAAACGATTGAGAACGAGTCATTGTAATAGGCTGCTGCTTTATTGGTTGGTGATGGTTCTTGTATTGAGTAGATGCGTGTTTTGCGCGGATATTATGGTGGTCGTGTTTGGTCTTCGGTAATAGCTGTTTTATCTTGTTTACTCGAGGATGAGCAGAAGTACGAGTTATCTGCGTTGTCCAACTACAATTAGTTCACTGCCTTCTACAACACGTATAATTCCAACTTGGATAAGTGTAAGCAGGCTCATGCTCATAATTTGGTGCAAGCGTAGAATGAGTTCGCATTGCAAACGCAATTATTGTCCAAGGCTACTTAAATGAATCGCGAATTGAACGACTTTCAGGTAACCAAGAAGCAAATGGGCGCTGAGATGGACACTGTTGCCGTTGATACGTCCAAGCGCTGTGACGAGTTACTTGAGGACATATAGAAGCTTAAGCAAGTGGTGAGTGAGAAGTAAGCCGAAGCCACATAGGCTGCGTTCAAGTGCAAGATATTCGTGCAGCCGAAAGTCACCAATAAAAAATTAATTACATTGCAGCTGGTGATAAACCAAATAAACGAGATTTACACTCATAAGTAAAAAACTGATTTGCAACTGATTAAGAACAAGAAGCAGACTGATTCTCTGAGGACGCATTTATTTACCTTCTTTGGGCATAAGTTCGGCCAGAATTACTCAAAAAGCAGCAACTAGATCAAATCGTTCATTTACTCCGTTGGTTATTACTCGAATTCAAATTCTGTGTGCGCCGTGTTCAACTCCGAGTTAAATCTAGAGATTGATGAGGCGTTCAAGATGAACATCCTCAAGCTCGAGCGCAAAATTGACCAACTTAAACTAGTTAACGCTGAGGACATCATAGACCAACTTTATAACGAGGAAAACATAAAACAAGTCCTACTTTAACACATATCAAATACTCAGGACGTTAATTAAATTAAAAACGCGATCAACCTCTTCGAACTGAACAGGCACAAACTGGTTCTGAACAAATTCAAACAAGTTTACGTTAAATTCGACACGAGCAAAACGGGCAGAATCAGCGTCAAACAGTTTTGCAGTTTGTGCGAAGAACTCAGAATTGAACCAACAGCTGATATTGTTTAGTAGGCGAGTAAATCGAGTTAGTTCGTTAACTTTACAAATTGCGTTTTGACACTTGGGTTCTGGATATTCTAAGAGGAAGAAGGTGAAAAGTAGGAAGTGGAGGTGAAGAGAGAATAAAAACAAGAGAAACCGAATGTGCTGCAGTACCAGGATTTGTGAGCGGGTTCGCCAATTAAGTATTTATATTTATTTTTGGATATTTAGAGTTAGTAACTAACAAAAAAAAAGAAAATAATTATAAAATATTTTAGAATATATTAATTATATTGACGAATATTTGATCAAAACAAACATTGTAGGAAAACGGGCGACGTCAAACAGTTTTGTTGTATATATTAGCAATATTTTTCTTATTTTTAATTTATTATTTCTAGACTTTCTTATTATACCAGCTGAATATAATACTAAATATAGAATATATTTTTAATGTTTCCACTCCAACTATGGATCGAGTTATGGCCATGAACAAGGCTAAATAATAAAAATAATAATAAAAGGAAAATAGAAAAGAACTCAATGCTAATACATCATATTAAAGAGTTATATAAATATAAAAAGATAAAATTTAAGAGCTAGAATAGTAATTGAAACTACTAAAACCAAAACATCCTCAAAATGAATCTCAGAAATGCTTATATTATGGCGATATATTTTATAGAATGTTACAACGTTATGACAACTATTAAGCTACTGGCATAAAAAAGGTATTCACAGATCTTGAAATACAATTTTGGACAATAGTACAAAATAGAGCACCTAATATATACTAAGCTATGATCAAATAATTCGGTGCTCCATCTAAATAATATATTAGACATATAGTTCAATAAACTAATAACTCTTAAACTATTAATTCTTCACAAATATATCACGATAATAAATCAGAAGATGATATATTGAGATCGCACCAAAGCAAGCAATACGACACTGAACTTGCTAAGAGCCTTGGATTCCAGTGCTACAGCTAGAAAACGTACAAGTACAAATCCAGATTCCTGATAGGCGAGATGCTGGTCCTGAAGCGGATCTACATCGAGAACCAGGACGCGACGATCCCCCAGATATGCGAGCTGTTCCAGAAGGAGACGCAAATGGCCATATCGGCCTACACGGCCAAGCGGATTCTAGAGGGCCTGAACGTGGGCAAGAACCACGTGATAAACAAGTACCTGCTGGACAAGGGCGTGGACGTCGATTTTAAGTGGTGATAAACTAACTTAATTATAGTAACATTTGCTAACGATTTTTCTTTCCAGAAGGTTGTTCTAATTTTTTTCTCATTTCAGGCATTTCTCAAGTTATTTTGAAAGACGGCAATAAGAACCATAATATTATCATATACTATTATCAATATATTATCTGATAATAGCTTCTGTTGCCCAGCCTAAATTATCAGTCCAATAATCTCACTGCATGAAGATAAAATAAAACCAATAAATATTTACTATTATAATACATTCTATTATGTTACGTTTCATATTGTGATAATTTTGTAGTGTTTGTATTATTATTAAAACTGAATAATTATACTATAAGAGAAGACATCACACCGTAAATTACGTCTATACTGGTCACCCTTTTTCTCTGATCATCGCATTTCCTTTCCTTTCTAAACCAATGATCACTAAGAAACCAACAACAATTATTATACAATATATATTCAAAAGAGGTGATGACGTAGCTTCTATGATATTATATTAGCACCATGATACATTAAATTCAAATATTAATCTAAACTCATAGCGTTTCAATATATTATTTCATATTATACATATTTTTTCTCATTTCAGATTTTAAGTGATAATCAAATTGTATCAGCTTGGATACTGTATATATTATTCATTATTATTCCAGAATATAATTGAGAAAACTATAATATCAAATATAGTTATGTGACAAATAATGAATGTACATTTTAAAATATGAGTGATATTATACTATTTTCACATAATACAGTCTTTTAAATATCTATATGTTACTTTGTACTCATTATTAATTATCAATTTATGTACTCCAAATAAAAATAAATACGCTATACATACAAATATAACATTATTTGGTGCAAGATATGTGCGCCGATATGTGCGCCGTGAATGTTGAGATATCTTCGACGCTATATAAGTGTAGTATTTATGCCTAAAATAGCAGGTACTGGAAAATTTAATGTATTTATATGTCGTGCTCATTCAGTTGTCCCATGAACTATTTCTATTCTCCAACAGATAAAATATGCAAGCAATGCGCACAAGATACAGAGCAAGTCGCATGTATTTTTTGTATATTCAAAAGAGTGATGAAGTGTCTTGTATGATATTATGAAGAATTTAAATAACAACATTAAAGTTAATGACAGCTACGTCTTCATTCTTTTACAAGAACTTTATCGTATTAATAACTTAATTATAATTGTAAGTTATACTACTAACTCTTTCAGAAAAATATCTATTGATATTTTAAGATTTTACTTAATAGCTTATATACTGATATGACGATTAGAGACATTCATATATTATATGTAAGTTAGTAATGCCGTTATATAATCAGATAATACGGTTATTTAAATACTCATACATCGTTATGTATATACGTTATGTATATACTGGAAATAACAATTAAAAACGCAATATATAATTTTAACATTTATAATTGCAATATTTTAATATTAAAGATATATTGTACATTCTAAAGATAGAAATTCCACTCTAATGTTGAAGATAATCTATTCTTTCACTGTCGTGTGCGCGGTGAATGTAGAAGTCTCTAATTGTGACTGTAGCAGTTATGCTACGATTCCAGTTTCTGGAAAACCTGGAATATTTATTTGTACGTGTGATATGATGTGTTCTATAAGCTGTCCCATGAACTAATTCTACTCTTCTAAAGATAAAATTTGTAAAATTTGTGGATCTTCTTCTGAGGGTGCTGACTCGTTCGTTTGCACACTGTGCTCATTGTAGCCTCTAATGCAGTTTTTTGGGTCTGGATGCGTCTGCGGACCCGGAACTACTGGCGGATAATCAAATTGTTAGTGCCTCCCTAACTACTAAGCCGGCTCTGATCGTTGCACGTGCTCAAATTTAGCTGCTGATGGAGTAACCTGTTTGATTTCGTGCCCAAGCACTTAAATCATCAGTTCAAGCAAATGTATTTCATGTACTTCTGGTCAGGTTCCGAACGTAGCAAAAAATTAATGCGTTAGTAAGTATTGCGCTGGGAGTCATTTGAACACTTTGGGAACTTTTTGCGTTTCTTCTTGTGAGGCCGAGAACGCGCAAGTTAATAACGTGAATTAGTGCGTTTTGTGCACCAGTTTAAACTAACTTTCGTATTTGAACATTTCTTCGTGCGAGTGCGGGCCAGGAACAAGTGGTACTTTCCCAAGCTGCTAATGCCAAACTAATTACTAACCTGGAGATGGAAAATGTACATGCGCGAAAAATATCGCAACAAATGGACTGGAATGCTTGGATAAGTGCCCTACGGAACAGATTTCTGTGAATAATATGTGCTAATCGTGCATTTCAGGTTAGATTTCGAACGAAGCACAAACAGAATGCGTATTTAACAAGGTTTGTAATCCATTGTTTTTGAACTTGGCCGAAAATGCGTGTATTTCTTCTTGTTTTATAGAGCAAGCAGTTTCAAACGCGCAGAATTAGTGCAAGCCCTGTTCGTTCTTCGATCCTCTGTCTTCCTGGAAAGCGACTGATTGTCAATGCGTTCGGTTCACCTCGCACTCGTATCCTTCGTGTGCGTGCCTGTCTAATTTTGATAACCAAGGCAATGAATGCGTCTGCCGATCTGGAAGATTCATTTCCTCTGACGAAACCGACTGTTTAGATTAGTGCCCTCCGGAGAACATCGTTTCCGGGAATCGGTGTTCAGAATGCGAAGACCACCGGGTTCCGAACGTGGCCAAAAGCTCTTGTGTTGATAGAAAGTGCGAGGGCGCCGTTCTTAATCCAGATTGGTCTTTTTGCGTCGCTGAATGCTAAAGCGGACTTGCCGCCGATTCTAGCAACCAGTGCAAGCTGTGCGCGGATATTAACCAGTACGCGGTTTGGGACGATAAAATCTAATCGTGCACGTGCAGCGGACAGACGGTCGGAGACTACAGAGAGTGCAAGTTCTGCTGGCAGGTCAGTTTCGCGAGCGACTACTCCAGCGACTCCAAAAGCTGCAGGTGCGGGCCTGGTACCAGCGGCGTCTTCCCCAACTGCAGGTGCCTGGACAACTTCGAAGAGATCCTTGGAGGCTGCAGGTGCGGGCTGAAGCTGACGGCTGACGGCCGCTGCGTCTACAAGTGCCCGTCCGGACAGGTCTCTCCAAGCGGCGCGGGCCTGTGTAGACAATGCGCAGACAACAAGATCGCTAACTACGACCAAACCGCGTGCGTCCAGAGGAACGGATGCGCGCCGTATTTCCTGAGCGTAGAGCAAAACCAGTGTGTTTTTGGATGTGGCACCAACGCAGAAATGGTGAATAACATTTGCCAGTGCGTCGCGAGCTTCTTCTTGGTCGACGATGCCTGCCAGCAGCCGTCCTAAGTTACAACATGTTACCAGAGCATTATAACTCTTGCTAGAACGTTGACTTTTTGCTCCAGAAGCGAGATCGCGAGCAACGCCAGGATTTCCGGAAACGTAGCAGTTTCCACCAATTCGAAGCAGTTCTCTTTCTTCAGGATGTTGACTAGAGTGAAGAACTCGGACATCAACTTGAACATCGGGTTCGGTCAAACTCCAGTTTCGCTTTCGTTTGCCACCGACGCGTTGATTTCGTCTTCTCAGATCTCAATCGTAACCGGAGGAAGCGCCGGGTATCTGGTGAGCTACTACGGTGATGCTCAGCTTTTGGACTGCGACTTAACTTTCACCCACATCGGGAGTAAATCTGGGCTAATTCTGAAAGGAAAGACAGCTATTCAGAACTCGGTGCTATACTTCAAAGCCAGCCATTTCGTGTTCGAAGACGTCGCTGTGAAAAGCTCGAAGCTTATTGGAAACGGAGCTGGGTTCGAAGGAGGAATCGAAATCCTGAATTCGTGTGCGAGCTTCGTAATTGACTGCGCTGGTTGCAAACTGGAGAATTTGACTTTGTGTTGAAGGGTTAAATATATCATGCAGTTAATGAATTATATAAATATCGAGTGACATAGAATAAATGGTCCTTCTTTATTTGATTTATTTAAAAGTTGCGAAGAGTGATAAAATATAAATTTGTCTCCTTCTAATATATCACTATATCTTTATGTTTACATGTAATGTTCATATCAATTATTTTATAGTTTATCTTTTGCATAATTAATTCATATTAACTCATCTTAATTTGGGGTGGAAATCACCGGCGCTGCTTCTAAATATATTGATTAGGTTTCCACATCTAAATGAACACTGTGTCAATGCAACTTTATCTGAAGGTTATAGACGAAGTAAAAAAACTGCGATAACAAAAAGCCATTCTCTAACGACAAGTTACTATTTTTAAACGAGATCAACAAGTTAGCGAAGAAGAGAAAATTGAGAACTTTCAACAAAATATAATATCTAAAACAACTGAAAATGCTTAAGTTAATTATCAATAAGTTGAATCAGAAGAGAGTGCGATAATATGTCACAACATCAAACATCAACTTAAACTACTACTGAAACGCTTCCATTTGTTTAGCCTAAAGCTGAGAAAATAGATCCACCATTTCTTAGCGAAATTTTTAATATTATTCTATATAAATGAACCAAATCTAACTAAATACCTTCATAAATAACGTATTTTTATGATTATTTTAGCCATTTTCAACAATATTATGATACAAAAAGATAACTCAGAAGTGAGGTTCGTCATTTATAAGAGGTTAGGAGCTTTTTTTGGAGGGGTTCCCCCTAATAAATGTAAAGTGACCCCTCTTATATGCGGATTTCTGTATATTACGTATTTGATTTCACTTAACTTTATAAATGCAGGATAACATTTGATGCATTAATTGTATAATTTATTTATTATCTTTCACTCCGCATGTGAAACATATGTCATTTGTTTCTCAGAGTATATATAGTAAAGTTTTAGCTGAAAACAGAAAGCTGAAAGAAGACAATAGAATATTACGAGGCTAACTAACTCATCAATAAAAAGATAGAAAAGATAATCTCAATAAAGACAAACCTAATGAAGACAAAGCTGAGAAAATAGATCCGCCATTTCTTGGCGAAATGTTTAATATTATATAGTCCAGATACACGCACTTTTAGAAGACCGGAACGAAACTAGTATACAGTGACAACGAACTAATGTTTTGGATGCTCATTAGAACTAAAGCACCCTCTATATACAAATATATGATTCAACAGTTTGGCGCACCAAGTGACTCTAATGTTCGCAAGGCTAAGTACACACTTTTACATAATCAACCAGAAGAAAATCTAAATTAATTTAAAGCTAAACAATACTATCCAGGGTTAGTTAAGATCTTGGGGTTTACTTAGAAAACTTACAAATCCAGATTCCTGGTAGGCGAGATGTTAATTCTGAAGCGGATCTACATCGAGAACCAGGACGCGACGATCCCCCAGATATGCGAGCTGTTCCAGAAGGAGACGCAAATGGCCATATCGGCCTACACGGCCAAGCGGATTCTAGAGGGCCTGAACGTGGGCAAGAACCACGTGATAAACAAGTACTTGTTGGACAAGGGCGTGGACGTCGATTTCAAGTGGTGATAAACTAACTTAATTATATAGACCATTTTGGTGGTGATGAAGTAGATTGGTGACAACAATTAGACTAGAGTAGATAGGTTATATTCATTATTCATTTATTTAGACAACTATGAAATGAAAGAAATAATGTAAATTTCTAAATTAAATAATCTAGGTATCCTTGATTTATTGTTATTATATCAGCAGCATACTATAAAAGCCAAAACTTAAGTAAAAGAGTAGAGAAATAATAATGTCGTTGGTATTCTATTTTCTAATTATTTCCAATTTATTTTCTAAAGCATCAAATTAATATATTATTTTTCACCTTAGCTTATTAGACTTATTAGTACTATCACATCAAAACCACCCGTTTATCGTTTTCAGCCGAATTGGTCGGCGAAGCTCAGTTCGTCCACTTCGCCGGTGTTAACAATCTTTTCGATCAGTTCTTTTATTTGTAAAACGCTCTTATTTCGTTGTTGAGATTGTCTTTTTTGCTTTTTGAGCATGTTGTAGTAGTGGCTCCGGATCTGGTCGTAGGTTCTGTTGAAGTAGGGCACGTACTTCTTGAATTTGCGCTGATACTGCTTGAAAAGAGTTTGAAAGAGCTGTTCCTCGTAGTCTGTCCAGTACTGCGTCGTTCAAGAAGTGGGAAAAAGGTTAATATGGGTGAAAATTCATAATGCAATGATACCCGCTTAAATATTTTGTTTAACATATCAGATACGGGTCAAGTGGTCAACATTGGTGACTTCTCACGGACACATAAAATAGAGTTTATTTCCACTCCAAAAAATTGAATAAATTAAGGTAAAAAGTTCAAAGTGTTTAAGGTCTGTATGACAAACCCTGTATGTCTGTAACAATGACAAACCATTAAAGTTGTAAATCAGCCGCCCCATTGCTACATTTTTGCATTGATTCAACATTACGCCAGTTATAGTTGTGAAAGTTTAATTGTGAAATTTAATGATCATTCGTTTATTATGGTTTCCTACCAATATATCTTAATAATAATTAAATAAAATATCCCATTTACCTTTGATCTTCTATCATAACACACATAGATACATAATTAAAAAATGATAATGGTTTCAAATTAAGTGGGTTACCTACATTAATCCGAATTCAAAATATTAACTTTAGAATAAATTATTTATGCTTATTTGATTTGCTAATAAATATAACTCAGTAGTCAGATAATGGAAAGTAATAACATCTATAATTTTGAATGTACATTAAAAACGCAATAAATACAATTTCATATCAAGTAGTTGTAAATTGTTTTAAATCTATATCAACATAATTAATTATACCTGACCACTTCAATGATAGTGTTATATATTTCTTTTAGTGCCATGTGTGCTTTAAAAATTGAGGTTACAAATTGCGAATGTAGTGGTTTATTTACTAAAACATCCGTTTCAGGAAAACCTGGTATTTTTATTTGTTCGTGTAATTCACCTTATTATTTATCGGCCGAATAAGATTAATGTGGTTCAAATTGTCCCATGACCAATTTTACTCCACTAAAAATTAAATATGTAAAATATGTGGTACAACTGATGAGGGGATTGACTCATTAGTTTGCACTATCTGTTAAATTTATCCTTTGATGTAAACATTTGGAGCAGCTTGCGTATGCGGCCCGGGAACAACTGGTGGATTATCGAATTGCTAATGTTTACCTAACTATTTGCCAGAATCTGGAAAATGTTCGTGCTCCAAATTAGACGTAGATGGAATTAAATGTTTGTCTTAATGTTAAAGCATTCACGTATTAATTGGAACTCAATGTACAGTGTGTGGATCCAACTTGATACCGAATGTTGGATAAACAAAATGTGTTGATAAAAGTTGTGAAGGAAGCTATTTAAGTACGCTAGGCATTTACTGTATTTCTTCTTGTTTTATAGAGCAAGCAGTTTCAAACGCGCAGAATTAGTGCAAGCCCTGTTCGTTCTTCGATCCTCTGTCTTCCTGGAAAGCGACTGATTGTCAATGCGTTCGGTTCACCTCGCACTCGTATCCTTCGTGTGCGTGCCTGTCTAATTTTGATAACCAAGGCAATGAATGCGTATGCCGATCTGGAAGATTCACTTCCTCTGACGAAACCGACTGTTTAGATTAGTGCCCTCCGGAGAACATCGTTTCCGGGAATCGGTGTTCAGAATGCGAAGACCACCGGGTTCCGAACGTGGCCAAAAGCTCTTGTGTTGATAGAAAGTGCGAGGGCGCCGTTCTTAATCCAGATTGGTCTTTTTGCGTCGCTGAATGCTAAAGCGGACTTGCCGCCGATTCTAGCAACCAGTGCAAGCTGTGCGCGGATATTAACCAGTACGCGGTTTGGGACGATAAAATCTAATCGTGCACGTGCAGCGGACAGACGGTCGGAGACTACAGAGAGTGCAAGTTCTGCTGGCAGGTCAGTTTCGCGAGCGACTACTCCAGCGACTCCAAAAGCTGCAGGTGCGGGCCTGGTACCAGCGGCGTCTTCCCCAACTGCAGGTGCCTGGACAACTTCGAAGAGATCCTTGGAGGCTGCAGGTGCGGGCTGAAGCTGACGGCTGACGGCCGCTGCGTCTACAAGTGCCCGTCCGGACAGGTCTCTCCAAGCGGCGCGGGCCTGTGTAGACAATGCGCAGACAACAAGATCGCTAACTACGACCAAACCGCGTGCGTCCAGAGGAACGGGTGCGCGCCGTATTTCCTGAGCATAGAGCAAAACCAGTGTGTTTTTGGATGTGGCACCAACGCAGAAATGGTGAATAACGTTTGCCAATGCGTCGCGAGCTTCTTCTTGATCGACGATGCCTGCCAGCAGCCGTCTTAAGTTACAACATGTTACCAGAGCATTATAACTCTTGCTAGAACGTTGACTTTCTGCTCCAGAAGCGAGATCGCGAGCAACGCCAGGATTTCCGGAAACGTAGCAGTTTCCACCAATTCGAAGCAGTTCTCTTTCTTCAGGATGTTGACCAGAGTTAAGAACTCGGACATCAACTTGAACATCGGGTTCGGTCAAACTCCAGTTTCGCTTTCGTTTGCCACCGACGCGTTGATTTCGTCTTCTCAGATCTCAATCGTAACCGGAGGAAGCGCCGGGTATCTGGTGAGCTATTACGGATTCGCGCAGCTTTTGGACTGCGACTTAACTTTCACCCACATAGGGAGTAGAGCTGGGTTAATTCTGAAAGGAAAGACAGCTATTCAGAACTCGGTGCTATACTTCAAAGCCAGCCATTTCGTGTTCGAAGACGTCGCTGTGAAAAGCTCGAAGCTTATTGGAAACGGAGCTGGGTTCGAAGGAGGTATCGAAATCCTGAATTCGTGTGCGAGCTTCGTAATTGACTGCGCTGGCTGCAAACTGGAGAATTTAACTTAGTGTTGAAGGGTTAAATATATCATGCAGTTAATGAATTATATAAATATCTATTATACAAACAACTTTTTAAACAACAAGTAGGCGAAGAAGAGAGTGATATAATATAAATTTGTATTTGTGTGTTTAAATTAAAAAGATTTTCTTTTTGAACGTCAATTTATACAAGTATAGCTAAAGAGTTGTAGAAATTAGCATTGTGAATGATAAAATATAAATATGTGTCCTTCTAATCTTTCAATATATTTTTTGTTTATACGTAATTTCATATCAATAATTTTATAGTTTATATTTTGTATAATTATTCATATTAATTTAACTCAATTTGGGGTGGAAATCACTAACGCTTTTTCTACATATATTGATTAGGTTTCCACATCTAAATGAATCCTGTGTCAATGCAACTTTATTTGAAGGTTATAGACGAAGTAAAAAACTGCGATAACAAAAAGCCATTCTCTAACGACAAGTTACTATTTTTAAACGAGATCAACAAGTTAGCGAAGAAGAGAAAATTGAGAACTTTCAACAAAATATAATATCTAAAACAACTGAAAATGCTTAAGTTAATTATCAATAAGTTGATTCAGAATAAAGACCAGAGAATATACCACAAAATCAAACATCTACTGAAACTACTACTGAATTGTCTCCATTTCTCGGACCCATTTTCTACGACATCTTGAAAAGACACGAATAATTTCAACAGACTAACAAAAAAAATAAAATATTCCGAACTAGAACTACAATTCTGGGTAGTGGTCAGATACAGAGCTCCAAAGCTGTACAAAGCTATGGTTAAACAATTCGGCGCGCCGACCAAAAACTATATCAGAAAAGTAAGACGGGACATAAGAAATTTAGACCTAAATTAAAGCAAGCAATACGATACTGAACTTGCTAAGAGCCTTGGATTCCAGTGCTATTGCGAACAGACGTACAAGTACAAATCCAGGTTCCTGATAGGCGAGATGTTAATTCTGAAGCGGATCTACATCGAGAACCAGGACGCGACGATCCCCCAGATATGCGAGCTGTTCAGGAAGGAGACGCAAATGGCCATATCTGCCTACACGGCCATGCGGATTCTAGAGGGCCTGAACGTGGGCAAGAACCACGTGATAAACAAGTACTTGTTGGACAAGGGCGTGGACGTCGATTTCAAGTGGTGATAAACTAACTTAATTATATAGACCATTTTGGTGGTGATGAAGTAGATTGGTGACAACAATTAGACTAGAGTAGATAGGTTATATTCATTATTCATTTATTTAGACAACTATGAAATGAAAGAAATAATGTAAATTTCTAAATTAAATAATCTAGGTATCCTTGATTTATTGTTATTATATCAGCAGCATACTATAAAAGCCAAAACTTAAGTAAAAGAGTAGAGAAATAATAATGTCGTTGGTATTCTATTTTCTAATTATTTCCAATTTATTTTCTAAAGCATCAAATTAATATATTATTTTTCACCTTAGCTTATTAGACTTATTAGTACTATCACATCAAAACCACCCGTTTATCGTTTTCAGCCGAATTGGTCGGCGAAGCTCAGTTCGTCCACTTCGCCGGTGTTAACAATCTTTTCGATCAGTTCTTTTATTTGTAAAACGCTCTTATTTCGTTGTTGAGATTGTCTTTTTTGCTTTTTGAGCATGTTGTAGTAGTGGCTCCGGATCTGGTCGTAGGTTCTGTTGAAGTAGGGCACGTACTTCTTGAATTTGCGCTGATACTGCTTGAAAAGAGTTTGAAAGAGCTGTTCCTCGTAGTCTGTCCAGTACTGCGTCGTTCAAGAAGTGGGAAAAAGGTTAATATGGGTGAAAATTCATAATGCAATGATACCCGCTTAAATATTTTGTTTAACATATCAGATACGGGTCAAGTGATCAACATTGGTGACTTCTCACGGACACATAAAATAGAGTTTATTTCCACTCCAAAAAATTGAATAAATTAAGGTAAAAAGTTCAAAGTGTTTAAGGTCTGTATGACAAACCCTGTATGTCTGTAACAATGACAAACCATTAAAGTTGTAAATCAGCCGCCCCATTGCTACATTTTTGCATTGATTCAACATTACGCCAGTTATAGTTGTGAAAGTTTAATTGTGAAATTTAATGATCATTCGTTTATTATGGTTTCCTACCAATATATCTTAATAATAATTAAATAAAATATCCCATTTACCTTTGATCTTCTATCATAACACACATAGATACATAATTAAAAAATGATAATGGTTTCAAATTAAGTGGGTTACCTACATTAATCCGAATTCAAAATATTAACTTTAGAATAAATTATTTATGCTTATTTGATTTGCTAATAAATATAACTCAGTAGTCAGATAATGGAAAGTAATAACATCTATAATTTTGAATGTACATTAAAAACGCAATAAATACAATTTCATATCAAGTAGTTGTAAATTGTTTTAAATCTATATCAACATAATTAATTATACCTGACCACTTCAATGATAGTGTTATATATTTCTTTTAGTGCCATGTGTGCTTTAAAAATTGAGGTTACAAATTGCGAATGTAGTGGTTTATTTACTAAAACATCCGTTTCAGGAAAACCTGGTATTTTTATTTGTTCGTGTAATTCACCTTATTATTTATCGGCCGAATAAGATTAATGTGGTTCAAATTGTCCCATGACCAATTTTACTCCACTAAAAATTAAATATGTAAAATATGTGGTACAACTGATGAGGGGATTGACTCATTAGTTTGCACTATCTGTTAAATTTATCCTTTGATGTAAACATTTGGAGCAGCTTGCGTATGCGGCCCGGGAACAACTGGTGGATTATCGAATTGCTAATGTTTACCTAACTATTTGCCAGAATCTGGAAAATGTTCGTGCTCCAAATTAGACGTAGATGGAATTAAATGTTTGTCTTAATGTTAAAGCATTCACGTATTAATTGGAACTCAATGTACAGTGTGTGGATCCAACTTGATACCGAATGTTGGATAAACAAAATGTGTTGATAAAAGTTGTGAAGGAAGCTATTTAAGTACGCTAGGCATTTACTGTATTTCTTCTTGTTTTATAGAGCAAGCAGTTTCAAACGCGCAGAATTAGTGCAAGCCCTGTTCGTTCTTCGATCCTCTGTCTTCCTGGAAAGCGACTGATTGTCAATGCGTTCGGTTCACCTCGCACTCGTATCCTTCGTGTGCGTGCCTGTCTAATTTTGATAACCAAGGCAATGAATGCGTATGCCGATCTGGAAGATTCACTTCCTCTGACGAAACCGACTGTTTAGATTAGTGCCCTCCGGAGAACATCGTTTCCGGGAATCGGTGTTCAGAATGCGAAGACCACCGGGTTCCGAACGTGGCCAAAAGCTCTTGTGTTGATAGAAAGTGCGAGGGCGCCGTTCTTAATCCAGATTGGTCTTTTTGCGTCGCTGAATGCTAAAGCGGACTTGCCGCCGATTCTAGCAACCAGTGCAAGCTGTGCGCGGATATTAACCAGTACGCGGTTTGGGACGATAAAATCTAATCGTGCACGTGCAGCGGACAGACGGTCGGAGACTACAGAGAGTGCAAGTTCTGCTGGCAGGTCAGTTTCGCGAGCGACTACTCCAGCGACTCCAAAAGCTGCAGGTGCGGGCCTGGTACCAGCGGCGTCTTCCCCAACTGCAGGTGCCTGGACAACTTCGAAGAGATCCTTGGAGGCTGCAGGTGCGGGCTGAAGCTGACGGCTGACGGCCGCTGCGTCTACAAGTGCCCGTCCGGACAGGTCTCTCCAAGCGGCGCGGGCCTGTGTAGACAATGCGCAGACAACAAGATCGCTAACTACGACCAAACCGCGTGCGTCCAGAGGAACGGGTGCGCGCCGTATTTCCTGAGCATAGAGCAAAACCAGTGTGTTTTTGGATGTGGCACCAACGCAGAAATGGTGAATAACGTTTGCCAATGCGTCGCGAGCTTCTTCTTGATCGACGATGCCTGCCAGCAGCCGTCTTAAGTTACAACATGTTACCAGAGCATTATAACTCTTGCTAGAACGTTGACTTTCTGCTCCAGAAGCGAGATCGCGAGCAACGCCAGGATTTCCGGAAACGTAGCAGTTTCCACCAATTCGAAGCAGTTCTCTTTCTTCAGGATGTTGACCAGAGTTAAGAACTCGGACATCAACTTGAACATCGGGTTCGGTCAAACTCCAGTTTCGCTTTCGTTTGCCACCGACGCGTTGATTTCGTCTTCTCAGATCTCAATCGTAACCGGAGGAAGCGCCGGGTATCTGGTGAGCTATTACGGATTCGCGCAGCTTTTGGACTGCGACTTAACTTTCACCCACATAGGGAGTAGAGCTGGGTTAATTCTGAAAGGAAAGACAGCTATTCAGAACTCGGTGCTATACTTCAAAGCCAGCCATTTCGTGTTCGAAGACGTCGCTGTGAAAAGCTCGAAGCTTATTGGAAACGGAGCTGGGTTCGAAGGAGGTATCGAAATCCTGAATTCGTGTGCGAGCTTCGTAATTGACTGCGCTGGCTGCAAACTGGAGAATTTAACTTAGTGTTGAAGGGTTAAATATATCATGCAGTTAATGAATTATATAAATATCTATTATACAAACAACTTTTTAAACAACAAGTAGGCGAAGAAGAGAGTGATATAATATAAATTTGTATTTGTGTGTTTAAATTAAAAAGATTTTCTTTTTGAACGTCAATTTATACAAGTATAGCTAAAGAGTTGTAGAAATTAGCATTGTGAATGATAAAATATAAATATGTGTCCTTCTAATCTTTCAATATATTTTTTGTTTATACGTAATTTCATATCAATAATTTTATAGTTTATATTTTGTATAATTATTCATATTAATTTAACTCAATTTGGGGTGGAAATCACTAACGCTTTTTCTACATATATTGATTAGGTTTCCACATCTAAATGAATCCTGTGTCAATGCAACTTTATTTGAAGGTTATAGACGAAGTAAAAAACTGCGATAACAAAAAGCCATTCTCTAACGACAAGTTACTATTTTTAAACGAGATCAACAAGTTAGCGAAGAAGAGAAAATTGAGAACTTTCAACAAAATATAATATCTAAAACAACTGAAAATGCTTAAGTTAATTATCAATAAGTTGATTCAGAATAAAGACCAGAGAATATACCACAAAATCAAACATCTACTGAAACTACTACTGAATTGTCTCCATTTCTCGGACCCATTTTCTACGACATCTTGAAAAGACACGAATAATTTCAACAGACTAACAAAAAAAATAAAATATTCCGAACTAGAACTACAATTCTGGGTAGTGGTCAGATACAGAGCTCCAAAGCTGTACAAAGCTATGGTTAAACAATTCGGCGCGCCGACCAAAAACTATATCAGAAAAGTAAGACGGGACATAAGAAATTTAGACCTAAATTAAAGCAAGCAATACGATACTGAACTTGCTAAGAGCCTTGGATTCCAGTGCTATTGCGAACAGACGTACAAGTACAAATCCAGGTTCCTGATAGGCGAGATGTTAATTCTGAAGCGGATCTACATCGAGAACCAGGACGCGACGATCCCCCAGATATGCGAGCTGTTCAGGAAGGAGACGCAAATGGCCATATCTGCCTACACGGCCATGCGGATTCTAGAGGGCCTGAACGTGGGCAAGAACCACGTGATAAACAAGTACCTGCTGGACAAGGGCGTGGACGTCGATTTCGGACTTCGCCCAGGGAGAAAAATCGTGAATCACACTACATTTAAGGTTTATTTTGTGTATTCAAAAATACTAAATGTTATATATCAGATTATATTATAGCTTCTTTATCCATTCTTTATGCTAAATATTAGCACTTTATTGTTTTATTGTTAAAATTGTGGCTTATATAAATATGACACTAAACCAGTGATTTATAACTTATTAAATAATAAGTGTGGAAGAATGAATTATTACAGCTAAGACGCTTATAGCAAGACTATATATTATAGCAAGACTATAATTGTATTAAATAATCAAGTTATTATACATTATACTCTAGATATATTAATTTAGCTAATTATTAATATAGATACTATGTAGCTGATTGAGAAATGTAAGTATAAATTGAAGATGAAATATATTATAGTATGAAATATGGCCTAAAATGTGAGGAAATAATAGGTTACTTATAACTATATCGTATGTGAATTTTGAGACACCTCGAAAAATTGACTTTTTAAAAATGAGAAAAAAATGAGTTGATTTTAAGTGGTTGCCTTTGGATTATAGGAGGTTGTTACACACGGTCCTCCAAACGAATATATGGATAAATGAAAAATGGTAAAAGAATGATTGAAAAAATCTACCCCTTCTTCGATTTCAATAAGATAAACTAATTTAATTATAGCAACATTTGCTACTCATTTGCTCTTATATTTTGCGCTAAACAAATATAATTAAAATAAAATCATTTTTAAGTGTCCAAACTCAATCTTTCTGCAATTTAAAATACTACGGCTTGTTAAAATTATTTGAAAGTATTAAAAATAATAATATAAAGTTATATATTTAATTATTACATATATTATTACTTATTACTATATATTATACATTAAATTTAAATATTAATCTCACAGCTCCTACCAGTACCTTACACAAACACAAACTTAATATTCCTATCAATATATTTTTTCATTTTTTCATTTCAGGCATTTCTCAAGTTATTTTGAAAGACGGCAAGAAGAACCATAATATTATCTGATAATCGTTTCTGTTGTCCAATAATCTCAAAATAGAAGATAATATAAAGCCAATAAAAATTAACTATTATTTACATTTGTTTACATAATATATTATACATTTATTTACTACTTACGTTACATTTCACTCTCAGCACCCGTTAACCAACTTATAGTCTACTTCAGCGCAGTTCCCCACCAAAAAGTCATTAATATAATTAACCCCCTCCGTTCTCGCGTTACTCACCACTCCAACAACGTCACTTTTGCTACCAACTATTACCCCGTTTACAAGGCCCTTCAGCCTCAAATTAATAATTATAATTTAATTTAACATTATTTCTTTTAGGTATCCGCCAATTCCGCCAGAAAATGCTCCAAAACCGTTTGTGGTCACATTCGCCTACAATATATTCACATTTTGAACTGATAAAAATAAAGTTGAGCCAATAATTCCACCGGAATATGAAATCGAACGGGCAGAGGACGAAAACACCCCAGAAAAAAGTAAAGATAAATTATTTACCTGTAAAAAACTTGAACGACCAGAAATTGAACCAGCAAAGGACTCAAACGAAGAATAAGAGGAAGAAAAGAACTAAGAAGATGAAATTGACACGTTAACAGCTGAAAGCTGTTATGAAAATGAAGCAAGACCACCAGCATAACAAGACTACGCTGAAGTTGCTGCAGAGACTTTCGTAAAAATAATTGAACAATTTGAAAACTTAATTATTGAATTCGACACTGAAATAAAACCACCAGCATACCACGCAGAAAAAATTGAACTGTTAAACAGCTACACCAAATACACAGTGCACCGCGCAGAATTAGACACACCAATTAACGAAGAAGCATTATCACCTTTATTTGAACTCATTATTAACTAAATCTATATTGAATCAAAATATGACAACTAACTGTTAACATCAGTTACACCAACCAATCCAAATGAATTAAGACTACAAAAATCGGATCTAAGCGAGAAGAACGAGTTGGAAAAGGTTACGTTCCCGGACACAGTACCAACCACACCGGACTGGTTCGTTAGCAGGAGAGATGCAGCGCTCGTTCCGGACACGAGCCCGGTAATGTTGACGGTGCTCACAGAACATAGCGCTTTGGGAGACTGAAAGACGCCGACGAGCGCGCCCGATGTGTTTACGAACTGCGTGCCGTACTTCACGTATGATAGACTCGCGAGCTGGGATATTATGATGCTGGAATTGGATATCTGGCTTACCAGACCGCCGAACTGGAAGTAAGTGACATTTGAGGTCGCGATGGTAGTTCTTGTGACCAGAGACGCAGCTGCCCCTTGGGTGATGTGTATTCTCAGCAGATCGACTGTGGAGGCGTTGACGCTCGAGAACAAGAAGGAAGACTGGTTCCCGACTTCGAACACACTGGGCATTACGTTCAGCTGGCTAACCTTAATTATACTCGCGTTACTCGAAAAGCAGCCCAGCGCGACTAGGTTCGTCGACTGGTATTGCCCGCAGACCTGGTACCCTTTGACGATGAGGTATTCGCTGAGGCTACCTATCAAGCAGAGGGAGGCCTGCGAATTAAGAATGGTGAGATTCAGCAAGAAGTTCACCAGATGTGTTCCTTTGGACACAGACTGCAAGACGTTGAACTGGAACGCGCCTGTTGTAGATATTTTAGTGTTTTCTGTTGACGCGATGATCATGTTGTATATTCGGATGTTCGTTTATGCAGTTAATAGTTGAGGACAATACTGCACTTATTAATCGCCAACCTCTATTTTGATGTGATTGAACTCCTTCTGATACTAGAACAGAGTAACTATATTCTGGCTGAATAAATTGTTAATTAGTTTTATATAGATGTTGTTCGTTAATGATTTTACATCTGAACCAAATATGTAATTGTCTTACGTCAAAGTTGAGACTACATGGGATACATTTTTAACATCAAATTACATTTCATATTTTAGTTACAACTGTATTATATTAATATCAAATTGATCTATAAAAGTAGAATTAACGTTATATTCATCGCTTACTAAAAGTTAAATATTATTATTTATTTTATCACAATCGCATTCACACTTGCCTGAAACTGCTACATTTTCTCCAAAATTGCATTATTTATCAGTCATTTGGTGCATATTATAGTTCTAAAAAGAAAATTATTACATAAGTTGAAATGTCAATAGTATCATTTGGAGTGAAATAATAATAAAATTTGGTTAAAATATTACTAATATAAAAAGCATATACTTATAATATAAAAATATCGTTTCATAAAATATTTTCAAAATTCAATTAGAATTAATACAATGTAGTAATTATTTACTACATACAATAGGATACAATATTATAGAAGTATATTTAAATAAATAAATTAGTATATGTATTTCATCATAGTTTTATGGTTTCTATCATTGGACTTTCTTTCTAGTATATTGAGTTATATTTATGATGGGATTCAAAAATATGTTTATAGTAAAAGATAGAATAATACTAGACTAGGCAAAGATAGTCAATAGTAACACGCTTCATTCATAAATGCTGATTAATATTATTCTATTTCGTACTATTCTACCTTCTGATAATAATTAATAAGATATTCACAGATAATTAATAACAGGTTGCTAATTAGGAGAGATGATGCCCCAAAAACAAACATTGTGTTAGTGCAACTGCGAGTTCGTACTAAACAATAATTAATTCATAATCGGAAAAAGTAAGCTCTAAAATTCTATTAAATATACGAATTTATACGTTCTCCAGTTTTTCTTAACTGAAGCCTCAACAACAATCTCATAAATAAGTTCACAAACTTATATTTTTAATAACGTAAAATCATTAACGAACAACATCTATATAAAACTAATTAACAATTTATTCAGCCAGAATATAGTTACTCTGTTCTAGTATCAGAAGGAGTTCAATCACATCAAAATAGAGGTTGGCGATTAATAAGTGCAGTATTGTCCTCAACTATTAACTGCATAAACGAACATCCGAATATACAACATGATCATCGCGTCAACAGAAAACACTAAAATATCTACAACAGGCGCGTTCCAGTTCAACGTCTTGCAGTCTGTGTCCAAAGGAACACATCTGGTGAACTTCTTGCTGAATCTCACCATTCTTAATTCGCAGGCCTCCCTCTGCTTGATAGGTAGCCTCAGCGAATACCTCATCGTCAAAGGGTACCAGGTCTGCGGGCAATACCAGTCGACGAACCTAGTCGCGCTGGGCTGCTTTTCGAGTAACGCGAGTATAATTAAGGTTAGCCAGCTGAACGTAATGCCCAGTGTGTTCGAAGTCGGGAACCAGTCTTCCTTCTTGTTCTCGAGCGTCAACGCCTCCACAGTCGATCTGCTGAGAATACACATCACCCAAGGGGCAGCTGCGTCTCTGGTCACAAGAACTACCATCGCGACCTCAAATGTCACTTACTTCCAGTTCGGCGGTCTGGTAAGCCAGATATCCAATTCCAGCATCATAATATCCCAGCTCGCGAGTCTATCATACGTGAAGTACGGCACGCAGTTCGTAAACACATCGGGCGCGCTCGTCGGCGTCTTTCAGTCTCCCAAAGCGCTATGTTCTGTGAGCACCGTCAACATTACCGGGCTCGTGTCCGGAACGAGCGCTGCATCTCTCCTGCTAACGAACCAGTCCGGTGTGGTTGGTACTGTGTCCGGGAACGTAACCTTTTCCAACTCGTTCTTCTCGCTTAGATCCGATTTGTGTTCTTTGGGTTAGTTTGGTTTAATTTCATTCATTGATGTGTGCACATTAGCTTCATTCATGAATATTTCGCTGCAATTACAGATTACTTCCTAGTCAGGAGTATCTTCTGTAATTTGTGTGTCGAATGCTGTAAAGACTTACATATTCGGTGTGAATATCTTAAACAGTACCTTAACCTCCAGTTATTTTTCAAGTGGTTTGGTTGGTGTTGCATCCACGTTATTTATTTTAAATTCCTAGATTAGGTAATCCAACTTAACCTCTGGCTCTTAGCAGAGTGCGTACAGTGGTGCGTTAGTTTGTATTGTAAGTATTTTATTCGTTAAATAATCACTTCTTTCGAATTTGAATGTATTTAGTTCTGATTATTCCAAATTCGCTTCATATGCAGGAGTAGCATCTCTGGTCACTCAAAACTCTCAAATAGAATTATTGGTATTGTAAAATTCCGCCCTATTTTCTTCCTCTATTTATTTTACCGCATATTCTGGTTTGTTAAGCGGTCTTTCTGAAACTGGAACCTGTTATTTGAATAATGTGTAAATAAGAAACGATAACTTCACCGCTCAGAGTACGAACTCAGTCACGGGAACATTTGCTGCAATTTGGAACAGCAAGGAACCGCTGGTTATTTACTAATGTAGAATAACTAGTATTCGTATTAAGGGAATAAACGTCGGGATTATAACCGGAATTAACACAAACAAAAACTGGAAAATTACGGAAAGCTGCTCAGAGGGGTAAAACTACATTAAAGACGAACTCATTATAAACTGCGCAGTATTCACACTACCTGAAAATATTTATTTTTTTTTTGGATGTGAGTGAAAATAATTGATTTTAAACTAAATAATATTTTAGCAATATATAATTAATCCGCTCCTTTTGAATGCAAACGAGCATTTTATTCTCTCGGTTGCGTAGAACGAGCTAACCACAGTCAATAACGTCAGATGACGATATTGTGCGATTATACCAACAAATGGACAAATTATCGTTAAATACTCAAAACCAACAGAAACTAATTGAAACGCTCAAGACCAAAATAGACGAACTTGAGGATAAGAACAAGTAACTAGAGCAGACCGTAAATTTAGAGCAGAAGAAAAAGCTGTTGTCACGCCCTACATCAAAAATTCCGCTTGCGAAGCTAGAAGTGCCTCCTGAATTGTAATTAACGTCGACCCCGCAGCTCAGATCCGGTTTATATCAATAACAGTAGGTAAATCCGGTTCTAGCCTCGTAGGTTGGTCAACCTAACATGTAGCAGACCAGTTTCAGCAACAATTTGAACAACTTTCAGCCTCAAATGCAGTAGATGCCTCTCTCCAAGAACCCATCACAGTAAAATCTGAACTAATACCCTCAATATCCACCTTAATACGACTACCAGGCTCAGCCCTACCAACAACAGCTACAACAATTCCAGCCAAATCAATATTAACAATAACCCCAACAACCCCTTTACCAACAACCTCAACATGCTCATCCAACCGCACCCCTCCGCTCCAAAAACCCCATTCCGCCCCAGCAACAAAACCAAAATACCTTCCAGAATCCGTACACAAAGCCAAAATCAACCCGCCCAAGAGACCCTGAGTCCCCTTATCCAGCTCAAAATGAACAACCGCCAGTTCCAGTGAAGAAAACGAAGAAAATAAACAAGAAAGTGACGTCCTCGATAATTCAGAGCGAGGACGAGGACGGTGTACCCGTTTTCAAGGCGAAAGTGAACGTCGGCGGAATGCAGAAAGTCGGCGGTGTTCTCGTTGAAAAAATCAAACTGATGTGAGATATTGAATTAAATAATATATATAAGATTAGGTGTAAATAATATGTAGAAAAATAACTATTAAATAGATAAAAATAAACAAATAGAAGCCTTAAAAATGGTTAAATGATAACCAAAACTAGTTTGAGATTCCGATGAATAACAGAGGCTCTATTGAGCCATTTGGTTTAAATTCATGCTAATTATTGTTAAGAAGATTGGATATTAACAGGATAGTCATTGAGCGGTACTATTATTACTTGGATTATTATTACATTAAACCACTCCATATATGTTCATTAAAGCTTTTGGAAAATAACTAGGTGAAATGACAACAGACATAACAAAAACTATTGTCGAATAAGGTTTTTAAGCAGGCGAAATGAAAAAGCTATCCGACGCCAACATGGTATTGTTTTTAGAATAAGTTCAGCTTCTTCCAAAATATAACCAATTAATAGACTACAGCGAAATTATAAATGAAACAGTTCTTGCTCAAGATAAGGAGAAAATTAAGACAATAAACAGCATTTCAAACCTAACCAATTTAGAGAAAGTAGATTTAGGAAATAATTTGATTTCTGATCTTTCGCCGCTTGCGAGTTTATCAAAGTTGTATTCATTGAGTGTTCTGAGAAATAAAGTTTCTAATATTTAGCCTTTAGTTGTGTTGACTAATTTGAAAACGTTGAATTTATCTTTCAACAGCAAGATTAAGGATTACAGTCCACTGTTGTAATTGCCTGTGCTTAGAGAGCTAGATATTTAAAGCAATGATATCTTCGACATCTCTTTTATTCAGTAGCTAACGCAGCTTACTTATCTTGAGCTGAGCAGCAACAATATTAAAAATATATCTCCACTATAGAATCTAAAATAACTTAAAACTTTGTACCTCTCCTGTAATATGTTAACTGATATTGCACCTTTATCTAATTTATCATCCATAATTGAGCTCCACCTCGAGTCCAATAAGATTAAAAATAGAAACCCATTATCACGCTTATAAAACCTTGAATACCTAGCATTATCCAACAACCCTCTTTAAAGCCTCCTTCCGCTCCACAAAATTCATTCTCTCTTATATTTAGCCCTCACTAACTGCACTTTAGTTGACATCACCCCTTTAAGTCATTTGAAGCTTAAAATCCTCCGTTTGAACTAGAACAAGATTATGGAAGTGCAACCTTTATATCAAATGCAGCTATAAACCTTAAATCTTGAGCAAAATTTAATTCAGGACTTCAAACACCTTAAAACGCACCCGAACTACAAAAAATACAATAAAAGTTAGCAAAAGGAACCGAAAAACGCGCAGAAACGGTCTTTTTTGAGGTAAAAAACGGTCAATAGCTCCCAAATGCATATAAATTCACTTTTCAAAGGGAAATAAATTTAAAAGTAATTGCAAGAAGTGTAATCGATTGTAAATCTTGTTCTGACAAACGCGATTAACCTGATGAACAAAGAAGTACAATTACTTTTTCTATTAGTAAACTAGTGATAATGTTAACTTAAAATAATTCAAGTATAGTGTATTATATTTTATTGAATTGATTATTAATTCGTAAACACATCTGTTAGTAATCAACTTTGCGAACGAACGATAGTGAGACTTTCAAAACAGGTAAAATTGGTCCGCTAACAACTAACCAATATTACATTAGGTACCACACGGGACCTAGTTGCTAGAGGTAAATCTCTGTTACAATCCCCCGCTACTCTCACATCATTGTATGTATTAACAGTTAAACTCACCTCTGAACACCACTTTTTATCATAAAATGCGACAAGAAGAACGATTTTGTTGGAGATAACGCCCAGAGCTGCACAGACTGCTGGTCCGACTCGAAGATAGTGATTGATTCCAAGTGCACCTTGTGTTCCGATATAGATTTAAACTCTGTTTACGATACCGAAAACTCCTGAGCATGCCAGCCAATTGCCATAGCGATCGCGGTCCCAGCAGCTGTTATCGTACTTGGAATTGTGAGCACGATCGTGATAATCAAAAAGAAGAACCTCAAGAACGTTCACGTTGAAACCCCAGGACAAGCTGAGCGCGTGCAGTGAAAGAAAATTTAATAAATCATTAGTGATATTATTTGCGAAAAATTAATATTAATATATTATAATATTTTTCAGAAACTGGTTCGCTTCTCAGTTTCTTTTTGATAATAGCTGTTTAAATTTAGATTTTATATATAAATTGAGAACCTTATCACATAAGCCATTCTTTGAGCTTATTGAGTTGTCTTTCTCTAACTGGATCGTTTATTTTCCATCTGAGGTACATGTCTGTGCAGTGGCTTCCGTTGTCAATCCATTCTGTGACACAATCGCCTACGTATTGTCCGTCAGTCCACTTCAAGCCCTGAACAACTGCAAGTTCGCTCCATGGGTCCACTCTTCCGTTTGTGTAGTAGATATGAGTTCTTGGTGCGTTTCTGGCTCCGTACCAAGCGTTTGTGAAGTCGATCATGTCATTAAGGTAGGCGGTGGTTAAAGCTAGGTCTGGGTCTTAGTATTATTCTGCGAAGAAGGCATCGTAGCACATCTTGATGTTGGACTCAATAGTTTATTTGTCGCCCCACATTTGCTTGGAGTCGGTTGTCTGATAGTAGCCGAATTCGGTACAGGTCTACCACAACCAGGCTCTCGTGTTGAATGAATCAGCGGTTGGGTTCTTGAGTTAGTCAATGAAGGCCTTATAAGTGAGTTCTCCATAAATGTTTAATGGTTGGACGTTAGCGATGTACGAACTGATGATTTCGGCTTCGGTTGATTTGCGGGTGAGTGGCGCGAGGAATTTATTGCACATTATCTACAGAGTTCCTTCGTAGCCATTGTTATCGTAATTTGGAGCATCGTAGTATTAAATGGAGCCTATGATCTCGGTGCTGAGGTAGCTGGAGATAACTTGAATATCTTCGGCTGTTGGTTCGTCTGGCATTTCAGTGGTGAGTCCGAAGAGGGTTTTGAATTACTTTGGATCTTCAACCAATAGTTTATTCAATGCGGTTAAGGCGACGGTGGTGTTGTGGTAGCATTGTGTGGAGGTGATTTTGACGAATTGTTCTTGAGCGTGTTTCATGTATCTGTCGAAGTCCAGGATGCCCATGGCTGGGCCGGATGTGGCGATTGCGGCGTCTATAGCGAATGGGAGTTGGATTCTGGCCCATGCTGCGATGTTTCCGGTGTACGAGCCACCAATCACAATTACTTTGTTGTCTTTAAGCTTATATTATTCTTTTATGTATGGGATGAACTTGGATATGTCGGCGATTTCCTGTTTGGAGCTCAGGTATTGCATGTCCTTCATTTCTGGGTCGATTTTGCTTTCTCCGTAGTACCTGTGCTCGAGTGCGACCATGAACCCGTTCATTTCCTCGGCGAAGTAGTTTATGGAGTATTTTCCAGCGAGTGTTGCAGCTCCGAGAGTTCCCTCACCGTTCAGCATTATGATGAGGGGACCGTTTTTGTAAACGGAGGAGTTTACAAGGAAGCGCTGCTTGAACGTCTTCGTGTTCGTGTTGTCAAAGTGGTCAACAAGTTGATCGAACGTTTTGTAAAAATCGTCGCCGACGGATTGGAGCGGAGACGGATCGCGCTCAAACCACTTCTGAATTTATGCAAAATTCAAAGAAACAGCGAAAAGCATTTAGTGTGGAGTGGAAACGTGACGGATTGGGTTTTAAATGTGGTGGGTAAGAATAAATGTTGTGGTTGGGACAAATAGTTTCTATTTTATTTTTCTCACTCGCTCATGTTCCATGTTATTTATTATTAATATCTAAATTTTGCACTCGTTTACGCGGTGGTTCAACTACTTCACAGTATCTTTGTGAGTTTCAGAGGGTGGTGAGAGACAACAACAACATATTCACATGATGATTATTTTGATTTAAATACGTGTTTCATTTCACAAACCATTTTTAACCTGATAATATACGATGGAGAAAATTGCAAAACACAATTTGGCGTAAATGCAGTCCGAAGTATAGGCAGCATTTTTGTAAAGATAAATGAACGCCCAAAAACAGTATTCAGAAATAATAATTGAACTAGAAACAAAAGCAAGTTGGTTGGCCAAAAAGCATTTAAATTTACTGAAACTACAGTTTTCTAGTGCAGCTCACGTTCCATCATATTAATGTAGTAACGTCATGCAACTCTGATATACAATGCATATACGATGACGTTCGTTTTCTTGAGAACCCCTTAGTGGGCCGCCGTGTAAACGAAGTCGAGAAAATGATTTCAAATATTAAATTAAAGTTGATAGTGTTACTTTACGTGCGTGAACTACAATTCACGTTTTCGCGTCGCACATTGATTAATTATATAATTATGATCTCTTCTATAATGATAATAATGAAATCAGTAAATTTAAATAGTTAATCTATATGTGTGAACAATTTATAAGTAGGCAATTAATAGTTTAGTTATTGTTAAAAGCTAGCTCAACTAAATAGTATTAAAATGTAAAATAACTTATATTTATCCCAAAAATCTAATAACTTACATTTATTTATTTACACAAATTCAACAAAGTAGTCTAATATTGATATATAAATAAATAATATTAACATCAACAGTTTTTCAATATTTGGGTTTATTGTAGTAGATCATTTGATTTATGATTCAAATATAAATGTTACTATATTATTTGAAGTACTGTAAGGTGCTCTTCTATGCATAATATGTGACGTTGATGTAAAAAATTCGGAGCTAGTATTTATAGCTTCAGGTTTATAAATTTCGACAATGATAATAGAAGCTTAATAAAGCATAAACATATTATCGTCATTTATTCAGTTTAGATTTTTAAGTTAACAATCTTCCGGTATAGTAAATATAATTGATAAAAATATATATTGTTTTATAGTAAATTGTAAATTATCAAGAAATAATTTAGATTATAATTAAAATAATGGGATAATATCATCAAATGTTAAAATTAATGTAAACATATCTATTAATTAATTACATATTTGTGTCGATAATTCTTCTTTTCTTTTTGGGATTTAAAGTGCAAATATATAAATAACAGGTAATGAAACAATATATGTTCAATGTGCTATCTGTGAGTAACCCTATTAAATAATTTATGGAATATGTTCGGATCATTTATAATTTAGCTAATATTTAGATGGAGTATATTAATGTTTGTTTCCTTTTAAATATGTTAATAATTAATGTAGTTGTGTTGATGGTTATATACTCAACAAAACTATATGTGTTAATATTATTAATACTATAACAAGTTTGTAAGAAATATTAGATAATAATATGATTAATTAAATTGGTAATTTCGCAGACATAGAGTCATCTATACTTGCTCTTGATGCTAGAATTTAAAATAATATCACTAAAATTTAAGATACTTTATCATTGCAAAACAAAAATATAGAAAATAGTATTCTTGGTAATAATACCTTAAATTAAAATTAGCTTTAAATTAATACGAATATTTTAGATACACGAATATTTGGAAATATTTCATTGATAAATTCAAAATTAACTACACATTAATTTTAAATTAACAATACTTAAAGCCAATTAGATTTATTGATTTAAACATAAAAACTATTTAATACTTCATTGGTGGACTTAAAAAACAAAACATCACAACTAGAAAATTCAACAAATATCATTTTAAATTAGATCTAATACATGAACAATCAGATTAATTTAACATAAAATAATATGATTGCAAACACATAATTTTTATAACTATAAATTATAAATAACTTTAGTAAAATTGACCAATAACTTTTAATCAATACAAGTATATTAGATAAAAGAATATTTGATAATGTAACATAACTAAAAAGTATAATAAATAGCAACTAGTAAACAACTGCTCTGTCTCAGTAATATTATTACAATTTAACAGAAGCTCATTTATAAACAAATACATCTGTCTTAGATATTAGAATATACAACAATATTTCAGCTTTGAATAATAGTTTATAAAATAATGTATTATATCTATATAATGTAATATTAACATTGTAACAATAAATAAATTGCTCAAGTAATTATGGTCATTAAATGATAAACGGATCATGTGTCTAAATTTCATGCGAGGTTCAAGGATAATAAAGCATAAACGGAATATGTTAATGTACTAATATAAACGCTTATGTTCAGGGAGATACCTGTGTATGTCCATTATATTCAACTGTTGTTGGCAACACTTGTTTATGTAATACTATTTCTGGTCAAGTAATGATTAAAGGATAATGTGTTTGTCCAACTAACGGAGCCATTATAAGAAATGGATCTTGTTCTTGTGGATAAAATAGTTTGAATATATCAAATACTTGTAGCTGCCCTACTGGATCTACATTATAAGCCGGGGTTTGTACATGTACGAGTTTAAATTCATATATTTAAGGAAGTACATGTGTATGTCCACAATATTCTTCTTTAATTGGAAATGTGTGCACATGTCCGTAATATTCATAACTAAATGGAAATATTTGTACCTGTAATTTGGCTTCTGGATTCATAATGAATGCAGGAGTATGTAAATGCGCAACTAATGGAGCATTTATCATTAATAATACATGTACATGTGGGATTAATTCACTAAATACTTCAAATACTTGCAGCTGCCCAGTAAATTCTAGTTTGATTGGAGGAAATTGTACATGTACTATTATTGGATAAACGATGCAAAATAGCGTTTGTTTGTGTCCATTAGGTTAAACTCTTATCGGAGGAACTTGCAAGGAAACGATATATTAGATTGATAGTACAGATAATTTTCTAAAGTGTAATTAAGGAACCTATATTACATCTTTTGATATTTCAATAATCACAAACTCTATTAATTCTGGAA
The DNA here is from genome assembly GCA_963988835.1 of Hexamita inflata. Lineage (NCBI taxonomy): Eukaryota > Fornicata > Diplomonadida > Hexamitidae > Hexamita > Hexamita inflata. Next base: position 170,469 of record CAXDID010000838.1, on the reverse strand, counting down.
ATTTTAGCAACGGATTTGTTTTTAGTTCTAACAAATCTATAACAAATGCATTTATCAATATTATTAGTGGTGTTTATACTGTTGTGAATCCACTGTTTTAAAGTTAAAGTGTGTTTTCGAACATTAAAATATAAATCGAAACTTAATCTGTAAGTTGTGGCTCTATACTCACATAAAGTTCAGTAGTAACTATATATTAAATGAATATAATTTCAAAGGACAATAGCTTAATAACAGTTAGTTCTGATTCTTAATTGAATATATTTACTTAATTTACTACATAGGTAACAATCAACAATTTGCTTGTAAATTTAAGTATTTCAGTGTCAAGTGGAGATATATCATTGATAAATAATATTAGAGGTCTTTTGAATGTGTCAGGGTATCATGTACTAGGAAAATATTAAAGCACCGCAACAGTAGCCATGATCGGAATATATGTAAATTAAGCAACTGTTAATTTAATTCAAGTCAATTTTTAACCTTATGTATACCAAATTGGAAATTAATCTTCTTATATATTTAGCTAAATCAACAATAGTTCATTATCTTTAACAAATATAGCAATTATTTTGGGAAATAGTACAATAAATCAAATTACAACATAAATATCATCATCTACAAATTTCATATTTTAATATGGTGGAATTGCTTGTAATTCAAATATCTCTACAATAGCTATAAATAATTATCTTTCAGATTGCTACTTAAATATTAACACTGGGTATGTAAGTGATTCTGGAATTTTAGTTGGAAATATTTCTGTTAACTCAAGTATTACTATTTAAAATGTCTGTATGTAGTAAAATATAATTTCGACATAATTAAACTCTTTTGGGTTAGTTGGATAGAATTTTGGAAATATACAATTAAATTAACTAGCCTTATAACTATCAATTCAAGCAGATGTTTCATACTTTGGTCTGGTCGGGTATCAGTTAGACGATTCTGACATTTCAAATATTATAATTTCAGTGAACACAACTGGAACTACTTGCGTTGCGGGGGTGTTCGGCTACTTAGAGGAAACCACTAGTTCAATTTAAAACATATCTGTAATTCATAGTAACATTATATGCACTAAAATTTATGTTGGAAGTATAATAGGTAACCTAAATTCAAGTGCTTATATATTTAATTCATCAGTATCATTAACGAAAATTTCAGGATCTAGTTTTGTCGCGGGATTTATTGGTCGTTCATTTTATAATACTTCTATTTCCAACTCATCTATATAATTAACATATATATTTAGTTCAAGTTATTTTGCTGGCGGATTCGTAGGTGCGGTATCTAGCGATATATTACTATAAAACTCTAAAATAGTATTGTCCAATCTTACAGTTACAAACTAATATTGCGGGGGACTATTAGGCACAACATTTGATTCTTTAGTTAAAATACAAAATTCATCAGTTTAGTAAGTTCGCTTATTTGGTTCTCATACTGGAATAGTATGTTATAATGACTAAGCAATAACTAATTTTGTAGTTACTAATTCTTTTTCAAGTGGAAACTATATTAACAACATATTATAAAATAATTGTGCTAGTTTATCAAATAATTGGTCTGTGTTGTAATGTGCGTGAGTGATATATAAATTATTTAGATATTTTAAATTAATATTATAACCGATGTTTCATTCGATGGTTTCTTTTTATCCATAATTTATTTCAACCATAATAATACGTATTATAAATTATATATCCCACTCACTTAACTTTCGTTTATACTTGTTCATTCCCATAACACTTCTTCCAATACCGTCTAAATGTCAGATCATCATCCTATTTGGGTTTGAACAAAATGACTTCTACTACAGTATAATAGTATATAAATAATGATTTATGTTCACTCATTCTTCAATATATGTGATTTCATACACGCTTTATGAAGAATCTAACTAACTTCCCCAACTTAAGTTCTTTTTAAGCATAGTAGTTTTGCACTACTGGTACCTTGTGTGTGAAGTTTCTTACTTGATTCCACTCGTTGCTTGAAGAACCATAAAACCAACATTGTTCTCTTATTACAAACGCAAAGTTCTGAAATAATAAAAGTAGTAGTTGCAAAGGCTTCATCTTCAGAAGATGTTAGAACGGTTCAATATGTGCGACATGAATGCAAGCAGCAGGTCGTGGATACAGATATTTCATCAAGATTCAACAACTTTAAGATCATACTCAAACATCCACAAAGTATTCAATGAAAGATACAAAGACCAAGATCAGAAGATTGTTTTCAACAATTATTTGATTATTATTAGAATTTGATAATTGTTAACTAATAAGATAGATACCACTTCGTAATGTAAGTGAAAACGAGTTGTAATATATAAGATAGAATAATTAAAATTAAGATTATATCATCCCTATCTGATAAAAATACAAATTAGTTACTAATTAAAAGTTTAGAATCTAATAAGTGAATTATAAAGGTGTTAAATATTTCATTCAGTTTTGATATCAAGGTCGAAAGTTTATTAAAACTTGGGCCTACCTTATAAGGGTCAAAAATGGCCATTTTATCCAAACCTACGTAGGATTATTCTGACATTTATATTTATTTATAATTATTATTAATTATTATTATATACTTCTGTATATCTCAACAACAATATTATTAGAACCAGTTTTCTTCTAAGTTAATCCAGTTCTTCAACAAGCATTTTAAATCTTAACCTGTAATTATTGAACGTTTTTGCCTGTTTTATTTATGTATCCGATGAGTTCCTCGTTCGCCTCCTCCACTCCCACCCTTCCCCAAACTATTCTCTTCATTTAAAAATAATTTATTTAAATTCTTAAATTTCAATAACAGTACCGTTACCACACTATCCCTTAAATATATTTTCCTTGCTCCTATCCACTCCAATGCTTCCGCTCCCAAACAAATAATATAATTTTCAACAACTTTTCACTTTTTCTTAATACTTTTATGCATCAACACAGTAACAGTATCGTTACTATTAGTAGTAGTTGTACTTCCCACACCTAAAAACAATTATACAATTATATTTCAACAATTCCCTCTCACTTCACTCACCATCATTAAACAAGTTTTCTCCTAAGTTAATCAAGTTCCTCAACGAGCATTTTATTCTTCACTTGTAATTATTAAACGTTTCTACCCGTTTTGTTTATGTCTCCGATTAATTCCTCGTTCGCCTCTTCAAGTTCCTCTTTTTTGCGCCTCTGTTCAGCGCATTTTTTCTCCATTTCCTCAATCGCAGAGAGATATTTCGCGTGAGCCGCCTGCGAGCTGGCGAACTATTCTTTTTGCTTTTCAATTAGAATTTGAACGTCCGTGCGCTCCTTCTTGCGCTGGGCGAGCTCTTACTGATACTAATCGGCTGAGCGGGCTTATGTTTGCGTTTGTGAGAGGGTTGACTGGTGCTGCTATTTTTATATCTCCAGTTAAATATTCGCGCGCTTCAAATCGTCAGTCGTTTGCGAGTTTGAGTAGCGGAGAGTTGCCAATTAAGCGTCCAACTGACGAGTAATGCGCTCCTGCGTTTCAATCTCGGAATTCAAACGCTGGAGCTTCGAATTCAACTAATCAACCAGAGTCAGCACAGAAGTCGATATCTTCTGCTTCTACATTTTTGCGGAGTGAATGCAAATGCGATGATTTATAATTTATTGTTTCATATAGTAATTTTTCACTCCAAATAACGTCAGAAAATATATATTTTGGTAACTCTAAGAAATATTACTATTACATATTATAATACTATTACATATAATTCATTAAATTTTCTTTCACTGATGCCTGTGTCTTGAGGTAGACAGATACATGAAACACGCTCAAGAACAATTCGTCAAAATCACCTCCACACAATGCTACCACAACACCACCGTCGCCTTAACCGCATTGAATAAACTATTGGTTGAAGATCCAAAGTAATTCAAAACCCTCTTCGGACTCACCACTGAAATGCCAGACGAACCAACAGCCGAAGATATTCAAGTTATCTCCAGCTACCTTAGCACCGAGATCATAGGCTCCATTTAATACTACGATGCTCCAAATTACGACAACACTGGCTACGAAGGAACTCTGTAGATAATGTGCAATAAATTCCTCGCGCCACTCACACGCAAATCAACCGAAGCCGAAATCATCAGTTCATACATCGCTAATGTCCAACCATTAAACATTTATGGAGAGCTCACTTATAAGGCCTTCATTGACTAACTCAAGAACCCAACCGCTGATTCATTCAACACGAGAGCCTGGTTGTGGTAGACCTGTACCGAATTCGGCTACTATCAGACAACCGACTCCAAGCAAATGTGGGGCGACAAATAAACTATTGAGTCCAACATCAAGATGTGCTACGATGCCTTCTTCGCAGAATAATACTAAGACCCAGACCTAGCTTTAACCACCGCCTACCTTAATGACATGATCGACTTCACAAACGCTTGGTACGGAGCCAGAAACGCACCAAGAACTCATATTTACTACACAAACGGAAGAGTGGACCCATGGAGCGAACTTGCAGTTGTTCAGGGCTTGAAGTGGACTGACGGACAATACGTTGGCGATTGTGTCACTGAATGGATTGACAACGGAAGCCACTGCACAGACATGTACCTCAGATGGAAAATAAACGACCCAGTTAGAGAAAGACAACTCAATAAGCTCAAAGAATGGCTTATGTGATAAGGTTCTCAATTTATATATAAAATCTAAATTTAAACAGCTATTATCAAAAAGAAATTGAGAAGCGAACCAGTTTCTAAAAAATATTATATTAATATTAATTTTTCGCAAATAATATCACTTATGATTTATTAAATTTTCTTTCACTGCACGCGCTCAGCTTGTCCTGGGGTTTCAGTGTGAACGTTATTGAGGTTCTTCTTTTTGATAATCACGATCGTGCTCACAATTCCAAGAACGATAACAGCTGCTGGGACCGCGATCGCTATGGCAATTGTTTGGTTCACAGACTCTTTTATATTGATAACATTAACATAAATATATAAATAAGTTGTCGGAAGGAGAAGATTTAATTGTTTGCAGGAAAATAATACGGAAATATTATCAAAACAATCACATTTTATCATCAGCGCTGACCTCGATAACAACAGACGAACTTTCAGATTCTTCAACCATTATTGTTTCGTTATTAAGTAGTTCACACTGTAACTTAATCCCCTGAATTTTCATAGTCCTTATGGTGAAGACTGCATCTTCAGCGTCAGTTGCTTTCACAGTTACAATAACGTTTTTGTTTTCAGGTTCGGCTTTAATTATTGTTGGTATGTGCTTTTGGAGCTGTTTAATCAGTTTTAATCCTGTATCTTCTGGAAACTTATTTAAATTAATGAAGATTTATGTTTTATTACTTTCGTCATTTATTTGTTAACTTTGTATTTTTGGAGTAATAACTTCTGTATTATTTTAGTCTATTTATTCATCAGCACGCGTACGCTCAGCGGCGAGTTATGCATTCTGTTAGTCTATTTGTAATTGTAATATTTGATTTTGGTTTTGAAGTTCTTAAAATTAAGAGTTAAATTAGTATATAAGTTGTTACTTTTCATTGTTAAATTTAGTGGTTTCGCTTTGGACCCATTATTGTGCTTGACATTGTATTTGATAAGCGTTGTGTTCAGTATTTTGTTGTATTAGTGTGTTATTTTATATCAGCTCTTGAATCTGCTGTTGATTATAGCGTATTTACTGTTCCATTTGATTTTGAGTTTATTTAAATGAGTTTTCTTTGTTTTAATGCAAAGTGGTCATTTAAGTTATTTTAAGCTCCATCTCCGTTTATTTTTGTTATCTTTCGTTATCGTCGAACAGTTTTTTCAGTTCTGGAACAATGATTTCAAATTTTGGTTTTAATCCGTTTATTTTCATGTCGTTCAGTTATTTAATTGTTTTCTTTAGATTTTCAACTGACGAAATAATGAAAATATTGTTATTTTCCTTTTTAATGGCGAATTAATTAGATAACTCATTTTATAAAATAGGTGAAGGGTTTACAATATGAATATGAACTGCATCAATAGGATGCTGAGAGTGTAACTCATTGAAGAAGCTAATAATATGTATTTGGTGTTAATATGAAGCTAAAATAGCTTATATCTGTTCTTTTGCAGCTTTCATAAGCTATTCTGAAAAAGAAACGAATTTTGTTGTTGCATTTAGGCTAAGATACTATTTGGATTTGTTACTAATAATATGAGCGGATTTATGAAATGTGTATGATATTTTTAACTTTTATAATACTAGTTGCATTTTTTGAATAATGTGTACTATATACGACTGTATTTATGTGCAAATCTACTTTATGACTTCTAATTTTGATTAACCTGTTCTTTTACTTTAATATACAATATAAATAAGCGTAAGAACCATTAACACCAATGTTATTATACCTTAAAAACCCATTTGAAGCGGATATTAAAAAATATATATTATTATGCTACTAAGTTATCAAAAACCAAGAACTTTAAGATAAAATAAATTTATTGTTCACATTTCTTTATCATCAGCGCTGACCTCGATAACAACAGACGAACTTTCAGATTCTTCAACCATTATTGTTTCGTTATTAAGTAGTTCACATTGTAACTTAATCCCCTGAATTTTCATAGTCCTTATGGTGAAGACTGCATCTTCAGCGTCAGTTGCTTTCACAGTTACAATAACGTTTTTGTTTTCAGGTTCGGCTTTAATTATTGTTGGTATGTGCTTTTGGAGCTGTTTAATCAGTTTTAATCCTGTATCTTCTGGAAACTTATTTAAATTAATGAAGATTTATGTTTTATTACTTTCGTCATTTATTTGTTAACTTTGTATTTTTGGAGTAATAACTTCTGTATTATTTTAGTCTATTTATTCATCAGCACGCGTACGCTCAGCGGCGAGTTATGCATTCTGTTAGTCTATTTGTAATTGTAATATTTGATTTTGGTTTTGAAGTTCTTAAAATTAAGAGTTAAATTAGTATATAAGTTGTTACTTTTCATTGTTAAATTTAGTGGTTTCGCTCTGGACCCATTATTATGCTTGACATTGAACTTGATAGGCGTTTTGTTCAGCATTTTGTTGTATTTGTGTGTTATTTTATATCAGCTCTTGAATCTGCTGTTGATTATAGCGTATTTACTGTTCCATTTGATTTTGAGTTTATTTAAATGAGTTTTCTTTGTTTTAATGCAAAGTGGTCATTTAAGTTATTTTAAGCTCCATCTCCGTTTATTTTTGTTATCTTTCGTTATCGTCGAACAGTTTTTTCAGTTCTGGAACAATGATTTCAAATTTTGGTTTCAATCCGTTTATTTTCATGTCGTTCAGTTATTTAATTGTTTTCTTTAGATTTTCAACTGACGAAATAATGAAAATGTTGTTATTTTCCTTTTTAATGGCGAATTAATTAGATAACTCATTTTATAAAATAGGTGGCGGGTTCAAAATATGAATATGAACTACATCAATAGGATGCTGAGAGTGTAACTCATTGAAGAAGCTTATAATATGTCTTTAGTGTTAATATGAAGCTAAAATAGCTTATATCTGTTCTTTTGCAGCTTTCACAAGCTATTCTGAAAAAGAAACGAATTTTGTTGTTGCATTTAGGCTAAGATACTATTTGGATTTGTTACTAATAATATGAGCGGATTTATGAGATGTTTGCAATATTTTTTGCTTAATATACAAAAATTACTTGCTTTAGAATACTAAATGCATTTTTTGAAAAATATATACTATATTCGGCTGAATTTACGCGTAAATCTACTTTACGACTTCTAATTTTGATTTTTTAGTCAGTTTGCTTTAATATATAATATATAAAAGCGCCATTAAGATAAAAGTTATTACACCTTAAAAGCTCATTTGAAGCGGATATTAAATAAAAATATAATTATGCTACTAAGTTATCAAAAACCAAGAATTTAAAGATGGAATATATAGATTGAATATATTAATTTCAATTTACTAAAACCATTAGCATCTACTGAATATTCATAATATTTCAAATCATTTAGTTATTTAATAACTATTTTATTGTAATTTATACTTTCACACTTCTTCATCATCGCTGACCTCGATAACAACAGACGAACTTTCAGATTCTTCAACCATTATTGTTTCGTTATTAAGTAGTTCACACTGTAACTTAATCCCCTGAATTTTCATAGTCCTTATGGTGAAGACTGCATCTTCAGCGTCAGTTGCTTTCACAGTTACAATAACGTTTTTGTTTTCAGGTTCGGCTTTAATTATTGTTGGTATGTGCTTTTGGAGCTGTTTAATCAGTTTTTGGCCCGCTTCATCTCCGAACTGGTTCAAATCAATTATGATTCGTTGTTCTTTTTGATTATTTTTGTTAATATTTTGGTTGGTTGAGGGTTATTCTATAAAAAATTAATCTTATTCATCTTCGGAATTCATTTGTTCTTCAAGGGCTTGTTTTTCCGTTTTCAATTGATCATATAATATTTGGAGTAGTGATAATTTATCTTGGAGTTCTTTAATTTCTGCTTTAGTAAGTTCTTTTTCTTCTTTATATTTTTAAATGTATACTTGTGCGTCTTCTGCTTATTTTTCAGCTTACAGCTATAGATCATTTATTTAATTTTCTTTTGGTTCAATATTAGCTCAAATTCATTATTTTCGATTTATTTATCCTTTTGTTCACTTTCTTCGGTTAAAATTTTAATTTGAACTTTTGGATCAATTTTTTACAGTTTTTGAACCGTTTAAAGCAGTTTTGAACCGGAAACTGTTAATTTTATGCGTCCATTTGTTATCACAAGGTCCGTTTTGAGCGTTTGCAGTTCATTTCTGAGCTCCTCGGTTATGTTTTTGATGTGTGCTTCAATTTTAATGGGTTGACGTTATGTTTTAATAAGTGAGATGAATTTTATGTATATATTTTTAATGGGATCAAATTTTGGGGATTTGTTTTGGGGTGTTGTGTTTGTGGGGTTTTGGGTGGGGTTTTTGTTGTTTTAGCAGCTGAAAGTTTCTGAGAGATTTTTGGGTATTTACTTGGAATTTACTTAAATTATCCTTTGCAGGATAAACAGGCGGATTCAATTTTCTGACAAGTATTTTTAATGGCGTCTTTTACCGATAATTTCTTAAGAATAACTTACTACGCTATAAAAATAACCAGAGTCAAAATAGTAATGAGTAAAACTTAAAGTAACATTAGAAGCGGAATATATTTCAAAATCTAATATTTAACTATATAATTTATAAAATAAATTTTGCGATGATCAATTAATTAATTTTTCTTTTCCTATATTATTAATTGAACAACTGTTTTAGTAAGTATGCGGTCGAAGATTAATTGAGTTGAGAGGTTTATTTTATGTTATTAATTTTGTTGAAACGAAATAATGTTAAGCTTGTCAGTATTTCCACTTCGCACCTAACAAAAATAATGCCAACAATGAATGAAAGCATCTATGAAACCCATACATAATTATTTACTCCATAATTCTATAATAACATTAAAACTTTGACAGAAGTAAGAAAAATGTAGAAATATGGAGGGCATTCTAGATTAACTAAATCAGAATTCGATAAATACTTAATGATACTATTTACAATGATGATATCAGGTAAAGAGCGAGGATCTGTCAAAGATAATTGGTCTAAGAACACTAAAATACGCAATTAGTTTATAGCTGATGAAGTTGGAATGTCTTGCAGAGAATGGGAGGAAATACATTCTAATGTCTGTTATGGTCATATTAAATTGTTATTAGATTAACCTGAAGAAGAAATCGATAATTTAGAAGAAATCGACAAATTTAGACGGTATAGAATCTGATGAAGAAGAATCTGAAAATTCTGACTATGAATATGACGAAGATGATCTAGAAGAACTAAATAAAATATTTAATGATCATGAAGAAGAAGTTTTGAGCTAAAATAAACCTGGTAATGCAAAAAGTAGAAAACTTTAACCATGATATATACAAAATCAAAATTTGTGAAATAACCCTGTTAATTGTAAGAATTTGTAAGTTCTCGTGGTATTCCCAGAGAACAACCTGAAATAGTTCGTTACTACAATAATAATTATAAAGGAGTTGATTATAGACCAACTTACAAAAAATATTAAGTTTCCAGGACGATGTACTCGTTGGACCACAAGGATGTTTATTTATTTTATGTAAGTAATATTAGTTAATGGGTTTTCTTTGATGAAATTATTGCATCCAGAATATAAAGAAATTAAAATAACGGATTATATTGAAAGCATAATTGATTAAATGAAAATAAATCTAACAAAATATGAAATTAAAGCTACACCACGAAAAATTGAAGGTTGTAACCAACCAGTAAGCCCAATTAAAGAACCAGTAATAGAAGCATATAAACACTATCATGTATATACAAAAGTAAGTGTGTAATGTGTCGGCTGCAAATAATGTAATAGCAGATATGTGTGTTCGTGCAAAGGATATCATTTGTGTCCAGAGTGTTATAAAACGCATATTAGTGAATAAAATGACATAAGAGGGTACACACACATTTATAAAAATGAATAAAGTGATTTAAAATACGAATAATATGTTTTAATATATATTGAACACGAAAATAGTAATTTACCTATTAAATGGTTGAAGTCGATTTCGAGAATTTTGTTAATTATTTGCGAAGTGGAAATACTGACAAGCTTAACATTATTTCGTTTCAACAAAATTAATAACATAAAATAAACCTCTCAACTCAATTAATCTTCGACCGCATACTTACTAAAACAGTTGTTCAATTAAGGGGAGAATACATATGTATGTATATTGTTGAATGGGGTTCTAGTAAGCAATATATAAATAAAATAACTTATTAAACCATATTAACAATATATATAGGAGGATGCCAAAATAATAATATTAAAATATAATAGTTATTCACTAGTTTTAAAGAAAATATATTAATAAAGACACTTATTTATTTAATAGGCCAAGAATTGGAGAAATATTAGCATTAATTTAAATTTGAAAATTATTGAATTTTCTTTGCACATCCTTCCGTAGAACAAAGCGTGTTCTTTTCACAGCTCTATATTTTATATAATATTGAATTTATGTCGTAGTTGGTTCTTTCTATTTTCGAAGTTGATAAAATATTTGGTTTTAAAAATTAAAATGATGACTTATTGAACTTAAGTCCTGAATATAATTTTCGCCAATAAATAATTGATTTACTTCAATATTTTATAGAGGTGATATATCTAGAATTTGATTTTATGCTAAATTTATAAATTTTAATTTCAAAAGCTTAAGAGGCGTTATATCGACTATCAAATTATTAGATGCAGCTAAATTATTTAGTAACACTAGGTTTTGCATAATTTCCAAATCTTACACTTTGTTATTACAAAAATTAATATGTCGTAGATTCTTTAACTTAACTAATGGTTAGATAGTAGTTATGTTATTATTCATCATGTAAAGTGTATGTAGATTAGTCAATTTCGATAAAACATTCACATTTTCAATTAAATTGTGGTTTAAATCTAAAAGCTATAATTATAATAAATGTTCCAAAACATCTAGCTATACAATATTATTGTGTTCTAAATGCAAGTATTATATATTTGTTAGCCCTGCCACTAATTATATATTGCTTAATTTTAAATTAGTTAGAAATAGAATGTTATCACAATTCAAAGCTGAAATGTCTACAATCTATGTAACATCCGGGAAATTTAGTTTCATTACTCGTTTTAGTTCGTCTTAAGAGTTAATTTTAAGTTTGGTTTTCGATTGTACATGTTCTTATAAAAGTTTTTTCGTTATTTTCATTTAATGGAGTGTTGCAATAATCATTTACATTTATATATTAGGTATTCATGATATTTTCACTTCACAAATTCATGTAATAAGAAAAAACGTAATCTGAAAAGAAGGCTACATTCACAGACATGCACATTTCACCGCGTTTGATAAAGAATCTCGCCAAGATGAACTGGGAGAATCCAACTGAGGTCCAGTAAACTACGATTCCCCTAGCTTCTGCTGGAAGAGATCTTTTGGTCTAATCCGTCACTGGTTCTGGTAAAACTGGTGCGTTTGCGGTCCCGATCATCGACCGTTTGATTCTTCGTGGTAAGTACAGATGTACATCTGTTTTGATTCTGTCTCCTACTCGTGAGCTTGCTCAGCAAACTGCTGTTGTCATTTAGTAAATGATCAACGGGATGTAAATCACCTGTGCGCTGATCACAGGTGGGAACAACGATTTCCACACGCAGGCTATTTTATTGTAGAACGAGCCTGATATAGTAGTAGCTACTCCAGGTAGATTCATTGATCACTTATTGAATTCATCTACTACGTTAGAGAGAATTGAGGTCCTGGTGCTGGACGAGGCTGATAAGCTCCTCGAGCTCGGTTTCATGAACGAGATCACTCAGATTGTGAAGCAGTTGCCATCTAAGCGCTAGACCATGCTCTTCTCTGCCACCATGACGTAAGAGGTTGACATGCTCGTTTCCCTCTCTTTACAAAAACCGCTCAAGCTCAACGTTGACCCTCCAAGATCCGTTAACTCCAACATTCAGCAGCAGTTCGTTTTAACCGACTCTTACAAGCAAGATGACGACTATATCCTCCGCTTCGCCCTCCTCCACCACTTATTGACCACCTCACTCCTGAATCAAAAGACAATAGTGTTCTGCTCGAATAAGCACCAAGTGAATCAAATCTCAGCCTACCTTAAAGCGGCTGACTTCGACTGCTTCACCAAGCTCTCATCCGAACTATCACAAGCTAAGAGGCACCGCGCCCTCGAGGAATTCGAGGCCAACCCCTCAGGAATTCTTATTTCAACCGATTTGGCTGCTCGCGGCCTCGATTTCCTCGTTGAATCGGTCGTATTGTATAACTGCCCAACAAAACTGGACGAATATGTTCACAGAGTGGGCAGAACTGGTCGTTATGATCAATAAGGAACCAGCATCTGCTTCGGTTCACGCTCAGAACTGAAAGAGCTCGTGAAGGAGCTCGGAAACGGATTCGGGCTCAAGGAAAGGGTCATAAGCTAAAGTGAACTGGAGATAAGCAGGTTCAACGGTGAAGAATTCAAGGCTAAAATAAAACAAGTCAAAAAGGAAGAGGAACAAGAGAACAAAATCGAACTCACTGACATTAAACTGTAAAAATTCGACCAAGGGGTTGTTCCAGAGAAGAGATCCTGGTATTTAAGCTAACAGGATAGGAAAGCGGTCAAAGAAATCGTTAAAATCACTGAACAAGGTGATATGAGCAGAGCCAAAGCACAAGGCCTCCTGAAAAAGAACAAGCAAGTTAGACAAGAACTCAGCAAAGTCATCAAAAACAAACTCAGAACAGGAACACCAGTCAAAAAGAGCGAAGCACACGACCAAATCAGAAAACTCAAGAGATAAACTAAAATGGCCAAGCAAAGCGGTGAATACGAAGGCAGAAATATGAAACTCGACGCTAGAAAGAAGTGAACAATATATTATTGCTTAAAAACTAAAAATAGAAACTATCTATCGTGTAATTCAGAAATAGTTAAAAATAGAAGAAAAATAACCACATTAAATCGAATTTTCAGCGACTAATATTTTCTATACACAATGACAAAATTACCAATAATTACCAAATTTTATACTCTATTTTCAGAAATAAAGTGACCGATTATACAGCAATGGCCGACGAAAGTTCTTCACTACTAAATGAAATAAAGCTATTATTTAATGCAATGTTATATACAAGAATCTTAGAAATATTGGAGTAAATAATGGTGGTGTTTTGCTTTCATAATTATCTTATTATTAACCAATATACAACATAATTGGAGTTAATATTACCACTTCTCATACTCTTTTCAAAAATGGATGACCAAAATGACCCATTGCGCTCGCCAAATTAGTAAGTAGAGAAGAATCCGTCTAAAATTGAGGCTATGCTGCAACCCAGAAACCAATCTATAAACTGCTTAAACTTTGAAACATATCCTTCAGGAGTAATGATACCAGCTGATTTAGACATTTGCAACATAACAATGCGTTTCTATCATTCATATTAACAACAATATGAAATGGCTTATGTGCACTAATCAGCAGATTATCTATAGCCTGGACAGTAAATTACTTTATCACGAATAGACATTGATTAGATGTTTACACTACTCACTAGATGTCATTTAGTTTTAAGATTACGTGAATCAACATTTTTCTAAGCGGCTCAACTTCTTCATGTTCTATTCTAAAAGATGAATGCATAAGGTAATCGCGATTTCCCAAAAATTTTGTGTGCGTTACTGTTTATTTGCTAAAAATATGAACCAACCGATCGTTCTATCTACTCCGTTACCCAAATTACTCATAAACTATTTGGATAAACAACACAGGTCAAACCTGACACAATTCTTGATTGTGAATAACTTGTATTGGAGTTGTTGGACTATAGACTAGAAACAACCTCCCCATATCATCTTGTCCACATTTATGGATAAGCTGCAGAATTTGATGCAAAGAAGATGAATATGGTTCTATATCTAATATCATTAGCTGCATGTTGCCCAGAAATGCAGCGATTCCACCCTGTATCAATTGCAGCTGCAAGTGTTAGTCTGGTAATAGATCACTATAATATGTAATGGAATTAAAGCCTAAATTTTTGGACTGCAAGAAAATTACATGAAATATAGGAAGAAAAATAATTATTAAAACAAATATGGTTAAACGCCTTTGAGTAAGGCAGACTAAAATAAGTTAATAATTAAATTTACAATAAATATGCTGATCCAAGAAAATTCTCGGTCTCTCTTGAAACTCCCTTATATAATTGACTTGTGTAGGGGAAAGTGATATAAAAATAATTTCTAAATCATTTATATATAAATGGGTACATTAGTTTATTGTACATTACGTTTATTTCATTTTGATATGAAAAATTACTTTCTTAACAATATTTGAATTTTTATAACAATATTAATTCACTCCAATTTTTATAAATGTAGTCTCTCTAGGACTATCTCCAACATTAAAATGAACACCAATTTCGTTAATAGTTTTAACCATGGGTGATTTAAAATCATTAATAATCACCTGAATAAACATTTAAATTTTTGTTGAATGTAACAAATCATTTCATAAACTCTAATGTCCCATTATAGCTTGCTTACCCACTCTTAGACATGTTTAATAAAGTCTATCCAGAATAATTGTAGTAACATTTGTAAGTATTGCAATCTTTAGCTGCAGATAAAATGCATAGATTTGTAGCATTTTCTTATGCATTGAGAATTTGTCCGTCAGAATAGCTGATAGCTGAGCGCTTAAGTGACAAAATAGTGGCCATCAGGAAGCTCGCTCTGGAATCTTTTGTGGATTATCTTTCTGAAAACAACCAGCTCATTTTTGCGCAAAGCCTGTAGACCATGAGCGAAGCGCATTAGATTCAAATAGTCCAGCTGCTGTCAAATAACTAGAAGCAGCTCATGATGGTTTAGAAGCAGTTGCAGCAGATACTGATTAAAATTCCATATAGCTAGAGCTTGTTCACTGTTTTCACACTTGACTAGATGTTTTTGAAGGCACACGTCCAGAATTTGAACATATATCAGGATTTGCTTGAGCATTTGGTGTAGAACACGGTGAGCGTGGACAGTTTCCTGGACTACATCAACAGGAGCGTATTCTATGTGCCTTGTGCGGCTAATTCTGCGCAGTAGCACGTATTTAGCAACAATTTGCACAACATCGTACACAACCTCGAGCAAGTGGATTAAGCCATGTTCAGGTCCTACGTGGCCACTTCCGTGAAAATAACCTCCAAAATAACGCCCGCGCACCTCCTCCTTCTAGATCTTGATGTTTCTCTCATTAAGAAAATACTCCAGCAGCTAAAGAAGGAATTACCCCACTCCTATATAGTAAATCCCCCACTCCTCTAAATCCTGATCCTAAAATGTTCTCCGGACATATGCGAGGAACTAGCCCTTTTTTACGTGTAGAATTTCCACTCCCTGCACCCATCTTATTAACAGCTTTTCGCGCAACTCTTGAACGAGGAGAACTGCTCCGAATTCGCAGCCACAATTACGAACTCGTTCACCGTTCTCCAGGTCACCGACGAGTCCGTTAACTTCGTCTGTCAACTTCTAGCTGCCGGTTCAGGGCTCGTTAGTAACGCGAATGTTAATTAATTACAAACGGTTTTACAGATAAGGAGTCAGCTGGGGCAACTAACCAGTAGCTTGTTCACGTAATTCTTCAACAAAGAGATTTAATTGAAAGACGAGAACAAGAGGGAGCTGTTCAAGCAGGTAATAATCTCACTGGGCGCAGTTCTGAGCTCGCCCGGATTCAAAGACTTTCAACTCGAAAATATCGAGGTGTGGTGCCAGCAACTGATCGAAAACTGCGACGCAACGGTTGACAACTGCTTCAGAAGCCTCGTATACGTAAAAACAAACCAGTTCAAACAAGTCAACACCGAAATCATGCAACTATTCCTGTACTGCGCATGCGATCTACTGCACTTGCTCGCGCAATTCCGTGTTAACACAGAATAAATGCAGAGACTGTTCCTGAAAAAGCTCGTCGTCATGACACAACAGATGGGACAAAGCCAAACTCTGAATAACGCAGTTAAAGGATTCGACGTGACTCAATCTATTCTAGTCGCTCTCAAAAAGATGCTGAACCTAGCTGCCAACGGATCAGATACCACCTGCCAAATTGGATGCGTGTTTGGAACCATTGCCAGATTCTTCAGCCAAAACAGTCAAAAGTCGATGTTCGCCGTCTTAAAAGAACTGGACTTTATTCAACAGAAACAATTTTTAACAGGCTTGGTATGCGGAAGCCAAACATACAGATTTAAAGACGAAGACGACTCATAGTGTCTCGACATGTTCGTACAAATGATAATCGAGGGAGAATCGGATAACAAAGCTCTGTGGATTGAATTCTTGAGTCTATTCGTCCTTGGAAACTGTAACGATGACTTAGATGCCAAGTGCGAAGCAGAAATTGTTAAATACATTAAGGAAAGCAAAAACGGAGCGCTGGCAGCCTATTTGATCAAGAAATGTGGGTTTAAAGCGGATCAATTCGACTTCACAACAGAAATCGATAAAGAAAACATTGGGCAGTGGAATTACTTCTGTGGCATCGCGTAAGAGTTTGTTCAAGCTGAATGAGGTAATTATTATATTCGTCTCTTAATTTTATGCATTGGCAGTATCTATCTCTTGATTTCACTACAAATAGTATTTACTAAATACGTGATTATTATTGTTCCACTCCATTCCTTTAATGAAGTTATAGGTGGCTTGACTATCAAGAGATAGCTAAAATCACACACAACTTTCATCAACACTAGCTTTCATCCCAATACGGGGGTCAAATTATTTTGTAGAATCCTGAAAAACTCAGGATGGTCGGATTTATACAGAAATAGCGAACAACATGTAAATTGCTTTTATATTCAAGTATCTTAGACAAAGAATCAACATTCGAGTTAGGCCAGCAATATAAAATGAAAACCGAAGCGCTGACAAACAGTTTAAATGAATAATAAAAATTTTGTCGTTTCCTACACGAGGTTAACTTTATTCTTCTACTATTTAATTTCAGCAAGTTGATAAGTAGAACATGAGTGAGTTGATTACATAATAAACACTAACATTATATGATATACATTAAATGTGCTAACGTATTGGTTATATATGGCATATCATTTATATTTCAACATATCAGTTGGCTAGAGTAACTCTAGTAGAGTTACGTTTCAACGTACTAATTTTACATCAGTTAAAGGAATACGGTTGTAGTAGTGTAACAACATAGTAAACAATTTGTTTATAATTTGATGTATATTCAACTCAATGAATCCACACCACATCAATTGTAAAAATGACATAAGCAAAGAAATCGAAGGAAGACACAAAAGTTGAATTATAAACCATGGAGGATATTTAAATATTTATGTAGAAGAATTTTCCCTAAACAACTAATTTAAAAAAGGTTACAGAACTTGTGTTGAGCCTAAAATGTATACACTCAATTGAAGCGCTCAGATAAATTACATAATTAAAAGAGTTGTAGCTTTAAAACAACTAGATAGATGATATTTCTCCTTTGTAAAACTTGATGTAAGTCAAAAAGCTTTTCTTACAGAGCAACAAAATAAAGGATCTTTATCCATTAAAGAACCTTGTTCAACTCGAACAGCTAAACATTTCAAGTAACTAAATTAGCTCACTGTAAGACCTGCGACATTTAGTTAATTTAGTAAACCTATATGCAAATAACAATTAAATAGAAGATTTAAGACCTTTGAAACAGCTAATTTGGGTACAGAATCTAGAACTAAATTCCAACCAGATCAAGAATATATAGCCTTTGATCTACATGGTATCACTTTGTGACGTTAGTTTGCAATCCAATAAAATAAGTACTCTACCAATATTTCCTGAAAATGACAGTTATATGGACTAGATCTTTCTTTTAACAGCGTTTGCGATGTAAATCCTCTTTCTGAATTAAGCATATTGTCGAATGTAAATTTAGAACGAAACTAAGTTATTGATATATCTCCTCTCGAATACATGGAGTTGTATAACTTCAACATAATAGGAAACAAAGTTAAAAGCGCAAGCAAGTTCAATCCATCTGGTTGCATGAAGTTTTACCTTTATCAGGATCAACAAAAGCAAACAAAAGCAGATCTTAAGTTTTATCAGAGACTCAAAGCCATTAGTTCCAGCCAGAGAGTGCAATTCAACTACCTTCACAATAAGCGCCAGCACTACGAACGCAGGATTAAAGTTCAGGGAAGCATCCACACAGTCAGATACTTTCTGCAGAAACCAAAGATAAGTTACGGAGAGCTCAAAGATAAATTTTAAACTGGCAAGGCCTAGATAACTACCAAATAAATGATGATCCTCTAAAAATTGTCACACGCCACTAGATTATTGGAATCACTCATTGAAATGTGACGAATGATAGTAATTTAAAGTTAGATTTACTTTGCATTTAGTATGTATAAACTTTAGTCAAAAGTCGATGTTCGCCTAGGATTCGACGTGACTCAATCAGTCGCTCTCAAAAAGATGCTGAACCTAGCCGCCAACGGATCAGATACCACCTGCCAAATTGGATGCGTGTTTGGAACCATTGCCAGATTCTTCAGCCAAAACAGTCAAAAGTCGATGTTCGCCGTCTTAAAAGAACTGGACTTTATTCAACAGAAACAATTTTTAACAGGCTTGGTATGCGGAAGCCAAACATACAGATTTAAAGACGAAGACGACTCATAGTGTCTCGACATGTTCGTACAAATGATAATCGAGGGAGAATCGGATAACAAAGCTCTGTGGATTGAATTCTTGAGTCTATTCGTCCTTGGAAACTGTAACGATGACTTAGATGCCAAGTGCGAAGCAGAAATTGTTAAATACATTAAGGAAAGCAAAAACGGAGCGCTGGCAGCCTATTTGATCAAGAAATGTGGGTTTAAAGCGGATCAATTCGACTTCACAACAGAAATCGATAAAGAAAACATTGGGCAGTGGAATTACTTCTGTGGCATCGCGTAAGAGTTTGTTCAAGCTGAATGAGGTAATTATTATATTCGTCTCTTAATTTTATGCATTGGCAGTATCTATCTCTTGATTTCACTACAAATAGTATTTACTAAATACGTGATTATTATTGTTCCACTCCATTCCTTTAATGAAGTTATAGGTGGCTTGACTATCAAGAGATAGCTAAAATCACACACAACTTTCATCAACACTAGCTTTCATCCCAATACGGGGGTCAAATTATTTTGTAGAATCCTGAAAAACTCAGGATGGTCGGATTTATACAGAAATAGCGCGACCACAGTAAATTGCTTTTATATTCAAGTATCTTAGACAAAGAATCAACATTCGAGTTAGGCCAGCAATATAAAATGAAAACCGAAGCGCTGACAAACAGTTTAAATGAATAATAAAAATTTTGTCGTTTCCTACACGAGGTTAACTTTATTCTTCTACTATTTAATTTCAGCAAGTTGATAAGTAGAACATGAGTGAGTTGATTACATAATAAACACTAACATTATATGATATACATTAAATGTGCTAACGTATTGGTTATATATGGCATATCATTTATATTTCAACATATCAGTTGGCTAGAGTAACTCTAGTAGAGTTACGTTTCAACGTACTAATTTTACATCAGTTAAAGGAATACGGTTGTAGTAGTGTAACAACATAGTAAACAATTTGTTTATAATTTGATGTATATTCAACTCAATGAATCCACACCACATCAATTGTAAAAATGACATAAGCAAAGAAATCGAAGGAAGACACAAAAGTTGAATTATAAACCATGGAGGATATTTAAATATTTATGTAGAAGAATTTTCCCTAAACAACTAATTTAAAAAAGGTTACAGAACTTGTGTTGAGCCTAAAATGTATACACTCAATTGAAGCGCTCAGATAAATTACATAATTAAAAGAGTTGTAGCTTTAAAACAACTAGATAGATGATATTTCTCCTTTGTAAAACTTGATGTAAGTCAAAAAGCTTTTCTTACAGAGCAACAAAATAAAGGATCTTTATCCATTAAAGAACCTTGTTCAACTCGAACAGCTAAACATTTCAAGTAACTAAATTAGCTCACTGTAAGACCTGCGACATTTAGTTAATTTAGTAAACCTATATGCAAATAACAATTAAATAGAAGATTTAAGACCTTTGAAACAGCTAATTTGGGTACAGAATCTAGAACTAAATTCCAACCAGATCAAGAATATATAGCCTTTGATCTACATGGTATCACTTTGTGACGTTAGTTTGCAATCCAATAAAATAAGTACTCTACCAATATTTCCTGAAAATGACAGTTATATGGACTAGATCTTTCTTTTAACAGCGTTTGCGATGTAAATCCTCTTTCTGAATTAAGCATATTGTCGAATGTAAATTTAGAACGAAACTAAGTTATTGATATATCTCCTCTCGAATACATGGAGTTGTATAACTTCAACATAATAGGAAACAAAGTTAAAAGCGCAAGCAAGTTCAATCCATCTGGTTGCATGAAGTTTTACCTTTATCAGGATCAACAAAAGCAAACAAAAGCAGATCTTAAGTTTTATCAGAGACTCAAAGCCATTAGTTCCAGCCAGAGAGTGCAATTCAACTACCTTCACAATAAGCGCCAGCACTACGAACGCAGGATTAAAGTTCAGGGAAGCATCCACACAGTCAGATACTTTCTGCAAAAACCAAAGATAAGTTACGGAGAGCTCAAAGATAAATTTTAAACTGGCAAGGCCTAGATAACTACCAAATAAATGATTGTCATTCAGAAGTTATCTTATGCAGCCTAACTGTTCGTTTCCATGATAGAAATGTGATACATAATAATCAATAACTATTAATAGTTTTAAATCACAATACTATTTACTACTAGTTTTACAGATTAAATATGCAGTTAAAAATTTTTGGTAAAATCGCTTTCTAACCATATACATATGTAATATGGTATAGTTGTTAAGTCTCATATGTTAAGTCTCGTATTCAAATTGTACTATTGGTTTCTATAATAATACAATAATTATTTAAATTATTATTTTCGTGCTGAACTTAATTAATTATTCAAGTTTGTTTCTCAAAAACTCAGTTAGTATTTAATAAATACTATTAAAAGCACGTTACACTTTTATATATTTTGTGGGGATTGACATATTATTGTATTATACAAATAATAATATACTATTTCTCCACTTCATTAAAAATATTTAGAAATATTCTGTATGCTAAAAATAATGTCAATGAGTAATTTAAACATTAAATATACATTATTTTGATTATAGTGTTTAAACATAACGTAGAAAGATAATATATAGTTGTAAAACAAGTATAATATTATATTTAATTTTACCATTTTTAAAGCATTTAAAGCTTTAATTGAATGAATTTATTCATTTAAATTAGTTTAATTACTATAATATGGTATAATATAACTGTAAAGTTGATTTATATTGTTAATTAAAAAATAGTGCAAATTATGATTTAATTTTTAACGTACATGACGTTAAAGACTTTTCTAACGTATTTTCATTTTCTAACGCGTTATAACGTCTTTCTCAGTTTTCTAACACTTATTGGTTGGCTTTATAAATACAATTAAATCAAAAACTTATTAATATTTATAATAGTTATCACTTCATGTAAGAACCTTGGTATTGAGCGTTTTAATACTACAATACTTATGGAACCTGTACAAATGATGGGATTGGTTGTCTTTCTGTACAGTGGTGGGCCCTCGAAATGCTTTTTTGAATTAGGAAGAAGAATGAAGTTTATTATTTGAATCTTACTTATATCACTGCCCGGCTCAATAATGAGTGTGTTCTCCCTCCTCATCAATACACTCATTAACTCTATTTACTATTGATTTGTAAAGTGCTTCAATCACATCAAGGCCTGGTTGAGCCTTGGATAGCTGTGCTACAATAATTAACGTATATAACTCTGTATATACTTCAATAATAAGTTTCAACTTTACCTAACGTTGTATAATTTAACAATCAAGAAAATTGATTTCTCATTATGAAATGGAAGTGGAAGATCATAAGTAAAATAACTGTTGTTTTAGGGTAGCATCAATATATTATTTAATGCTGGGCCCGACTAACCCACTTGATTCCATTCTTCAAGAAACAAAAATGCATTCATTATTTGAATATTGAGAATGAAAGCGACTGTAACTACCTGAATTATAATTCTAATTAAGCGAAGTGCCAATACTTCATCTTGAGCTCCCGGTTGAGATTGAAAGAAAAAGTCCTCCATTGTTTTTCGTGATTAAGAAATACCTAAAATCGTTCAGATTGACCCAGTTGAAGATGAACACCGAGGTCCTCTGCAGGTCCAGTGCTTGCGCTACTAGTTATAAATTACATATTGCGTCCGTATACCAATCATTGGATCCTCTTATTCTTTTCTCCAATCAGGCTTAACTACCATATATTTTCGAGATAAATCTTTCATAAATTAGTTTTGTTGACTAAAACGTAGAAATTACACAGGGACATCTTAAACAAGTGATATAACTAGTTCAGATTGGTACAATATTTTATGAAGTCATCCGTTGGACCCAGAAATGAAGAGAATACAAACGCTTCAGAACTGCCTAAGTTTGTTAAGTGAATTAGTTGACCTTCCCTAAACATCTTCTACCGCGTTTATTTTTGTCATTGCCGTCCTTTTATTGCATGTGGTAATTTCTATTTTTCCTTTTTGGAATATTAAATACCGACTTTGAATAGTCGATTATGGTCTAATACGATCGAAATCATATTTTTGGCCCTCTTGTGTTAATGAGTAGTTCATGAATAATCTCCAACTTGAGATTATTTATTGGAATTTGTCATCCGCATTAGAAGTGGCAAAATATTTTAATATATAATTACTCACATAGTAAACAAGAAAAAGCAATTCCACCTCCCATAACTGTATCTTGTGCTATTTGCTGGTAGCCCACAGATTAATTGTGAAGCATGCGAGCAACGCAACATGTGATCACAAAGCCAAAGAATCCGATTATACACATGTTAACTCCAACTGTCATGTATTAGCTATTTTCATACGGGTTTGCGTCATCATAGTAATATGGTTCTGGTACAACAATGCAAAACACTAAGCCAGCCGAAAGCATAGAGAGGAACATCAAACAAGTCCAAAATAAAATATAGCTATACTTGTTTTTATGACATTTAGAACAGCACATGATTGAAGTGGTGGTTATATTTATTATATCATAATATCATTAAATTATAATATTTTGTTGGAAATGATAAAACATGATAAATCACGATACAAATCAAATTGAACACAATTAAAACTATTATCATATTTTGCTTCCAATTAGTTATCTAAACTTTTTTACAACACAATGCTGTGCAACTATAATGATCTATAATGTGTTAATTTATATTACCCAAGGGACTCGTGACATTCTGAACAAATATTAGCTCAGATATATCTTGACAATAACAGCTTGAAAATCAAAACTTCATTTATTCACTTTTCATGAATAAACAATAAATAAACGATGAAATATATGAAAGCAACATTATTTGGATAGCTTTAGTCCCATAAATTAAGATAATTACAGAAAATGATAATATAAATTAAAATATTAAAAAAATAGGGTTACCGGGCGGTCGTGAAGTTACCGACCGGTAGACCACCTACCGGCCGGTAAAAAAATTTCTTGCTCGGCCGGTAGAAACATATCGGCCGGTAACTTTTCCACTCCACATCAAAAATATCAGGAGAAAGAAGCTAAATTTTTGGACTGTCCATTTGGCTTCATTTGTATTTGACGAAATATATTTATTTTCGATCGGATTTATAGCAAATCCTCGGATGATAATTAAAATAGCATTATTTATATCAGTCTAGAGTAGAAGATTAATAATTCTACTAAATTACTAAATAATAGATATTTATTGAAATATTTGAAGAAAAGCAGCATTATTACTAAACTCTAGTGTATTATTATAATTATTTTATGGAAACAATTGTAACAACAATGTGCTAAATTGGCAAATAATGGCTTAACATAGAAAATCAGATGTTATTACATTTAAATTAATATTAAAAATTACAGCAAGAGGTTATGACATATAGAAATAGAGTAATTGATCATTCTCACAGCAGATAAAAATATAAAAATCAAAAATACACTAATAATGTTCACTATATTCTATATTGATTAATAAATTAGTTATAAATGCATTAAATTGTATTAGTTTCCCGATTAGCAATAATATTTTGATAAGTTCCAGACTTTTTAATAATCACTATTGTTGTTAAATTAAAAACAAATGAAGATGCATGAGTATAGTTATTATGAGTATGAGTGATTAATTATCATAATTATTACTGTTTTAATACTTGATATCGAAAGATATAACGACTGACCATTTATATGGTGTGGAAATATTTGAATTGCAAAATATTATATATTAAAATTGCAATATATTCAAAATCTTAAACAAATTTATCTTATGTAAAAGTTAAAAATTGATGTGTATTGTTGTTATTTTTACAAAATAATAATAAAATGTATTTTTCATTAAAATAGATGGTACCCGGCCGGTAACTTTCTACCGGCCGATAGAAAAATTGTACCGGCCGGTAGGTGGTCTACCGGTCGGTAATTTCACGACCGCCCGGTAACCCTAATATATCACTTCTGAAAAAATATATCACTTCTGTACAGGAACTGTAAGTTCACGCGAATGATTATTGGTTTTAGATACACCTATGTACGTTAGGCGCACCTCCGCAGCCAAGGCAACCAACAACTCGGTACAATCATCCATGGGCGTAACGCGGCTGCTTCGTGCAAGCCGATCTATACGGAATCCACCTGCGTCGTACCATCTGCGTTTCTAAGGAAGCAATGGAGCGGTTGCTGCTTTCCAATCCTGAAGGCTCGTTGATGGCATGCCCTTACACTAAACAAAGCTGGTATTCCAGCAATGCCTCTTCAGCTCTAACGTCGGACGCTGAGCCAAATCGTTTCTGATAAATATATTACAAATATCACTTCCTCGAGACGGCACAAACAGACTTCATTGAGACTTTCGAAAGCAAAACATAGGCTCTCGCACGCCAGTGTTTCCACTTTCAAAACGGGCTCAACCCGTCATTTATGCCCACTCAGTAAAGACCCTGCAGGGCCCTCACTGAGTCGTTAGTGGAATTAAAAAATATATTTATAAAATTTGAGAAATAATCAACGGTCAAATGTATACCTATTAATTATGTTAAATCCCCAATGATATAGTGATAATAATATATCTAATCTCTCATTCACATTCTAATTTCAAAACCAACTAGTACCACTCATCAAGTCTATCAATAAAACAACTTATTAGTTCATTTATTGTACTATATGTGTCATTTAATATCTAGTTTTGTTTTTATATTATTAAATATCTTGACGAATGCCAGATTATCGTTTGTGACGAAAAGCTTCAAGTTATGATTAACTTTATCGGATTGCTCGAATGTTTTTTGAAAGGACAATTTCTTTTAATGTTGGAACAAATTGAATATCGATTTTAAATAGAAGAAAGTTCACATGAGTCTCAATTGAAGTGAAGGTTTGTACTTTATTATATTGTAAATTCAAAGAATTCAACTAATTAACATTTTAAAGTGGACTTACGTCAATAATATGATTATGGGACAAATCTAAGTCAACTAGATTTATTAAATTCTTTAATGACCATACATCAGTTATTTAATTGTCACGTAGCTACAGTGTTGTTATATGGACTAATTAAGACAGTGAAGAAATATCACAAACTTTGTTGTGCAGTATAGAAAGTTATTTCAAACTGTTTAACTAAGATAGTAAATCAATGTATTTCAAAGTTTCTCCTATCAGCGAGACAGTTGCCGTGTGTACAAAAAGATTGCTTACATTATTCCAAATTAAAAATGTGTTGGTTGCAGAACCTGTATCATGATTAATATAAATTTAATCCACAATATTATTAACTTTAAACTGGTTAACAGCCTATTAGAACTACAATGGAGTGATATTTAATTATAACATTTTTACAAGTTATAGCTCTGTATTAATGTTTATTGTGGCCCCTTCTTTCAATATTTGAATTATCTATTCTTATGTTTGTATCATTATGAAGTGGTCAACTACAAAAGTTTAATTAAAATAAATGACAGAATCGATGTTTAGAATCTATCGATCAACTGTTTATTATCCAATCATCCTAGCTAGATATAAAGCTACAATTAAATTATTTAAACTTTACTTAAACTAAGCCAATATTTCTAAAACCAGCGAATGATGATATAAATATAACATTTGTACATTTGAAAACACTTTCTTTGAATACGTGTAATCATGGTAATATTTATACTATAATGCACTCATCGCTCAATCTCATCTTCTAGGATCATCACTCTGAATAGCCTCCTTAATAGTCAACTTCAGTTTTAGTTTATTGACCTCAAAAGTTTTATCTTGGGACAATAATTTAATAAAGTATATAAAAAGATTAACTGTTAAAGTACTAGTAGATCAACACATTACAAATAAAATTGTAAATAATTCAATCTTTGAGTTAATTCCACCACCTCGATGATAGAAGTGGGAGAAAAATATTATTATAGGCGGGATCTATACGTGAGTGTCTTCATGATATTACTGTACAATGATATTACTGTATAATTTTATTCCTCTAGCTCAATCGAATGATGAAATAAATATAACATTTGCACATTTGAAAACACTTTCTTTGAATATATGTTCTGAGTAATATTTAAACTATGAAGTGATCTCTCGTTTAGAGTTACATTTGATCCTAGGGAAGTATAGTAATATCTGAGTTGTGTCACTATCTTAAGAAACCAAAAAGAAGCATGACGACAAGAAGATCAGACAAGCAATGCCGAAGCCCAGTCTGAAAACGAGAAAAAGACTAAAGTAAGTTAGAAAGCTGAACCTACGAAGAATATCGAAGAAAAGGCGCCTGACAAAACGAAGCCAAAGGACGCTCAGAAGCAGAAAGAGAAAAAGCCCCCAGTCTAAAAGTCACAAGATCAAAAGACCACTAAAAAGCCCCAATCGAACACAAAGTCTCCTCAAAAGGAAACTTAGAAAAAGAAAGAGGATAAATAACCTGTCTTAGAAAAGCCTGTCAAATCATAGCCAAAAGATGGTCAAAATGAATAAAAAACGATAGCTGACGCAAAATAGGAAACCATGCCAATCTTAACGGAAGCCTAGAAGAAGAAGCTCAAATGGAATATCAGAAATAGTTTATCTTAAAATAGAGAGCTAAGGAAGATACCAACACGCCTAAACTCTAGGAAATAGTTAATCCACCACCGGCAATATACTCCGAAATTAGGAAGTGGTCCGCTAACAACTCAGTGAGGGCCCTGCAGGGTCTTTACTGAGTGGGCATAAATGACGGGTTGAGCCCGTTTTGAAAGTGGAAACACTGGCGTGCGAGAGCCTATGTTTTGCTTTCGAAAGTCTCAATGAAGTCTGTTTGTGCCGTCTCGAGGAAGTAAAATGAATATATATAGTAAATATATTACTCACTTAACAGTACCTTATCAACAATACTAAGGCTCAATTCAATACTACAGTCAGTCCAGATTGAGAATGCATTTTTTGTGAATAAAAGGACTAAAAAGTTTTTGTTCTGTATAACTAATTATTGTATCTATATTGACTATAATTTATAATAGGTTTCCAACAACTGCAATATGTACTTAAAAAATTCAAATGATTAAAATATGAGGTTTTCAATATAACTTCACTAATAGAAGTCGTACGCCGCTAACAATAATATGGTAAAGGTTTAACATTATATGTATATACACAACAGAGTCATCTTCTTCTATTCAATCTATGTGCTTACATAAGCCAAATTCTATCATATTTTGACTGTTTTCATTTCATAACAATATTGAACTTTAAATTTATAAAATAATAGTATATATCGAATATGCAATGATATAAAATATTTAAATAATTTTTGAAAAAAGTTTCCGAAATTCAGAAATTGTATTTTACATTTGTGTGAAGTATAAAATTTGTATGCTGATAGCAGTGTTCTTCAAAATTGGTGCAACTATGTAATATTATACTTGCAATGTATTCATTTCATTCCATGTTACGGTTTTTAAAGTCATTATTTGATTATTGTTTAAATGTCAATAATTTCAAATACTAAAATACTAATATCAAATAACTTTTAATATATTTATTGATCAAAGGTAGTAATAATAATAAATTTGAAATATCATTCCAATCTGAGCTATGTATTATAATGGTCATTTTTGTGTTTTTGATATAATTCTCAATTCAATCGAAATATCAAAATAGTATATTAATTTAAAATATGCAAAAATTCTTTCTTGCAAATGTTGGAAGATATAGACTATCATATTCCAAGTAATAGTGATACAGCAAAATAGCATATATTTGAGGTGGTAAAGATTTAAGGAGAGTGAAGAGGAAAATGTAATAATTATAAGTATATAGCAATACGAAGAAGATATTTATTAAATGTGGACATCACTACTATTCTACGAATTTTTTTTGCATTCTCAATCTGGACCGACTGTAGGATTATCACTCTGCATAGTCTCAGACTTTTTATAACTCTTTTTATTAGTTAGTTTGAGCTCAGACGTTATCTTTGTAACTGTCTTTGGGTCAATAACTTTATAAAATATTTTTCTTTATTAAATGACTCACTTATCCTTCTCCAACATAAATACACTTATAAAGGGTTCTCGTTCATTGTTATTTTCAGTAGACCCCTTATGAATGGATTTTTGTAATATAAATATTTGTAATATAAATAAATAATCCTATTATTTCAAATATTCTGTTCAATTAATTTCAAAATTAGAAGCGTTTATTTGTTCAGCAGATTAATCATTTCGCCCAGTTTAAAATTAACGCGCGTTTTGACCGTTAGAAATTTATCTTGCGCGTTTTTCTGCCGTGCGTCCTTTATACGCATACAGCTTTTGTTCACAATTTGCTCTTTAACATTTAAAAATGTATTTTTTGGTGGAGCTTTCTGCTGGTCTTTGTAGTACTTCTTTTTGTTAATGTGTTTTTTAAGGGGGTTGAAATCAAGAATGAAATTTTGCTGGACGTCAAGCCAGCCTAAGTTAATTAAATTAGTGAGTGGCGAGGGATGACCCCCTGGATACATAATCTATTTATAGAACATCTATTTTTAGAATTACACTACAACCACACACTAATTGTTCGATTTATCACACTAATAAACAGATTTGATACACTAATTATTCGATTTATTCAAATTACTACAGATTTATATTTTTTGATTTTTTCGGGGGATCAATATCTGAACCGCATAAAAAACCTAAATTGAATCACAAATATCAATCTCGACCAACTTCATCTTCAACTGGACTGACTTCATCTTCATCTTGACCGACTTCATCTTCAACTGGACCAACTTCAACTTCATCTTGGCCGACTTCAACTTCAACTTGGCCGACTTCAACTTCATCTTGACGAACTGACTTCAACTTCACTTGGCCGACTTCAATTTTGTTTTTGTTTTTGGTTTTTTTTTTGTTTTCATCTTGGCCGACTTCGTCTTCAACTGGACCAACTTCATCTTCATCTTGGCCAACTTCGTCTTCAACATCAACTTTGTTCTGTTGACCGATATTTACTATTTATTTTTCTTCATTTTATTATAATATCAATAGCTTATCTATTTATCACGAGTTATTCCTATTTTTAAAATACTACTATGAATTCAAAGTCAGTTTCTGGCACTTTATTTCTAGGAAGTGGTAAAATATGAAATAAACATGTTATAATTTATATTTGTGGATGAAATTTGTCATTATTATTGAATGGATAATAATTATGATTACTTACTAAATAACAATAATTGGACATAATTAGTTAAATAGTATGTATTAATTGATTCAATTAAAAGTAATACTGAATACTAACGTGTTGAAATAATTATTAAATGAAATAATAATACTGATAATCTAAATTACTTATTAAAATGAACCAAGAATTACAACAGAAGATATTTGAATTATGTATATAATACTAGTTTAATATTATTGTATAATTGTTAAAATTAGACTTCAAATATGAAAATTCAAGTTAAAATAGTGAACCAAAAAATTATTGAATACATGAAGATGCTGACATAGACTGGGTTTACATTTATATGGAAAGATGAAAGTAGTAAAATTATGAAATATGCTGGGAGCTCTGGAGATTTATAGTCATTATATATGTAACTTGTATGTGAATTTTCAGCTACCTCAAAAAATCGATATTTTTCAAATGGACAAAAAATGACTCGATTTTAAAATGAAGTAAGAGTGATATAAGGAAATAAAGACAACAGTTCACCTAATTATAATACAAATGATTTCACTTTTAAGCGTCCCGTCATGAACTATGGGATCAAGACCCTGTACCCAGGGTCTTGATCCTGAGTGGCGACACGTCAGTTATTTTGTTACGAGCTAAACGAAGCTTTTCCAAGGACTGCATATTACATAAGGGGGTTAGATCAGTAATAGAACAAGATTACAAATTCAAAAATTAAATATTAGTCAAATGGGATAACGGTAAGAGACTAGAGAGATTGTTTTTGGCCAAACTCAAGGTTTACACACTTTTCATGCATGATATGGCCTGGATATTCTTAATCTTGTTATCGTCCAAAATGAGCTCTGTAACATTAACCAGAGACTTCAGCGAGCTAATATCAACTATCAGATTGCTCTCAGCTTGTAATGTTCGCAGATTCAAACTTGCTAGCGGTTATAAGTTCTTAATGTTATTGTGGCTCACAGCCACGAAACTCAGCTTGGTTAGCTTTTATAAAGCTTATATATCTGTTATTTTGTTCGTTGATAGATCAATTTCTTCCAACTCCTTGAGCCCTTCCAAGCAGCTTATATCCTGTATTTAATTACAATGCAGATTGAGCACCTTTAAATTACAGAGCCCTGCAAGCGGTTAAAGTATTTTAATTCTATTTTATTCAAGATTGAGCCTAATTAACTTAATTAATTCACCAATGGGTTATAAATCTTTTATTTGGTTTCCTTCTAGTCCAAGCCTCTCGAGGTTTGGCAATAATTTTAAACATTGAACAGTTTAAATATTATCGCGCTATCTAATTACGAGTTTCACGTTTTCAGCGTCTTTAAACTGAATAAGGTGTTCGTATTTAGGATACAACTCTTGTTTTTCAAGAAGAAATAACATGTGATCTGTCTCAACTATTTTTACTTCGTTATTCAAAAATTACTTCGTCCAAAAGGTCTTGGTCACGTCGCATGCCATCTTCTCGAATTCTTTGAGTGAAAAGGGATCAAACATATGTGAGGTGGTAACATTATTACATAAATAATCTTAAATATAATCATATATTTAGAAACACTCCATTTTAAATGACATTTATGCTGAAACTATAATAAAATACAAAAATATAGATTAAAACCCCATAACAATTAAAGGCATTCATGTCTGAAAATCTAACACAGAAGTAGATTAACGACTTGGTTAAAATCAAAACTCCTGCTAGCCGGAAAATGCACCTATGTTAAGAGGGTATCATTCTTATAGATGTTCTGGGTTAGCTTAAAACTCTGTCTGAGCTGGAGCTGAATAATAACTAAATTAAAGACATTTCAGCGATTCAAAACATGACGAAGATGAAACGACTGGACATTTCTTCCAACTAAATTTCTGAAATCGTCCCACTCAAGCCCCTTACGATTTTGGAGTTTCTTAATGCTTGTAAGAACAAGCTGAGTACCATCGACGCATTGTCCGAACTGAGCAAAATGAAAGAACTGGATCTTTCTGAAAACCTCATTGAAAACATTGACTCTTTAGCAAAAATGGAAGCTCTTTAGATTCTTAAGCTAAATAAGAACCAAATTTAAGAAATTTCAAGTCTTAGAGGGTTGCAAAACATTACCGAATTGTATTTGTAGTCAAACAAAATTATTTCTATTGATGCATTAAAACATTTAAATACCATTTATAAGTTAAACTTGAGCAATAATTCAATCAGTGATCTTTCGCCATTAAAATACCTTGCACAACTCGAAGAGCTAAATATTTCTAATAATTAAATTAGCTCATTACAAGATATTGAAAATTTATTAAATTTAAAAAATCTATTTGCAAATAGCAACTAAATTGAGGATTTGAGACCATTAAAACCGTTAATTTGGTTACAGAATCTTGAATTGAATTCAAACAAGATTTATAATATACAACCTTTGATATACCTGGTATCACTATGTGATATATGGTTGTCGTCAAATAAAATAAATACACTGCCAATATTTCCAGAAAACGATAAATTGAACGGAATACATTTTGCATTTAATTAAGTTTGCGATTTAAACCCTCTTTCAGCTTTAAATAACTTATCCAACTTAAATTGTGAGGGGAATTAGATTATTGATATATCTCCACTTAAATATATGTCGCTGTATTGCATTAATATAATGGGAAATAAAGTTAAAAATGCAAGCAAATTTAGTTCTCAAGGATATATGAAATTTTATGAGTATAAAGGTCAAAAAACACAATCTGATGAAGATATAGACTTTTACAAGAGGCTTAAAACCATTAGTTCCAGCCAGAGAGTGCAATTCAACTACCTTCACAACAAGCGCCAGCACTACGAACGCAGGATTAAAGTTCAGGGAAGCATCCACACAGTCAGATACTTTCTGCAGAAACCAAAGATAAGTTACGGAGAGCTCAAAGAGAAATTTTTAACTGGCAAGACCTAGATAACTACCAAATAAATGATTGTCATTCAGAAGTTGTCTTATGCAGCCTAACTGTTCGTTTCCATGATAGAAATGTGATTAAATTGTCAAGTGTAGGCTTTGCTTTCTAGAGATTATAAAAGTTGTTTTCATCTTTAATCTTTAAAAACCCACAGAGGTTTTTCGAAAAATTTAAATAGAATATAGAGCCAAACAAATATGATATATGTATTAGTGAGAGGTTGTATATAGTTCACTTTTTAATTTCACTCCATATACATCAAATCCAGAGTCGAAATTAAGATCACTCATATTATGTACAACTAGAATACTAAAAGCATTTGTATCATAATATAATACACAGAACATCAATAAGTATTAATATTACTTTAGTTAATATCACTTACGTCTATTGCTGCAAAATTCAATATTAATTACAATGAATATTTTTGATCTAGAAGAAGATAATAAGAAGTTAATGGATTATTATTTCAAGATAGTATATAAATATATTGATTATTACTTAATAGTTTATGAACTTGAGTATTTGTGTAATTCATTAAATATTTTATGATTTACACAAACTAGTTTTCAGTCGGCTTAATGTAGGTAAATTAATAGTAACTTATTTATTATCACTAATTTAATCTATATTATTTAATTTGTTGTATATTTGTTGAGATTCACAGTCTCATAAATTCGAAAAAATTATACTATTTCCATTCAGTATGAAAATGGGGCAACGTAACTTATGACCAAGTTCTGACACCAATTTTTTGTAGAAGCTTATTTCATCATACATAATATTTTGACAAACTAAAGTTATAAGTCAAAATTTGATGTGAAGTGGAATTATTATTAATTTGTAAAAACTAGATGCGTAAGAGTATAATCATATAATATTAATTTTAATAGGTTGTATTTTACTTTTCAACAAGTTAAAAATACAAATCACACTAACTATTTCAACGCACATCTAAAACTGCATGCTTCAATTATAACACATTTCTATGAATACCTTATGGTTAACACAATGAT
Organism: Hexamita inflata; assembly: GCA_963988835.1. Classification (NCBI taxonomy): domain Eukaryota; phylum Fornicata; order Diplomonadida; family Hexamitidae; genus Hexamita; species Hexamita inflata. The sequence continues at coordinate 136,076 of CAXDID010000838.1, read as the reverse complement.
ACATTTTCATAATCTTACTAGTTGTTTTTTCTTTACCATATTCGTAATTGTTACAATAATTTTCTTTGTTGCAGTTAACTTTGGTTTATTACAGTATAGTTACGGTAGTTTCTTTAAAGTATTTATAATGTTTAATCGCCGGTACCAGCTAACTTATATTGAGAACAAAATCGAAGATATTTAACTTTACCTACTGTAGTAAACAATAATAATTTTGAAAGTATATTATATTATCACAATATTAATTGTATATAGTTACATATTTTATTATTAACTTGTCTATAAATTGTTTTCTACATTCAATATAAGAATTTGACTAAATTAATATAGATACAGGTGTGGTGTAATAGTATTCAGTTCCTATTATAAGTTATCTGTACTAATTCCGCTTATTAGAAGCAAGATACGGATATGAAATATTTTTAAGCTTCAAGTCTTATATTTCTCATTTTCTGTTTATGAAGTGGGGTCTGAAATTGAAAAAACTGAATTGTCGACTTACTATATAATGTAACAATATATAAATTTTTAGAACTATAGAAAACAAAAAACCAAAATTAACCCGACGGGTTTTTAAAGATTAATGTCAATTTTTTAACATTGAGTGAATGTATCAATACTATATAATTATTAATATTATTATAAACCACATCCAATATATGAAAAAAGCCAAATTAGACTACAATAAATACGCATTAAAATTAAAATAAAATATTTAGGTTGAATTGAAGACTCCATAACAATTAAAGGCATTCATGTCTGAAAATCTAACACAGAAGTAGATTAACGACTTTGTTAAAATCAAAACTCCTGCTAGCCGGAAAATGCACCTATGTTAAGAGGGTATCATTCTTATAGATGTTCTGGGTTAGCTTAAAACTCTGTCTGAGCTGGAGCTGAATAATAACTAAATTAAAGACATTTCAGCGATTCAAAACATGACGAAGATGAAACGACTGGACATTTCTTCCAACTAAATTTCTGAAATCGTCCCACTCAAGCCCCTTACGATTTTGGAGTTTCTTAATGCTTGTAAGAACAAGCTGAGTACCATCGACGCATTGTCCGAACTGAGCAAAATGAAAGAACTGGATCTTTCTGAAAACCTCATTGAAAACATTGACTCTTTAGCAAAAATGGAAGCTCTTTAGATTCTTAAGCTAAATAAGAACCAAATTTAAGAAATTTCAAGTCTTAGAGGGTTGCAAAACATTACCGAATTGTATTTGTAGTCAAACAAAATTATTTCTATTGATGCATTAAAACATTTAAATACCATTTATAAGTTAAACTTGAGCAATAATTCAATCAGTGATCTTTCGCCATTAAAATGTTTATCTCAGATTCAAGAACTTTATTTATCAAATAACAAAATAAGCACTTTGTTTGGAATTGAAAATCTGGAAAATCTTAAGCAATTATATGCAAATCGTAATAAAATAATAAGTTTAAAACCGTTGAAGAATCTTAATCTGTTAGAATATCTTTAATTGGATTATAATAATATATTTGATTTAACTCCTTTAACTTGTATGGTATCCCTTTGCGATGTATCCTTATAGTGTAACAATATTACTTCTTTACCAACATTTCCATTAAATGAAACTCTTTATGGAATAAATTTAGCAGGGAATGCTGTTTGTGATATAAATCCTCTTTCAAAATTGAGGTAGTTATCGAACGTTAATTTATAATAAAATTAGGTGGTAGATATTTCTCCTTTAAAATATAAGGATGAATTATATTTGCTTAATATATTGGGAAATAAAGTTAAAGGAGCAAGCAAGTTCAATCCTACAGCCTGCATGAAGTTCTATCATTATGAAGGTTAATAAAAGTAAACATAAGCGGATATCAAGTTTTATTAGAGACTTAAAGCAATTAGTTCTAGTCAGAGAGTGTTATTTAAATATACAGAAACTTAGCGTAAATATGATGATCTAATATAACAAGTATAATAACGCAATTAAAAAATCAGATCGATATGTCCCTATAAGACAAAGAAATTATTGAAATTATCATATGATGAAAGCTAAACTGATGAGAGTAGCAATACTGGTAAAATTGATAATACGGACTTAAAATTAAAATTGTAATTAGTAAGAGCTCATATAATAAACAAGTAAACGACATTTATTTAGTAACTATCTTATATTACATAATTATTTTTGAAAGTGATTGAAATATGATATATTAATAAATATACAATGATTAATATTTTATCATTCCACTTCAATGTTGGTCTTTTATGATGCTTTGACGAATATGAAGAAGAATTTCCTTGTGAGGAAGTTTTTGACCATTTTGTCTATAATAGTTTCTGTGTAGGGTTTTGTTTCAACGCACAAGTCCGAGAACATTTTCATTTGTTATGTGAATTTCATGCTTGTTACGATTACTGGTGCTTTGTTTCCATCTTTGCTCTTTAATCCGGAGTTTTCGATTAAGCAAACCATATAAAAGTAGGAGTTCTTGTTAACCTTAATAGTGGTTATAGTTTTGACCTCGAAAATTGATTTCTGCGTCTAACTTACGGCTATGGTTTTGAATCCGACGATTTACAAACCGATAACAGCGATCGCCGCGTTCACGTCAATAATTTCAAACTTTTACTTCAATTTTTACTCGTACATGCAAACCTCAAATTATTTCAAACACTGCTTCCATTGCTTGGTTTAGTTCGTTCCAAATTATATCCTGGATTGTGCGATTCACCAGAAACTTGCTGTGTTCCCGAAAGCCGGATTCGTTAAGTAGTTCGGGATCGGAACTATAACAACCGTTTCCCATTTATTTTTAAATTATTAAACAATCGAAATTTTAATCATCGGAACTGAAATAATAAATATAGCTTTGAAGTGGAACGGGATGAAACAGATCTGGGCAGTTATCGCGGAATGGATTTGATAAGTGAAAAAATAACATCTGAATATAAAAAGACATTAAATAGAATATGTATTAAAAGCATTAAATATATAAACAACATTCATTTATATCATTATTCATTTATGAAATCAGTTATAAAGTAACACACTCAACTGTAACCTTATCATCAGTATTAAGGCTCATTTTAATCATTCTATCAAAAAAGATTATATATTGGCTTCGATACATTAAAACTTAGCTCAACAACCATCATTCACCATCTATCAGCTAAATACAAGCAAAGAAATATCACTTGCGTTATAATACCATCGAATCAAATCTGGTCCGTATACTATAGAACACGGCTCTGGATAACTTTTCGATATCAGTTCTATTTCTGTTTAAGAACCCTTCGCGACGCCCACACACTTTCCTTTAATTTAGAAAACAAACCCCACTCCACCAGTAATAATGTCCAAATATTCTTTGACGATGATCGGCGTATGCGCACTGACGGCGGCCTTGTTTGTGGGCGGTGCAGTAATAATGTTCTTCCCGACCAACTACGCGTACTTGGTCTACGACACGGACGCAAGTGGAAAGCTGGTACACAGCTACGAGTATGCAGACCTGTATACCAATATGGGCGTCGGCCTCTTCATGGCCACCCTGGGCTTTTTCGGCTTCGCTGTCGCCTGCTGCCTCGGGTGCGCCCTCAAAGATAAGATGCCGGCGCAGTTCGTGCAGATGAGCCAGAATTAGCTAGAGCACCAACAGCTCGTGGAATCTGGTTAAAATGTGTAGTACATGCAGCCGCCACCGCAGATGAAGCAGGTGTGAATCTCGTTTGATTTTAGATTTATTCTTTTCTTTCTTCTTGGTAAGTTCAGAAGAGAATGATGATTAGATTAGATTTTTTAAACGGTGAAATATTTAGAGTGGCAGAAACTTAAATACTATTTAGTTTTTGAGTTTAAAAATTTTCAATTTGGTTACTCTAATATTCTGCCTTTATTGAACAACAATCTCAATATCCAGTTTACGTTCTTCGGATTAGAATATTAAATATATTTAATATTATATTAAATATATATTTAAATATATATTATGTATATATATTCATTTCACTTCCTCGAGACGGCACAAACAGACTTCATTGAGACTTTCGAAAGCAAAACATAGGCTCTCGCACGCCAGTGTTTCCACTTTCAAACGGGCTCAACCCGTCATTTATGCCCACTCAGTAAAGACCCTGCAGGGCCCTCACTGAGTCGTTAGCGGACCAGTTTCACCTGATTCGCTAATTATGTATATATATAATATGGTTCCAAATTATTTCACTTATCAGCAGCTGTGAGTATTTTGGCGACTTCGTGTGTTATTTCTCCAGATTCTTTTGCTTCAGTTTTGTCTTCAACTTCTTATTTTTCAACGTCTCCTTTTTTAGCTTTCTTTAAATGTCCCTTTTTAACGATGAAAGCAGTTCCAACAGCTCCTCCTGCCAAAACGACAACTCCAACTGGAACTGCGACCCCAATCGCGATTTTGTTCTTGTTCGTTCCACTCCTCGTACAAATTAAATTCTCCAGTTCAAATCCTGATACGCAAACGCATTAATTCACCTTGAAAACGGAATTTGGATCAGAACACTTCGCACAAAGTGAGTTAACTACAATTTCGTTCTGAGACCAACAGCTTGTGCACGAACCAGAACCAATGAAACCAAGGGACTCATCACAAACACAAACGTTGTTCTTAACAGCTTGATTCTTCGGACATGCTTAACAAACGCTTGAAACAATTATAGAGTACGTTCCCCAGCAGTCAACGCACTGAGCGGCATCTGGGCCAGCAAAACCAATTGATTCATCACAAACGCACTTATTCGTCGCAAAAGTAGTTCCTTTAGCACATGCCTGGCATTATCCATCAACTACCAGTTACTTAGTACCCCAGCAGTCAGAGCACTTAGTATAATCAGCACCAGCAAATCCAGTGAACTTATCACATAAGCAAGTGTTCACAGAAAACAAAGAACCCGCAGGGCACTTCGAACACGCACCAATTACTATAATTTCGCCTACCCCCCAACAATCAACACAAAGATCTGGATTCTACCCTGAGAAACCCAAGGCTTCGTCACAAATGCACTAATTCTTGGAGAATACAGCTCCAGTTGTACAAGACTGGCAGATACCCGAAACAACAATATGTCTGTTACCCCAACAGCTAACACATTGCGTTGGATCTCCATCGGCGTATCCCAGCGAGTTATCACAGCCACAAACATTGTTTTTTACAACAGATCCTATGTAATCCGCACACTTTACGCAAGAAGTTAAGTATTAGTAGTAACCCGTACTCATATCACACTCACACTTCGGTGTAGACATGCCGCATACCTCATGTGTTCCACAATCTGCTGAAGTAGTACATACAGCGTCAATAGTATTTTACACAATAACAAACAAAAGATTCATCATTTTATGGAGGATGTGGAAAAATAGTTGTTTCTGGCTTTGTTTTTAATATTTTAGTCTTAATTATCTAATCTCAATCTATCACATTTATTCTATCAGCTTCATATATTCTTAGATATTTAATTTCATCATATATAATCTATTTGTATACTGTACAAAATATAATAATAGATGATATATAATAATAGATGATATCTCATAATATTTTGAATACTTTGGTTCGAATCTTGATATTAATTCTGCACATAGATTTGAAATAATATCATATTAATTAACATCATATTAATTATCTGTAAACGAATCAAATCTGTTAATATTTTAAATCTCTCCTTTCATAAAATATGTTAGTTTTATAATGTTCACTTAACTGTAACCTTGTCATCAGTACTAAGGCTCAATTTAATCATTCCATCTTCATCGTAAATCGTGACAATCCACAAATCCAACCTTGGTTACACAAAAACTCTACCGCAAACTAATCTCGATATCATACCTCATCTTCTAGGATTACCACTCTAAATAGTCTCCTCAGACAACCTAAGTTAGTTCAGCACTTGAACTAACATTATTGACTACGTTAGTTCGGCATCGGAACATTATTGATAATTTTAACTTTGATTTCAAAATATATGAGGAGCCTTAGTACTGATGATAAGGTTACCGTTAAGTGAGTCATTATATTTGAGCAATATTTTAGCATCTCATTTCTCTTTTATTATTTCTTCTAACCTTTTGGGCATAGAGTCAATCAAATGATTGATGATATCTTACGGGATATTCCCACGTCTAAACAGTATAAAAGTTTTCATATACTTACTAAAATGTATCGGGGCGTTGTCTTATATATATATATTCATTTCACTTCCTCGAGACGGCACAAACAGACTTCATTGAGACTTTCGAAAGCAAAACATAGGCTCTCGCACGCCAGTGTTTCCACTTTCAAAACGGGCTCAACCCGTCATTTATGCCCACTCAGTAAAGACCCTGCAGGGCCCTCACTGAGTCGTTAGTGGAATTAAAAAATGTATTTATAAAATTTGAGAAATAATCAACGGTCAAATGTATACCTATTAATTATGTTATATCCCCAATGATATAGTGATAATAATATATCTAATCTCTCATTCACATTCTAATTTCAAAACCAACTAGTACCACTCATCAAGTCTATCAATAAAACAACCTATTAGTTCATTTATTGTACTATATGTGTTATATATATATAAATATATAAATAAGTTAAATGTTGTTTGAGGTTAGGGAAAACAGAAGACACTTAACATACAGATAAATTAATATATTAAATTTAGGTAAATATATTAAATAATATTTCAGTGATGACCAATAATTTTTTGACAACCTCACAGACACTAGTTTTCGTAAAAATTCACCTTCTAAAATGTTTTTTTAATTTTCTGCTATTTTAATGTCACAGAAAGCGCATACTTGTCAAAGAGTGCATTTCCATAAATGAGGAATGGAAATTATTCAATTTATAAATAGAATTTTATAAATTACCCTAAATATGAAATAATATTAAATAATAAACCTTCATACCAGTTTTGACTATGTCCCTAATTGTTCTTCTTATTATTAAAATAAAGTCTTTGTCTTCATTAGTTTTATTTGCAAAACGTGTAAACGCATTCGTTAATTTATTTTGTAACTTTGTATTTGAGCGTTTAAATATTTTGAACGATTGTTTTCCTGCGTTTCAAAATCGTTTGCGTATTTTCATCAATTTAAAATACGATTTCCATCATTTTGAACACCTTCTATTACTTCCCACTCCCAACTAGCTACTTTTGCTATATTTTTATAATATTCATGTCAAATACGTAGTTGTTCCGGACTTAAACCACGACTAGTTTTTTAAGGTTCTTCAGGGGGCGTACAGACAATATTAAATTCTGGTTAAGGTCCAGTTTCTACAAATTTGTTAAATACTGTATGAAATGAATGTCTTCTATTTTGTTGAACGACAGATTTAGAATTGTTAAACCAGTTAATATCTGTAGTGGAGTGGCATCTTAAATAATGTTTGAGTACAAGTTAAGGTTCTTCAAGTGCTTTAAGGGCTGAAGGGGAGACACATCTGCAATCCAGTTGCAACTCAGGTCCATGACTGTTACGTTAATAAAATTTGAAATGAAATTAATTGTTTTAATCTTATTTGAAATAGATTGGTCGAATAAAAAATCGCTCTGACCCAAATTTAAATTATTAATTCCGATAATGCCCAAGAAATCGAGTTAATGGGCGTAAATGCTAAGTTACTGCTCATGGAAGTTACATTAAAGCAAAGACATAAGATCGGAAGCAGAATTAATTTTTACTTTTTTGTTTTCCTACAGAAGATTTAAAATTTTCTCATTCATAATTGGAGTGTTAATTAATATATTTAAATTAAAAGAACTGAGTGTATTATCATCTCCCTTTTTTATTGAGCAATGAAAGTGTTAAAATGTGTAGTATACATATATGTATAACTATTCTGAAAAAGTCTGATGAACAAAATCCTCTAAGATTCGCTAACAAATAGTCTGCCATTCGAAGCAGAATTTGTAAAGAATCTTTATCATGTATATTTGAAAACATTCCAGTTGATAAGACCGTCTTATAAAGATACCGAAGAATACAAAAGAAATTACTTCTTAAGGTTCATAGCATTACATATATTGTATATCATATTTTATGGTTAAAAATATTATCAAGTATATATTGAAAAATTAAATATTTGTATTAATTTTTACAATTTTTGAATTAAAAGACCACTCCCACAAATATGAATATCATAAATGATAAAGTATTAATCCATATCTTAAGCAAAAAGCAGCGTTTAGTCCGATAAAAACCGGTATTAAAACGAATTCAGCCGAAACACCTGATGCATGTGTTCAAACCTCACCCAGATATAGACGCGTTTTTCTGTGCTGAAAACAACAAAATCCGCATTTTTAACGCCAACTACGATATATTGTCTGAACATGATGTAAATCTACAAATGTACGCCAACATTCAATTCAATGGCGAAACTTGCTATATGTAACCATAATTTAAAACATGCTACGTCTGCAAAGGAATAATTTACATCCACGTATTCGACACAATTTATCAAGTGGTTGATAAGAAACTACAGGAAGCCGCGAAGATTCCACAATTCTAAATTCCGCATTTCACGTCCATGTATAGCTTCGGACGCTGCATGTTCACGCTAAATGACGAACTGTACGTATCAAACGCAAGAAGATAACTATTGGTGCTTAATAATGGCAAATTGAAGTACGTTAAGGATGTATTTATGGACGAAGAAGAATATAACGAGGTCATGCCAACTTACTACCAATTGAACAACAATGTGTATATGTTCGATCGGAAAGCAGTTTACGCAGTTAAGGCAAATCTTTAACTGCAAAAAGTGTGCGACATAGAGATGCACGAATATTTCGGCTTCGCGATTGAGGGAATCATCGTTTTGCACACGGCCAAGTACGACAAGGTTTTATTTATAAATATGCTCACGTAGTAATATAAAAGAGTGGTTAACGATTGGTAAATAATGGCTGACCGTTGGATGTCCATTTACGAGGACAACGGTGCGTTATTTAAGTTAAAGCAGAAGCGGTTTAAGGATTACTTCGGTGACGACTACAAAATACAGATTGACCATGCAATTTATTCATATTAGAAGGAGCAGTTTACTAAATTCAACTCATTAAAACAGCTTGTTGATCAGTTTTTATTTCCAGTGCAGGATCTTCTGTCTGATTCTGATGCCGAGATTGTGTCCGCGAATCACGCGTACCTTTTCTCGCCCGTTTCTCAGCAAATACAGATTACTTACATTAAACCATACTAACTGATGCACGTGCTCAAGCTAAGACCAGACTTGGACATCTTCATAGCCGTTGAGGACAATTTTATTCACATTTTCGACAGCAACTACCTCCTTTTAGACCAAATTCCAGTTTCTTTTGACTTTTACGCGGGAAAATTCACCAAGAACTTCAACGGGGGACGTTTATCCGTTAATCAAGCGGCCATGTTCCAAGTTCAACTAGCAGCTGGTGTGATTTACTTCCAGGCCTACGAGAAGCTGTACAAAATAGTTAACAGGTCCGTTCAGTTCATCACCACCGTTCCGAACACTGACAACTCAAGCTGGTTCACGCCCATGATATTCGCTCTGAACGACTAATTGTACTGTTACGATTTCAACTGTGACATTTACTATTTGACTAATAACCAGTTCAAAAAGAAAGTAGTCAGAGAGCAACCGTTTTTATTCCCGAGCTACTTTGGGAAAGTGCTCATGTACGACCAAAGGGGTGTGAGCAGCATAAGGGGCGATTTTCAGAAATAATTGGTGTGCCCGCTGCCTGAACTGGACGACGTCGCACTCATGCACGGGGTGTACGTAGCACATGACTAGTTGTGCAAGCAAGTGTACGTGATTGATATGGTGACGAACAAAACAGCAGTTTCAAAGAACGACTTCAGCCTGTACAAAGATAATATATTCTCGGTTCTTGAAGTTGGCAAATCAGGGCTCAAACTTAAAGATTCAAAATTGATTGAGCTGTTCGGACCAGAACACCCGAAGAAAGTGCAAGAATACTACGAAAATTTCATCATGAACCAGTAACAAAGATTCCCAATTTATAATCAGACTACGGAAGCACTCATTGGATTCAAAGTGCTGTTCAAATACTTCAATCAGAGAATTAGTGATAAAATGACAGCAAAAACGAATAAAATAAACAAAATGAACGGGAAAACACAAATACAGAAAGAAAACATAAAAGAACTCGTTTTTAAATTGGATAAAATGACGCAAAACGTTCAAAAGAAGTTTTTAGAGTTCAACTCCAATATTATAGCGGAATAGTGATATAAACTGGTTGAAAATATAATTATAGCGTTGTTAACATATTACAACTACTATACATATTTGAATATTGTCTGTAAACGTACTGCAGTAACTACGGTAATTTGTTTATGCAACTATTAATATTTCAATTAAATAGAACTGAAGACAATTCTGTATACATTATATTAAATAATTACATATAGTTGTAGAAATGTACCTTACTTAAATAATTTCTGATATACACAAATTTTGAATTATCATGTATATAAACATATTTTCATAAAATGTTGTTAATTTTGAGCATTTATCATAGAATTATAAAAATAGTAAATTGACACATTTTTGGTATTAAGATTTAGTGTAAACACATGTTTTCAATTTATACAATAATATGGCATATATGTTCAAATAGCATTGAACATGTTTATTTAGACAGTTTATTCTCGATAATACAAATCATGAATATAAGAATGAATAAGAATGTATTCCTATATTAAAAATTATAATTTGTTATTTAATAACATATTATGCGATATTTCACTTAATTATTTTACCACTCTCAGAATGGGTGTGTGTTACACTGAATCCGCCGTTTATCAGCACAAATTCTCGGTGGACCTAGAGTAACGCGATGGTGTGTTGTTCATAGGCGAGCGCCGGTGTGGTCAAACTGCTATTTGCAATCGCATTCTGTTTAATCAATACCTTGTGAAGCACAACGACAAGCACCTCTGCAACCAGCTAATCCAGAAAGATAACACGATGAATATAGTAGATATTGCAGGTCTCCGCACTGAGTCTATGATCGAGCAGTCCATTTAATATCTTAAATAGTACAAAACAATAGTAATCACCTTCAGTCTAGTGAATCTCGACCTTGAGCAGCTTGACAACAGGCTCAGATTCGTTCAACGGGTAAATAAATCAGCCACCATAATCCTTGTTGGAACGAAACTGGACCTTTATTAAAATGACTTCAAAGAATTAAATGAACTTCAAAACGAATTTGAAGTGATTTTAGTTTCAGCAAAAACGGGAGAAGGAATTGAAAAGTTGAAGGAAATCTGCGGAATCGCTGAACAGCACACGAGAGAAAACAGCGCGTTCTGATGTTGTGATATTATTTAGAAGTTCTATTATATCCCTCACTCACTTTTCGTTTTCGGTTCAGTGTTGTGTTCTAAACCTTTGAGGGCATCAAAGGTTTATTTAGAAGTTTTATTGTTTTATTTGTGCATAACCAGAGGGTTGGTAAAAACCGATATTGTTCGTTAGGCGTTATTTACTTCAACAGTACATATTTTACTACATTTAATTATTTCCTACAGAAATTCTTTCATATTATTCATATTTATCTGCATAACCTTTTATCTACTAGAACCTGCGTCGTACCATCTGCGTTTCTAAGGAATCAATGAAGCGGTTGCCGCTTTCCAATCCTGAAGGCTCATTGATGGCATGCCCTTAGTCATACTGATCCTTGACGGCAGCTCAGCACTTTGAATCCAGGGATTTTACCTTCCGCAACCGATTTGGCCATCTCAGGAACGGACCCAACCGAATGAACCCATCATCGATCACACTAAACAAAGCTGGTATTCTAGCAATGCCTCTTCAGCTCTAACCTCAGACGCCGAGCCAAATCGTTCGTTCGTTGCAATAATATATTCTAAATGATTTCAATAGTTTGATAAAACTCGAAGATCCGAAGATGTAGTGGAATAATAAATGTTTAATTTGATTTTAGTGACGTTTATAAGGACTAGAGATCTATTATCTCCAGTCCGTTTCACTTAACAATCAACGAAGTTAGTTGATCAATAATACAAATAATGATATTACTGTGCATTATTTCATTTTAATCAACCCACTTCTTTCAGTAAATGAAGATTGCAGTTGCATCTGATCACGGAGGTTATGAACTCAAACAATTCATAATCAAATAGATTCAAAAAGATCATGAAATAATTGATTGTGGAGCGAATGATGCTACTACATCTGTCGATTATCCAGACTTTGCACATATCGCTTGTGAGAAGGTTTAAAAAGGTGAAGTCACATGCGCCATTGTTGTTTGTGGTACTGGTATCGGTATATCTATTGCTACAAACAAGCATCAAGGAATCCGTTGCGCATTATGTCACAATGAATATGAAGCTGAAATGACTAGAAGACACAACAACGCTAACGCCTTGGCTTTAGGTGGTAGAGTAACAGGTGACTAATTAGCCTTGAACATTGTTAAGAGATTTTTGGAGACAGAGTTTGAAGGAGGTAGACATTAACAGAGAATAGATAAAATTTCTAAGCTTGAACAGTGAGGTAAATTTAACGTTTATATTCCAATTTTTGCAAGTGCCACTCCATACGCAATGACTCAGCCTACGCTAACGTGCATAGATTCTGGTTCGGCGAACACATATTTAGGTTTAGTTGGAGATAACGCTCCTCGTGCAACAATTGCGACGGTTGCTGGTAAGCCGCGTCACGCTGGTGTCTAAGCTGGTTTGGATTCGGCGAAGACTTATGTGGGCGACGAGCTTGAGTAGAAGCGAAATTTGTTTAGAATGACGTATCCGCTTGAGAAGTGTTAGATAGTGAATTGGGACGACATGCGCGAAATTTGGCGCCATTCTTTCTAGAATGAGTTGCGCCTGGATGCGTCCGACTGTGTGTCCATTCTATCTGAGCACCCGCGTATAGATTTCAAGGCGCGTGCTGAGATTTGCAGGACCTTCTTCGAGTCCTATTCTGTGAAGGGTTTTTACATTCAGAACGCGTAGATTCTGGCCATGATCGGCTCCGGCTAAACTACTGGTGTCACATTAGATATTGGCGAGGGGATGGCCCACGCGGTGCCCATTTACGAGGGTTGCCAACTCTTTCACGCGATGCGACGCAGCGACTTCAGCGGTCGTGAGCTCACCGACTCCCTATTCAACTAATTGAAGCAGCTCGAACCACAATTCCCTCAGGACATTAGCATATTAAGGGATATAAAGGAAAAACTGTGCTACGTTCAGTCGAAGTCGAAACCAGTTCAACAAGCAACCTACGAACTACCAGACTCATTTTAACTGAAAACGAAAGCTTTAACGCTAACCAACCCATGTGAGGTGCCCGAAATGCTTTTTAGCGGTTAAAACGCGGTTCAAAATCTCATTCTGAACTCAATTGAAGCGTGCGACGTAGACGTGCAGGCAGATCTGGAGAGAAATATAGTTCTGAGTGGTGGCTCGACCAAATTCGAGGGCTTCGCTGAGAGACTACAAACAGAATTACAGGGAAAAAGAAGGGGAATTGAAGTCAATGCGCTCGAAGACAGACAATACGCAACGTTCGTGGGACAGAGCGTTCTCGGATGCCTGGACACGTTCAAGGATATGTACGTCACGGCTGCAGAATACGCAGAACAAGGAGCTGAAGTAATCAACAGAAGATGGCTGTGAAATGACATGAAAGAGATATTTTAGCATATAAAAAATATTAGAAATATTAAATAAGTAAAAATAGAAATATTGAAATAAAATGACTCACTTAACTGTAACCTTATCATCAGTACTAAGGCTCAATTTAATCATTCCATCTTCATCTAATCGAAATATTGAAATATAGGATTTTCTAACTTAAAATACGTAATTTAAATACCATGTAATTTAATGTAAAACAATTTTCATTCAAAATTGAAGTAAATATATAATATATGTAAATATTCTTGTACCGATATGTTGTGTATTGATGTTGTAGAAATAACACACATGATTTACTGTGAATTATACACATTCAGCCATTTAATGCAATTAATATACTAAATATGCAGATAGTTTCATGTTATATCATATATCATATATCTTTTGCGATTTAAGAAAGATGAGCTTTTATAATATATAGCGTCAATATATTACTTTTTATTAATAATAGAATACCACTTCTTAATGTTGATCTATAAACTTATTATAATCCTATCTTGGAAAGAAATATAAAATAATATGCTAGATTTAGAAAACAATCTATTTGAGATTGTAAATGATCAAAATATATTTAATTTAATAGAATAGTAAATAGATGATGACACTACAATGGTTTATGATCCTAAATTGTTTTTGTTGCCTTCTAGCTATAAAAATGTTGACCTTATTAATTAATTTAATATCACATATTCTTTAAGTCTCTCATAAGCAGTGAATAAATTGAATATAGTCATAAATCCTAAGTATGGATACTCAGTTGTTCAATAACAATAAGCTTAAAAGCTTAAATTTTTACTGTTAACAGATAAAAAAGATTTACATAACTTTTTTAATGTATAATTTAAGTATGTGAATGAAAGTATTAGCAATTTTAGCAATTATTTGGAGTCAGTAACAGATACAGATGTAGAATAATTATCAAAACTTAAATACATGTCAGAGTCATAAATTAACTTATTTCAATACATTGTGTACAACGAAAAGTCTAGCAACTACAACTTACATTTTACTAGCCCAGTTCCACTTCAGAAACTTACAAAAGATATAGTTATAATTATCAATAGCTTTAATAACACAGATTCTGTTCTTAAAACAATACACGAATCAGCAACAGTTTATGATAGAATTTGGATATTTAAAATTTGTGGAATTAATTCATTTACGAATATAATATAACAAATTAATTAAGATCGATAATACTTATCTCTTTAAAGTACTTTGAATAGTTTCTCTTTGATTAAATAGTTTGTAATCTAAGGATAATATAGTACATATGTTAATAATAAAGTAATTTTGAAAATTTTAGATATTGTTGTTAAAGCGTCTGAAGGTGCTTCGTTCATAATCGAGCTAAATGGAGTATAAACTAAATTCGCTTATGAAGTTGTTATTTTCATATTCGGTTCACCAAACTTTATTAAAACTGATCTTGATTATGCCAACGGGAATTTACATATATTTTATATTACATTCTAAAATACATATTTTCATCAAATAAATCAAGTAAATTCAAGTTATGTAACATAAGTACATTATATTAACCAGACTGATTATATCAATAATAAACTCTAAATTATAGTTCAAATATTAAACTCTTTATATGTTAGTACTCAAGTTTAAATCGGATCAGTAAATGACAGTATAATACTCGCAAGACCACTTTACAAAAACAATTAATATATTGGAATGATATTAATTAGTTCAAAAATTTTTGAAACGTTTTCTGATATTATATTACATAATTTGGATGGTTTATCATCAACAACACTAAAAATGAGAATGATGGAACAATAAATTCCAATCTTAAATCCTTTTTATTAGTTTTCTCCAATAATTTCATATTATAATGGAAGTTCTGAGGCAATTATTCAAACAATTCCTACTGTATTGAATAAGAATCCATACGTTTAGTTCAATGATATTGTTTCAACAAGTATGATATAAATTACTAAATTTATGGACACAGCATCAAATTTATATACTGAACGTTTGTATGAATACTATCAAATGTAAGTCACACATAAAGAATTATCAATAAATATTGGTCTTTCGTCAACTGCTATTACAACATTACAGAGATTCCAATATTCAAATAGTCCATTATGTGTTTTGCCATAATAACGTACATATAATGTCTAAGCACTAAATCTTTCTAATTTAAGGTAAATCACAAAATATTCTTTTTAACGAACACGTGATAATTGCTTTGTTTCAGATGGTTATACGTGTTTGTATGAAACAAATATAGATTTATATCGAAAAACAAAGTAATCCATTATGTAACAAATAAATTCAAATATTTTATGTCTTAAAGCTGAAAATTTCAGTAGTATAAACAGTAAATTTACATTAACTATGGATACAGATGATTTTATAATTAATTTGCAAATTATTCCAGAATTTGGAAATATTAATTAACTTATTTTAGATCATGACAAATATAAAAGCGCATTATTAAACTCAAATTAAGCTGTTTTAGATGCAATAGCTTTAAAATATTATTATTTATTTCCTTCTAAAATAAAATATGCTCTGAATTATGATTCGTGTGTTATGGTTATTAAAAATAATAAATATATATCTTCTTCATAATTTAGTAGTTTGAAATAATAAAATACTACATCACCTCACCTGTTATACTTATTATATTAGAAATCAAGAGAAATTCTTCATTTTGCACGTTATGTTAAATAAATTGAATATTTATTATCCAATCCAAGTATTAAAGCAGTTTATTTAGGTCACAACTGGGTTTCTGGATTCGATCAAAATTTTGACTATTTGATTGAACAATAATTACAGGTAGAAAACGAATTAGGACTTAATTAAGACTTAAAAATTGTTAATAAAGTATGCACTGAAATATCTAGGCTATATTTTAACTAATATTTTATATTTTCTACAAATCCAGCAAACAATAATATTGTAAAAAATGAATAAATAAAGAGTAATATTGATGGCACAAATCAAAAGTTTCGATTAAGTTTCAATAACGGTTAAACTTTCTTAACTAAACCATTAATATCTAAGAATAAGTCAGTTTTAGGATAACCATAGGTAAGTGGATATCTTACATTGTAGCTAAATATAAATGATCTCTTCTTAAAGCATTTAAAGAATAATGATCAAAAATATCTCATAATGGATGTTACTGGATCAGTATTATACTCTTAATTAGGAAGTGAATATGCATTCGGCATCAAATAATTGTTAATATACTATGGGTATCTGACCGAAACTCTTAGTAATGCTACAATTCAGACCATGTATAGAAGTTGTTCAAAAAATCATAAATTTTGGGATACTGCGTTTCAAAGAAGTTTAAATAACGAGTTTGTTATTTAAGTTCAACAAAATTTAACAAGACTTTCAGTATTACTCACAGAAGTTGATTATAATAGTTCAGCGATTTACGAACGATCTGTAATATTTAATGCTTCTTCACCGCTATTTCTAAAAGGATTTATAACAGTTAAAGAATTTAGTGTGCTAAATCAATTTATTGTACTGATTTAAGACGTTGTATTCACAAATATGAACCAAGAAACATGGATGAAAGAACAAAATAGTAATATTACACAATATTTGAAAAATATACCTTAAAATGTTTCAGCTATGGAAGAAATATATCCTAATTTAACAAGTAGGAGTAATCGTATTTCTTAAAATATTATGAGATACACATAAACTTAATATAATTTCAAACTTGAAAATTAGACTTTATGGATACTAATCTCAATATTGTCTAATTTTGGACTAATAAGTATAATAATACTATTTAAAACTCGTCCAAATAATATAATAGTTTCAAAGCGCTTTTTAGATATTTCTGAAACGAATTCAATATTAAAAGACATTTTTCAGTTTGATACACCTCATTTTTTGAGTTAACTATATACAAACAATAATTCAGAAATTATAAAAGAAAATGTTGATTAGTTCAATATATTTTTCGTAAGATTTTAATAGTAAATGCTATTACAAAAATGTAATTATGTTTTTGAAGAGAAGCACTTTAGTGTAGATGATTGCACAAATTTAGTCAATTTATTCGAAGATGTGTAATATCAATCAAATATTTTCAGGTAGTTATAACTTTAGTCTCCTGAATAATAATTCCGATCATTTACTTTATTCTAACCAGTTTCATAAAAATATTACTCATATTTTTTAATGAACTAGAAAAACATGCCCACGTGGATTCCGAATGAAGTAGCAACATTTAAAAATAATCTGTAGCTATCTTAGTACATAAAATTATCATTTATTTCGGTTAAAAGATTCGTGTCAATAAAAGAAAGAAATGTATCAAAATTGGCAACCCGACTTTAAACAGCCATTTAATCAACGGCACAATCTAGAATGCAAAGCAAACCAGTTTCAAGATAAGATATTTTAGAGGAACTGAATGACATTCCGTTCTGGTTTAACGAAGACTATTTCAAACGAGATAATCCAAGTCCGTTTTTAATTGTTAACGTTGTTCTTACACACGAACAAATCTAATAAGGTACCGAACAGATAATAAACTTGTCAATTAATTCACAGTGACTTGTTTTTAAACCATAATTAACACGGAGAAATATAAATAGAATTAAATAGATAAAGTTATGAAATTGTATGAATCATAAATCAACTTACATAAGATGTAAAGTGGTGGGAAAAGTAAAGGAGACTCCCTCTTTTTGACCTTTAAAACGATTGCTTGAGCTTAAATTTGTTATAATTGATTTAAAGAATCACTTGAATGCTTCACCACCAGCATCGTTGCATTTTGATACTCTTTCTGACATTGAGTCTACTAATTGTACATATTTTACTTGCATATACCTCTTCAAACATCATTGAGTTCTTGGTAAAATTCGTTTAGCATTTTACTGATCATTTAATCTAACATTCATCAGGTAACTGAGAAAAATATTTTATAATTTTGTACAATCAAAAATCTTACTATGAGTCTCACAGTTATCACATAATTTGTGTTCATTCGTAAAATATTGAGTTGGTAGAGCTCACGGTAGCCTGTGCTGTTACATTTAATGATAATTTATTCCAAACAACTTTTAACGAACTTTGTTTTCTAACGGGGTTTTCCCAAATAGAATTCGTTTTCTTATCCTTAGCTTTAATAAATAGGTCAGCTCTGATACAATAAAAGGTACCACCAAACATTGTCGACAAAAATTTACCGTTTTGTAAACTTAACGAAAAATGCTCAAGATTAATTGGTTTGCCAACGATAAATTGTTCATAATGCTTGATACTTCCAAGATAATTCATCCCTGACTCGTATACAAACATTATGTGGAACCAATAATCTCAGAACTCTCATTAAATAAAAAATACGTTCAAATCTTCAATAAATATAAAAACGGGAGGTCGCTTAAAAACTTCAAACATAGCTAAGATGATTACAAACACTTATCTGGTTAATTTAACAATTTAGCACACAAATTTATTTCTGAGAAGTAGAAAACAACATGTCGAAAACCAGTAGTAACATTTATCTCTGTGAACCGTAAATACATAATTGTATCTGTGAAGAATTGTTTGAAGATGTCTATGATTCAACCCTGGACACTGGAATGTTCACATATGTTCACTACCGTTAAAATTAGTGATTATTTTGAATACAAAATTGATAAATATTTCTGACGCCAAACAACTCGCTACTTTCACTTTATGGGTGTTGTATGATACTAAACATATTTAGATAGCCATACCTTTATTATAATTATCAAGTTGATGTTCACGTTTACAATTTAAAGATTCCATTTGGAAGTGGAAGGTGTAGATACAGTTGTAGATAAAATATTATATTAATTTTTTACAATTGTGTTACTCTATGTTCAAGAAGATCAAAAACAAAATATAAACCACCTCACTACCTTCTTTGACCGAGTCTCCTTTACTTTGCCCACCACTTTATATGAATAGTCGTTAGTTGATTGATTATGATGAGTTTTTAATATTAGTTTTTAATATTATATAAAACCAAGGTTCGTAACGTTTATATCAGGAATAATTCTATTTTTGAACTTACATGAAATTGAACTTTATAATACACTAAACCTTTATATATGTTAACACTCATGATTTCATGATAAATCGATTTGGTTGATTATTTTTCAAATTGTGAAGAAACATTAAATATGACACACAAACGAAAAAGTGTTTGTTCATGATTTATTTATAATGTCTTAAATAATATATCTTATTATATATAATTAGAACACTGATATTTTATATTGAAAATTCATTTTCTTTTTAACATAGGAGAAGATATATACCTATCATTTATGTATAGAACACCAATATATTAAATTAAATATAGAATCTATTATTTTCCTGTCTATATTCACTTCGGCACATAAATAGCGGAAGATATATTTCCACTTTCCAATCAACCATGACAGACCCTAGAATATACCACAAATGGACCGACGCAGAAGTAACCTTGTTATATAAGACCGTAATGACAACAAAGAGAGACTGGTACATGGTGCATAAGGTGTTCCCGTAACTAACATAGATGCAGTTGCAAAACAAATTCCAGATGATTTAGAAGTAGTATCGGAAGTGTTACCACAACTCAACACCTAGAAGTAGCTAGTCTTCTGATACATTGGTTCAAGATAATGTGGATGTGTAAGATACGATAAATGTTCTCTTAAGATTAGTTAAAGAATGAGTATTGATATTTAATATTATATACATTATATACAACTCAATATATAATCACTCGTCAATACTCATCCAATCTTTATAGAAATCTAGATTACCGCCTAAAACATATTTGTCACCACTATTTGTTACAAAAACACTGCATTCTGTGATATTTTTCTTAGCAAAACACTGTTAACCTATCTTACTCAATTACTCGTTGCACTTGATTGTGTTAACTACTTTGTCTTTACCGTATTCAATTTCCAGCACTAATGATAAGTTCAAACCCACAAACATTTTCTTTAGCTCTGGAACGTCCATATTTGAATTCTAGTATAACTCACGCATTGTTTTCAATATTTTACAGTGAATTTGAGCATTTATCATGCATGATTAAACTGATTTCTAGTATAAATGCGCTTGAATAACACCAGAGTGTTTATAGTTATAATGTTTAACCTGATTCAAGATCTAAGCCTATATAGCTTCAAAATCTGTTGAAGGATCCACTATTGATACTTTTGATGTTTTTGAAAATGAAGCGTTTGCTATTGAATGCAATTATATAGGTTCTGTTTGCATCTCTCGGTTTTCAGTAACAGGAGTTGCTGGCGGAAGGCTTTCTACTGGAGCTACAATAATTTCTGGCTAAACTGGTGGATTTACAGCAGGTTCTTAAACTGGAATAGGAACAGGTGGTAGTAGTTCTTCTATGAAAATTTATGTTTGAATATTAAGTTGTGATGGGCTTGGTTTGATAGTATTTGAGTTGCTTTTCTTAAGTGAGCGAACTTTAAGGTCTGAGTCGTTCTTTTTGATTGTGTTCAATATATCTCTTTTAGAGTCTTGTTTAATTATTGGTGTTGTTTTAATTGGTTCCATCAGAACATTTTTTTGAGCAGTATCTTTTGGAGTTTCTTTTGGTTTGTTTCTGTTACAGAAAACGTGAATTGTCTTTTTCATTGTGAGTGTGGTTAAATCAACTAGTAGTAGATTTTATTTGAGCCTGAGTAGTTTAACGTCTTTAATTCCGGTCATTTGTAGAATTTCAGTGTCCGTTTTTCCCATTTAAAAAAGGTTGAACAGATCTTCGTCTTCGAATTATTGCCTTCGAATTTTATCCAAATCTTCTTGCATAAGTATGATTTCCTTAGCAAGCGATTCGATTTAGTTGCTATATTTTATTTGTAGCATCTGATTCGGTGTGGTTTACTCTTAAACGAACTATTTGCTCATTATCCGCTGGTTTATATCCTTCGCACTTTGTGATTTGGTTCTCTGCGTTTAGTGCGTTTTAGACCCAGTTTATTTGGGCGAACGGATCTTGCGCAGATTCGTTTAGTTGAAGAAAAGCAAATTCGGTGCTAAGTCCTTCAAATCGTTCCTAAAGTGAAAAATCTGCGTTACGGACGTTGTTTTGTTGAAAATATTCGTTAATTGAATTAAAATTTAATTATTCGAAAGAAAGTGGAAAGAATTTTACATATTTTACGCATAAGTGATGAAATCGGTTAAAAAGGAGTCGTAAGCGGTGAAATTGAGAAAAAAGATTTACAAAACAGATTCCTTGTGATTAAATATCAATTTTAATTTAAATAAAAAATGACGATCGTAATTTGGAGCATACAACGATAACAACTTTGACGGTGAGTTTAGTGTCTGAAGTTCAGCTAAAGTATCAAGATGCTTAGATGAAAGCAGATCGTGCTGCTTGTTATTTTCTATTTCAGCCATTGAAAATTTGAGAACTGGGTTAGATAAAAGTTTTGCACGTGAAAAGGCTGCGTCAACTAAAATGGGCAGGTTTTTATAAAAATCGCCGATATCGCCGTACACTAACATAAATTGGTTTTCACCGTCACAAAATCGGTTCAATAATTGCTGTACTATATCAATCTCGTACTACTTCATGTTTTTCTTTAAATAAAGATCAGTAAACTCGGATTCAGGAAGATCTAAACGATCAATATCTGGTACTGTTTCGTATAATAAACAGGAAGTAAACATTGAATTTGAAGCGGAATTATAAATACCTGTAAAATACAGTAATATAATTATATTTTGTATCTAAATTGGTTACTTCCTAAACTTTTTCATCTGAATACACTAATTGTAATGGATTGTTGCTGTTGAGTGAGTCATGTTTATTATTAATTGTAATAATAAAAAGAATTATGGTACAATATCATTCTGGCTGGCTTTTTAGAATATCTTGTATTTGCTACAATATATCAGTATTCTCTATAGAAGTAATTGGTTGAACTTATTAATCTGTTTTGATATTATTTTGGATAGTTACTTGTTTTTACAAAGTCAAGAATTTATTTTGTATCTGCAACATTGTAAACTATGGAAATTATATTTGTACCTGTTCCCAGTTTTTTTGGTATTTTACTACACAGCGATACAGATTTTAGGATTCTAAGTCTGTCCATCGATGATAAGTCCTTTTGTTCATTGATTCGGAGTGTTAAATCGCTCTTATCACAAAAATTACTGTTGTTAGTGATTTATTCGAATAATTTAATATCAATTTTAATCCTTATGAAACAGTAATTTAATAACAATAAATTCTTCTATTACTTATCCGGCTTTCCGACACAGAAGTATGATTCGGTGAGGTTCTATTCTTCTAAAATTAAAATAAGCTAGAATTACAATTAGCGATATAATATTATATAACCACTTCAAAATGAAATCTATTAATTCATTGATTTGTACAAATGATCAAAGAAGTTGTAAAACACAACAAATGTTCTTATATAATATAAAAATCAATCAAATATGTGATATAAACAGAAAATATATGTAATAATATTTATTATAAATATATAAGTTCATGATAACCAAGTGATAAATACAAAAAATAATACATTTCGTTAAGCATTTAGTCTACATAACAATGAGTACAATACATTTTATAATATAATGCATTTTTATAAACTATATAATTAGTAAATAGTGTGTTTCATAATATTAGAATCTTGCCTAAATGATAGCTTGCATGATTTTTTGATATTTGCAAATACATAATACACATCTAAATTAGTTATATAATCACCAGTGTTCTTTATTTTATAATAATATATCATTAAGTAACATAAATAGCTACTAATACACATCATTAACTTTATAGTTATAGAGTTGACATGATAGACTCATTTAAACTGCATACATTGTTATTTTACTTCGTTATCTATTGGTTTCAGAGATATTTTAGGTTATTATCCTTTGAAATCTAGGTTAATGCTCGATGAACATTATTTTAATAAAAGAAGAAAATATTTTATTATTATTACAGCATTTTAATAACATTTCATTTTCAATTTCAAAATTTCAAATCAAATCATACTTATTTGTCGGTAAGCCACTTATCCGCAATAAAATATATATAAAAATTGAATAAATCTAGATTTCATGTTAAAGATTGTATTGAAATTTAATTTCGTTTAATCAAATAATTTCATTAGAAATCACTGAATTAAATTTAAAGTCACAAAATTAATCAAAATATACGTAATAATCATTCCAAAATAGTCTTAAATAGTGCGAATTTCAGTAAAAATCGTACAGTTATCGAAAGCTATGCAGTTAGTCGATATTTCAGATAGTCGATATTTCTGTATCCGTAATGAAATAATATTAATAATATTAATAATCACTAATATTGTTAAGTTAAAAACAAATGAAGATGCATGAATATAGTTATTATGAGTATGAGTGATTAATTATCATAATTATTACTGTTTTAATACTTGATATCGAAAGATATAACGACTGACCATTTATATGGTGTGGAAATATTTGAATTGCAAAATATTATATATTAAAATTGCAATATATACCTATCATTTCATGAGAGAAATTTGATTTGAGTTTGATATGAAAATACTATACATGTGTTATATTAATATATAGAGTATTCATTATCATGAGCATCTACTTCACAGCCTCCCAAAATGTAACCATGACCATTTACCCGCCCAAACCTGACCATTTGGGCTTCCCCACTCCTTCTTAAGTAATCAATTATTTTAACTCAGGAATGAGATAAAGAGTCGCGAATTTAACTGGGCTTCTAAGTAATTCTATAATAATATTGGTTCCCCCACGAAGCTGCTATCTGTAGTTTGAAATAACTGATGGTTGAATTACAGAGAATCTGCCGATAGGCTAGTCCAGAATAAATAATAGAATTGTGTAAATAGCATGTCTATACTTACTTATTTAACAGATTATTAAATATGTAGTAATTAACAATTAATAACAACTCAAACTATGAAATATCAAGAAAGGTGTGTAATATTATACAAATGTTGATTAAAATAATTTAAATGAATATCTATGTAATTTAACATGAAATTCTCAATCAAAATTTTATTCATATTCTAAGATTTCATTATATTTTGTATATAATATAATATTGAAATAATGCAAAAATGTAATTATATTCACTCCAATATATGAAACATTGAATCAATATATTCAAAAGCGACTAAAATATGACTATATATAATTTAAATAACATGGACATAACATTAAAAAATGTTTGATACATTTTTGTCCTCCTTAAATTTTAGTAATTTAATTATAATACACAATATCAGAATTGCTTAGTTAATAATTATTATTTAAAGCAACTTATCAATATAAATTACCAATCAATATAACGAAAAGATACACAATATTCTTAGTTACACTAAAACAAGTGTTATAAATAATAATATGTTATAATTAGAATAATATCATATCTTCTTATTAATTATTACTTGCAAGATTACTTTATCATATTAATTAAAAAATTTACTTATAGTTTTAGTTTAAAGTAACTTAAACAGTTTGATTCTTTGAAGTGAAAAATGTATACTAATTAGTTATATTATATCGTGAAAAGCTAAAATATGCATTTTCGTTTATTAAAAAATTGGCCGTTAAAAATATTAACATATTGAATACATACGTAGCTTTTTTCGCATCTTCTAAATGTAGTTACATCAATTTTGTATCCTCGATAGTTTAATTAATTCCAAATCTGAAGTGATAGGTCAATATATTCAAAATCTTAAACAAATTTATCTTATGTAAAAGTTAAAAATAAAAAATTGATGTGTATTGTTGATATTTTTACAAAATAATAATAAAATGTATTTTTCATTAAAATAGATGGTAACTTTCTACCGGCCGATAGAAAAATTGTACCGGCCGGTAGGTGGTCTACCGGTCGGTAATTTCACAACCGCCCGGTAACCCTAATATAAATAGAAGTAGAGTAATTATTCCAATGCTTGGTATTATACCAATAACTGTGTGCGTTCGTCAAACAGACGAGTGCGCGACTACACAAGTATACTTGGTATGTATAATAATTCTTTTTAATACTCCATAAATAATATTATTAGTGGTTATATAAATATATATAACTAAATCACAGTTGTTAAAACAGATTCACAAGTTATTGAATCGTTTCTGTATTATTAACCGCTTCTACAGCTTTTTCATCATTTTTCTGCTCCTTTAACTGCATTTATTTTCTCATTATTTAGAATCTGTTCTGAAGTTGCAGCATCGAAAACAAATTATCGCTAAACTTCAGCCCAGTTTCTATCACAACGTAGCACAAATTTGTACAAACGAGCGGATTCCTCCTCTGTCCAACTGTGATAAGTCCGTTTACTCATTTATTTGAAGTGTCAAATCTGATTGGAGGATAAGTTTTAAATATAGGATGATAATGGTGTATTGGTTTAAATTTAATAAAATGAATAAGAATTGATTTTTGCGTTTACAAAATAACACATAGCAAATGGAATACTCAGTTTTATGATAATAAATGAATTGATAATATATTTCATGTCAAAATAGTCTGTTCTTAAAATGAATGATTTCACTCTTCCTATGCTAAACAAACAGATTTCATTAAATTACGTTGTTACTAGCAAAATATTCTTTCTTTTAATGTGTTTCTGGGATCAGATTCAACAGGATCAATAAACAAACAATTGATGAACTCATTAACAAGACATATAACTACAAGGAATGAAGATAATGACAATACGTGATGTTTGTTATGAAACAGTGTATTTTCTTCACATCTAAGTTATAAATGTTTAATATTTATAATTTGTTTATAATACTATTTAATTTTATAGAATTGATCTTACATTATTCTTATATAATGCCACTCCGGCGCAATATGAGCAAAACTGAAACATCTCCATAGAAACCTAAAGAGACAAAGCCATCTCCAACTGCTTAAAAGCCGCAAAATAATGCGGTGAAATAGGATCAAGTGCCAACTAAACCAGAAAAAGTAGCTAAATCTGAAACTAATTAAAAACCACTTAATGACCACCGTAATTCGGACGCTACCAAGCCTGAGCAATAGAAAATTAAACCATAGTTAATAAAAGATTAAGAAGATTCAAACCGTAAATCAATATCTCCAAAACCAGAGCACAAGGAAGAATAAAAACCACAAAAACAAACTGAAGTTAAAGAAGAAAAGCATACAAATGATCGCAAAAAATCTGTCGCTGAAAAGGAGGAGATGAAATCTCCACATAAACAGCCAGAGAAACCCAACGTTGAAGCAAAAAAGTCTATTTCTGAAAAAGAACCGGATAAAGCATAAGACTTGTCATCAAGCCGCAGTAAACATGAAGCTGAGCACAAAGACCCAAAGAAAGAGGAAAAGTTAGATAAAGAACCCAAAGAAACAAAAGAATTATCCGACTCAAAGAAAGACGTTCACAAAGACGTGAGCCCTTTAACCAAAGAAAAGAAAGACCTAAAACCAGAACCTGAAAAGAAAGACGTCCAAAAAGAAGAACCCAAAAAAGAAACTGAAAAGAAAGAAAAAGAAGTGAAATCAGAAAAAACAGATTCAGAACAAGAGACAAAACCAAAAGAAAAATTTGAACCCAAAAAAGAAACTGTCGAACCACAAAAGGATAAAACAGCTCCAAAACAACCCCAGAAAAAGGACAAACAAGAACTCCCTGTGAATAACAACTCAATTGAACCGAAACAAACATCTCCCCCTCAAGACAAAGATGAAAATAACGCACAAAATTACCTGAAAAAGATTCAGGTCAAGACTCCCAGCCAACCACTATCCAAAATTGACGACATCATGAAATCGGCCGCCCAAAAATCACTGGAGGTGGAAAAGAAAATGAACGTGATCAAAATGCAGCGCGAAATGGAAATCCAAAACGAAATCAAAGAAAACGAGATGAAAAAACAACAAGCTGAAGAACTCAGAATACTCACCATACAAAAGAGAAAACAAGACAAAGCAAACTTCCTCAGCAAACAAAAAGAACAACACCTGAACCTAAAAACAAAAATCACACAAATGAAAGAATCAGAACTCGCTTACGATTCAAATCAAGTTATCAGTGATAAACACAAAGAAATCGAAGAAATGAAGCTCCTCAATCAAGGAAACAAACCAATCACTAAACAAGAAATCAAACAAATGAACCCAATCCTGTTCTATGGAGACCCAAAGGGAAAAGCAAGAGTTTGGAGAGTTAAAAGCTAAAAATAAAACGTAGCTAAAGAAGAAACCGAAGAAAAACCACAGTCAGCACACAATAAAACAAATAAAAGTGATGAAAAGATAATCAACTTAG
The DNA here is from genome assembly GCA_963988835.1 of Hexamita inflata. Classification (NCBI taxonomy): domain Eukaryota; phylum Fornicata; order Diplomonadida; family Hexamitidae; genus Hexamita; species Hexamita inflata. The sequence continues at coordinate 108,085 of CAXDID010000838.1, read as the reverse complement.
CCAATAACAAGAAAGAAACAAAAGAAGCTCCTAAAGCGCCAGAAATTATTGAAGTCAAAGAAGTTAAGAAAGAGAAACCTATTGAGAAAACAATAGAAAAACAAACCAAAGTAGAAGCTAAAACTGAAACTAAAAAAGTTGAAAAGATAGAAAAACCGCATTACGGTGGTTAATCTAAACCTAAAGAAAAGTGATAGAAATATTAATTAAACAAAAAATAATTTTTTAAATCACACAAGGTGAAGTAAACATTCCAAACAACAGCAGAAAATTCTGCAAAAAGCGTACCAACAAAGACATGTTACTGCGGCGTCGGCCGCTGCAGCAGCGGCGTTATTTGTGTTGTTAACAACAACTGTTGTATTAGTGGCAGCTGGATAGACAGCAGGCTACGTAGTCATCACAACAGGGGCCTATTGAACATAAGCAGTCTATAGAACTGGTTAGTTGAGCTGTTGGACATTTTATTGTCCATTTTAATTGTATTATAAATTTGGTTACATAGATATTTGCGGTATGGAATTTATAAATTTATTCTCTAATTTAAATAATATTGACATGTTTATAATACATATTTTTGAGGTATATCAAAATGTTTAATAATATTTTCATGTCACTAATAAAGTACATATGATATATTAAACATGTCAAATCACACTATGTGCAAAAGGCATTCAAGGCAGCAGCAGAAAATTCTGCAAGCGGCCATCCAGCATAAACAACAGCAAGCAGCTTCAACAGCAGCTTCAGCAGCTTCATTAGTATTGTTTACAACGATGGTCGTATTTGTAGCAGCTGGGTAAACTTGTTGGCCCGGTTGGGCTATAATTACTTATCCTTACACTTATTAAACTTGACCTTACACTGGAACTTATTGCATAACTACTGGAGGTTATTGATAGTTTTGTTATTAGTAATTTTGTTGCATTGGTGGTTGTTGGAAGTTTTGATCTGGCAAAGAAATATTTGAGTTAATTTAAACATTGGGATCTTATGTAGGGATCATTGCTGGTTATTCAATAGTGGTGGGGACTGCTGGAGTTTATATATCAAATGGCAACTACAATGGCATTTCTGGCATTTGTGGGGCAGTAACGTGTGTTGGGTTATTATTTTCTGGATCCATGTTGTGAAATGGAAAATGGTTTGTTTAATGTTCGTAAATTATATATCGTGATGTTATCTAATGAAAATTATTATTAAAAAATTTAAATAACATGAACACTGGTAAAATTTAAAGTATGATGTCAGCTGCAGGTTATGGTAAGTTACTTAGTTAATAAGCTAAGTATCTTTTCATTTCAATACCATTTTAGTTTAATAATAAAAACAAAACATTGTGTTACCTTTCTTTGTTCTTATAACTCCAATTAATTTAATTTAATTTCAACTAATTTTAACAATCAACTGGGTACATCATTTTTAATTCAAACTTAGAAGGTAGTGTAAGTAAGCGAGATAACGTAAGATAACGTACATTTTACAATTTGCCTTTGTTTTCATTTTTGTCATTTAAAATATAATTCCCTTTATTCACTACTCATCAAGTTGCTGAACCATGAGCGCGAACTGGTCCTCGCTCTCTTTCATCTGTTCCGCTTCATTCTTAACTTAAGGTTCCTCGGATTGTGAGCGGTTCATTTTTTGCTTTGGGCTCATGAATAGTTCGGGTTGGGACACTTTGAGCTCGGCCATTGGAATCGGTTTGAACTGATTTTTAAATCTTTCCCTTTCTTCTCTTGATTTTATCTTCTCGGTTATTATCTCCTCTTTCGTGTACATGAAGGCCGGATCGCGCAGGGCCATGATCCGCTTCATGAGCTCCTCGTACTGTGCGCGGAGTCTTAAGAGTATATCGCGCGTTTCAGTTGATTTCGCCTTCCTGGTTTCAGCTTTGATCTATTCCTCCAAGGATTACATGGCTTGCTCCTTTTCAGCAAGCTCGGCTTCCTGTTTAAGGCGGTTTTCCTTGTTCTTCTGTAGCCACTCTGCCGTTTGCTGATTTTACTGCTTGGCTTTATCCGTTTTCGCCTTGATTTCCTCCTCACTGAGTTTTATACTCGGCTCGGACTTAATCACCACTTTCTCGGTATAGGTTAGCTGCTTTGCCTTGTTCATGCGCTCATTTATTAAAATTTACTCCGGCGTTAATGTATTTTCACTAAATTTCTTGTGGATTGAAATACTTTTTCGATTGAAATTCGGCGTTGAAGAGTTGGACATCGGAGAAGACTTGGGTAAACGAGAGTGCTTTGTATAATTTGGAATTTATGAACGTATTTGATCATACTCTGTCAGCGTTTGCGTTGCTGCATCACACACTGAAATTTCAGAGTCAGATGACATTTGAAGTGTAAATTATAAATATAGAATATAAATATAAAAATGTGAACTATTTGTGCTTACATTGAGTACTACAATTACAGTTTTGACCAGTTACAGTTTTGACATCTCAGTACAACACATTTTGGATACATTTTTGTTAATAAGATAATTGAAATATGTAACTCCTTACATGTAGTATGACTAAATTCATAACGTTCAAATGTTATTTAATGGCTATAATTATGTTTATATTTACCAGAAAAAATAATTAAAAAACTCATTAGAAAACAGATTAATTCATCTGTTGGAAGACAAGTGCTATATAAGATATGTTCTGAATATGATTTGAGTGTACGTGCTCTTTTATTACAGCAATTTATTATTTAAAGTTGTAAAATAATGTTTTAAATGTTAAATGTTTGTTTTAGATTTAAAGAAGTAAAATATTCGGGTTTTCAATGCGTCTCAATTTTTGGGCCAAGCGAAGTTATTTCCTAGTTGGTTTTATTTAGCAAGAGATGTCAAAATATCTTATTCTTTATTTATTATTAAAATTTAGCAATATTTCGGTTGATGTGATATCATTTATAAGATTACCATCAACATAAAGTTTTTCTAATTTTTTCAACTCATTAAGATCTATATCAAAGTACACAATTTTATTTTCCGAAATATTTAGATTCTATAGATTCATGAGTGGTCTTAACACATGGATAGAAACAAAGCCACACTTATACAAATTTAAATGAGTAATATTCTTCAAATACTGCAACTCAGTCGCATCAATATTAGAATTGTTGTAAAGATTTAAATTTCGTAAATTGACAAGATATTTTAAAGCACTTAATTTTCTGAGTCCACAACTATCCAGAACTAGTTCTTTAAGGTTTACCAATCCACTTAAAGAGTCAATATTTTGCAGTTAGTTAAAAGATACATCAAGAACCTCTAAATTGGAAAGAGGTGCGATTTAATTAATTTGCAAACAACATTCTCGTATTAATAATTTAGTTATACTCGTGACTTTACATAATGGGCCAAGATTGATTCCAATATTTTTACTTAAATCGAGCTCTTTCAAATTTACTAACGATATAATTTAATCTATATTCTTCAAACCACACCCTCGTATAGACAATTACGTAAGACCTATAATATTATGTATATACGTCAGATCAACATTGTTTAATGAAACATTAAGATTATGAAGCTTTTTGAACTTATTTAGATTAAATAGTTAATCATTTTCTAACTTATTGTTTTCTAACACCAAAGTTTCCAGATTTTAGAGTTCCAAATCGTCAACATTCAAATTCAACACATATTGTTGCATATATTTATCCACAAAATGTACTAGTTGTTTCAAAGTTAATTCCGTAATCGTATTGCTACTTAATTTTACACTCATATTATTGCTAACATTATATTTCAATGTTTAAATGTCGAACTTTTCAAGAAATCTCAAATTTGTAATTTCTGGATCTCCTTCGATTTCCAAGTTTCTATTATGAATTTTACCTTCATATTTGCAAGTCATTTAAATATCGTAATTTATATTTGGAATATTATAGTTTAATTCAGTCATGTTGCTTGTTGAGAAGTGGTTATGAAATGCAATTTAATTATTATAACAAGTTTATACTATATTTGTAATTTTTGAATACTGAATTTTAAAAAGCTTCATAAGGGAATAATATTTTTGATGATAAGGAAGGTCAACTGGGGTTATGATGCGTTATATTTATCTAGCTTATTAGGTCTTACTGTTTAGCTCCCTTAATCAAAGGTTATTCATTACTAATGGTACTTTACAACGGAATTTTTGATGCAGATGTCCGTGCGATCTGCACGTGTCAGCAAATGAAGACTTAATTATGATATCAGCATTTGATAATTTTGGATAAGTCTAGACATAAAATATTATCTTAACTTATCTGAATTTTTTGGAAAGAATACATAATAATCATATAAAATGTTTTCTATATTATATTTTTATTAAACATTTTCCATTCCGCAATTAAACAATGCAACCTAATTTGCAATATAATCAAAATGCTTAACCAGTGCAACCAGTAATGCAATAACAATCTAACATGTATTAACAACCAAACTCCCAAAATGTTCAACAACTCAACTAACCAGTTCTTCAAACAGCTTATGTTCAGCAAGCTCCTGTGGTAATGACTTCATAATAAGCTGTTTATCCAGCTGCCACTAACACAACTGTTATTGTTAATAGTAATAACAATGCTGCGTCTGCAGCAGCTGATGCCGCAGTAACATGTCTTTGTTGGTACGCTTTTTGTAGAATTTTCTGCTGTTGTTTGGAATGTTTACTTCATCTCATATGATTTTAACAGATTTTTATATTTGATAATATTACCAATTAATATTTCTTAATACTAATTTCAAAATAAGAAAATTAATAAGAAATAAAGTAAATAATCAAATGTACCTGTATAAGTATAACGAGAGAAAAGAAAAGATATTAATACTACAGTTAGAAAATAAAATGTAGATAATAAACCTAATTTTGAAAAATTAGTATAAAAGACTCTCAACTTGTTGTGCAGTAACTACTTGTTGTGCAGTAAAAAAGATACACAGATTTTTCAAGTGACTCTCACAAGATAGGCTAGTTTTAATAAGCGCTTTCGTTTAGTTTCATCAACTCTAACATAAATTGATAATTTCTAAATACCACGCAGAACAGAAATTTCAATACATAAATGAATGATGAAATTAAAATGTACAAATTTTAGAAGGTCTAGTACTTTCATTTAAAAATGAGGGAATCAATGTTATAAATAGATATAACTTTATCTGTAATTAATTAGAAGTTAATAAATACTATTAACATATCTATCATTAAAATTTAAGAATTATACCTGAAGTGAAATTATATAAAATAATTTTAACAGTATTTATTTTACCTCAGATAACATATTAAAATTGAATATAAATCTTGTATCATGTTTGGAACACCTATAAAGTGTTTGATACAGCCTATCTCACAAGTTTAGTTCTTTACAAATTATTTTTTCTTTTTCTTTTTGAAGGTTTAAATTAAATAGAGAGTTTATTTTTTGTTTATTTTGCTTTTAATCCAATAAGTTCATCTAATACACTCAAATTTATAAGTTCAAATTTAATTTCAAAACTAAAATTTCTTACTTCAAACGGGGTACCAGGGTTCTTCGTTAATTTTTTCGAGCATTTATTTCCTGCGAATTAATTTTTGCGTTTCTTTTTCGTTTTCCGTTTCTTTCTCGTTTTCGAAAACATTTTCCGAATCCGTTTCTGCTGATGAGAAGGTGATTTGGTCTTCCGCTTCAAAATTACGCGCTCTCCACTTCTTTTTTCCGTACAACTCTGGATTATTCTGTTTTAGCTCTTTCAGGGGTATTGGCTTCAACAGTGAGTTTTAGATTTCTATATTTTACTTTTCGAGTTTAAGCTGGAGGAGGATTTCGGATGGCTTGTACGCACACTCAGCCTATTTCATTTGTTAAAGAGCAGTTTGGAGCTGCTCATTTTGAATCTTGCGCTGCTTGGACAACTCTTTCTTGAACTACTTCCTCTCCTATAGCTTTTCTTACTAGGTGTTAGACTCAAACTGCTTCTGAGTGATTTCGTCCTTTATCACCTACTACTCAATCGTTTACGCATGCTGCTTGTTGAGCTCGAGCTAAGCTTGAACCTGATCTGAGATCAAACGCGCATTACGCATTCTTTTATCTATTTCAGACTCAAACTGGGATAAATTTGGATCATAAGATGTTGACCTGTATTTTCTACGCTTGTAATGAACAGGCTTCTGAATACGCTCTTAATTATCACTATTAGACTTATTTTAAATCTACAAAGGTGGTTAAAATTCTATAAATGCTCCAGATTCTGTATATGTTAAAGGAATTGTGTCTTTATTAGATTTGTTTAGATTCATTAATTCTGAAGCGTATGATATTTGTAATAATAGTTAATATTAAAATACAGTTCATTTCCACACACGCTCCACTTCATTCTAAGGATTCATTTTTTCAAATGATAATACTCCTGTAAAAATTACTAGATATGCGTGAGTGTCTTAGATATTATCAGTATTTCTTATTCATTTTCTAAATATTTGCAAAAAACTTCTATCACTCCTCAACATCTTCTTCTTCCACTTTAACATCAACCACAACTGGAATATGATCGCTCCCCGTTCTGAAGTACTCGCTAAGTACCCGCGGTTCCGCCCACCTCACTCCCTTAACCAGGATGTGGTCAACCTGGCTGCAGTTGTTCCATCCGAAAACGGTGGGGCTGTTTTCGAGAACTGCTTCAAAATCCGTTTTAAGTGTGTTAAAGTTGCTTATTTCGAAGTCAGTGCAGCTTGCGCAGTGCTCCTTGTAGTTGATTGGGGTCACGTTCAAATCACCTAAAATAATTGCTTGTTTAAACTGTTAGTGGTAATTTTGGAGGTATGAGTCAAATTTTGCTCTGAATTCGTAGTTATTGAGTGAGTATGGGGAGTACACGTTGATTATGGCAAGATTACTGATTAAAATCGTGGTAATGCGCCCCTCTGCGATTATTCTGGGCTAATCCGTTATTAATTATTACTAAGCGCTGATTTTCTTCTTAACCAGGGTGGCCGTTCCGTGAAAGTAGTTTTTCCTGATCAGTTTCGCCTGTGAGTTGAACAGTTCATAATCATAAAACTACTATGCTACCCTAATAACGTCCTCTGCTGAGCATTTTGTTTCCTAAATGCAGATTACGTCCGGGTCTTCATTAGTAATAATACTTAGAATTAATCTGGTTTTAATTTCCTCCTTCTCAGTTAGGCCGTGAATGTTCAGGCTAAGTGCTCTTAAGTGGTTCAGTTTCTTCAAAACTGGGCGCATAAGTGGCGGTTTATTCACGAATTCAATTGTTTTTTACAGTTCGGGGAAGGAATTTCTGTTAATTATTTCGGAATAATTCAGTTCTTCGAACTCTTATTGAGTAATAATTGTTGCGTTTTGAATATCGGGTTTCTGCTCAGTTTAAAAGGTGCACATGAACACTTTTATAAATGTGTTTTCTTTTAGGGCTTCCAAAATGGTTATTGGGGCCTTAAAAACTAAAGTGCTGTCGTTCGCGTCGGAAAGGGTCAGCGAGGCAGTTTGTATTGAGGTTACTTTCCCAGCAATGTTGTAGTTGTTGCCGTAATTTGGACCGGGTTGGAGCTGTGAAAAATAGTGGAACGTTTGGAGTGGGAAATGATATGAGAATAATATGATAAATAAATCGTATTAGTATTTGCAGCTGTTATTAACTATAATTACTGTTTAATACAAAATATCATTCAGGGTCATATTTTAACTCAGGAACAATAATGTCACCGTTTATATTCATACTAGACTATCGTATATTAATATTTTAATTAATAATTAATTAATATTGCTCAAACATCATTCTTATTTTTTCTCCGATTATCGATATTATTTATTAAACAGAAAGTACATATAAGTGCTGAACGGTCGTTTGGTCCTTTTAGCCAGAAACAATGTATTATTACTTGAGCTCTTTTGTTCATTTAGTCATTATTCTTTCTTAGATTCTTATAATAGATCCAATAAACGCTAGAACGTTTCATCAATTACGATATCATTGCTGTAAGCTGTTTTCGTATTTATATTTTCTTGTTGAATATTAATACTCGTTTCTTTGGTTACTTTAATATATTCCTTCTACTTTATCTGTTTTTAAATAGTTATAAATTTATTCTTTAATTATAGCAAAGAAAACTATGGAAATATTTACATTACTATTACCCATTTATTTTTGTTAGACATATGTTTCTTTACTGTTTTGTAGAGTAATATTGATTCTTAAATTGTCCATAAATGGTATCCATTATCTCTATTTTATAAAATTGTTTATTTAAATGATAATTATTGTGTTTTTCTTGTTGTGATATTATTTTTCTTCTTGTTGCAAGATTTTTTGTTATTCATCGCCAAAATGAAGTGGATCAAAAAATTATTGTATGTTTGGTGACAAGCATAAGATACTTTAAGTTAAAACTAAATTTCATAATTTAGTTTTTTTAAACTAACAATAACAATCCCACTCACTTTACTTTCGTTTATACTGTATCGTGTTCTAAACCTTTGAGGGCATGCTCCTTCATCTAGAAGAAGCGCATTCAGAAGAACGAGTCAATGCCTTTATTGGGTTTCGCGCTTTAGCTTCTCTTGGGCTAAGCTTCTTCTCAAGATGGTTGAGTTTATCTTGGCTTGATCTCTTGGCTGCACTTGAGATTTTTACTAGGTTTCTTCTTAGGTTTTACACTAGTATTTTGTGTTCCAGCGTTTGAGTTAGTTGGTTGTCTCGTTTACTGGAATACAACTAAATTCTTCTGTTGATCAATTTCCTATGTGTGTTAAGTTCTGTTGGTTGATCTTGTGCTTTTCTAGTCTTTTTCCTGAAAACATTGTCTGTTTGTTCTCTGCAGTTGGACATTAGGATTCCAACTTATCTTAACCATGAATCTTCAATACCTTCTTGTTGAAGTGCGACGAATGACTCTGGATGGACTTAACCTGACATGAAGTTATGGTTTTGATATTAAGTCGTTTAGTATATATTCAGTCATTTAAGTTATCTTTAAAGATAACTTACTACATTTTACCTCTATGAAAATATAGAGTATCCAATAAAATATGATTACTCGTACGAAATTAGGATTCTTCTGTGTTTGTTATTATTTAATATTTTGTGAGTGATTCGATTTAATTTGCTTGAATATGAAATACGTTCTTCAGTCTATGCAAAGAATAAAATTTCCCATTTTAAGAACAAATTATTTTGACATGAAATATATAATCATATATCCATATTATTTCGCGTTCAATACCAGCAAAATATTATTATTTTAAATCACGGATCTATTTAATAAATTTAGTTATTTTCTTAAACCAATACACTTACATGAACGAAATACAAATTATGTCAGAGATAGATTTGACACTCCACTCAGATGAACAAGAGAGTGTACCATCGCTGGACTGAAGAAGAATCAACACGTCTTTACAAATTTGTGCTGCGGTGTGATAGGAACTGGACAATGGTGTAGAATTAATTTCCATAATTCACGATGTTACAACTCCAAAATAAGTTCTTAGTCATGTAGAAGTAGATGCAGTCTTAAAAATAGAAAAATACAAAAGTTGAACAAGCAAACAGCGCATATTCCGCGGAGAATACGGACACACTTCAGCAGTTAATGAACATTCTATCAGCCAAATCTCAGTGATTTTGTAAATTTTAAACTGTTAAAGAATATAGAATTTAAACAACTATTTTAAACAAAATATAGAGTATATCATTATATACACGTGTGTCATTATCCAAATACAATTCAGTTTTAAATAACACACAAATATGGTACTCATACCTTCTTTATCTTCAAGGTTATCCTATAACAACATAATATCATAATTGATTGGACTCCATATTATTGAAAATAATATTTTACATTCACTAGTTAGAACTGGACCTGTTAAATTCTTAGAACTTTTGAAGAATTTAATCTGTCGCGTCCTTCATTGATTTAATACTTTATGTTACTTTTATTTCTATTGAAGCTTGATTGTTACATATTTGGTTTATTTTTTGGCTTATATTAAGTATTTTATACTATACCCTCTTCTAGAAGTACTAGAACAAAACTACAAAAGTTAGTAGTGCTTCAACTTGTTTGTTGTATGCTGGGTATCTTTGTTACTGATTGTTGATGAAGTTGTTGTAGTACGTTTCGAGTTGTTTCGGGTATTCTTTCCCGAATATCTCGATTAGTTTCGAGTCCTTCAGTTTTAGGCCGCTTTTGCCGACTTCGAGGATGCTAAATATGTTGTCTTTGTGCAGGCTCTCGTCGTTTTGTATCATTCTGTGCTTTCCGTGAATCATGTCTATCACCTGTGTCGTCCTGCTCATTTGCTCGTGGTTTATGAACGTTCCTCCGTGCATGAGCGAGACGTCGTCCAGATCGTCTGGGACTTCAACCACGAATTACTTTTGGAAGTCGCCCTTAATCATGCTTATCCCGCGTTAGTCAAGCAGTACTACCTTTCCAAAGAAGCAAGGGAACAGAAACGGCCTCTCTCTGAACTAATTCACCTTCTTAAAGCTCCCGTTGTGTAAAACGTGAATGCAACTGTAGTGGTCGAACGTGTAAAGTTGATCGTTCAGCATGAAAATGGTCGGGGTGAACCAGGAGGAAGAGTCGGTGTTCGGAACAACTGTAACGAATTCGAGTTTTCTCCCGTTCAATTTGAAGAGGTTCTCGAAGGCCTGGAGGTAAATTACACCCTGTGATATAACACACTGGAAGGTTTCGGCCTGGTTAACTGAGATACGCTGCCTATTGAACGTTTTGTTATTCTTCCCGGCGTAAAAGTCGAAATCGATGTTGATTTAATCCAAAATGAGTTTGTTGTGGTCGAAAATGTAAATAAAATTGTCCTCAATCGCTATTGAAATGTCAAGATCAGTACGCAGCTTCACCACGTGCATCAGCTGACAGGGCTTCAAATAACGATCTAGCTTTTACTGCTTCATTGTCCATAATTAGGCCCTGTTGGACTAAACCACGTCATACTCTTCTTGAGTTAACTGGTCCTCTATTGGAGATAACAAAGAATCTATCGTAACGCGGTAGTCAGCGTATTTTTTGAGCTAATCCGCTTTAAAGTTATAAGAAGCACGATCTATTTATACTTTGAAGTCTTCGCCGAAATACTACTTAAACCGTTTTTATTTTAGCCTGAACATTCCATCGGTATCATCATAAATCGCGTTATGCTTTTCTGCCATAAGCTGCGCATCTTTCACAACTCTAATATGCTACTGAGTTAGCATGTTCACGAAAACAACATTGTCGTAGTTTTATGTGTGAACAATCAAGATTCCATCAATTACATAGCTTTGGTGCTCATTGTTCATTCCAATATCACAAATATGTTACAATTATAAATTATCCTTAACTTTTCGTACCTCTTTATGATCTAGCATGTACACATTATTATCTAATTAGTGATATACTGGTTATATTTAATGATATTCTTCCAGATCTGGAAATACTTCTTTCATATATTTAAGTTTGTCGTTGTTCAAAATAAGCAGCTATCTTCGTACATTTGAAACGTATAACTCATCATTAAGCACAAACATCGAACGACCAAATCTAGCCATATTTGTGAATTCTGGAAGTAGAAAATGTGTTATTTGTGTTACTAAGGATATCCCTGTTTTTTCTACTTTAAGAAGTAAGTGGAATGCATGAATATATATGATACCTTTGCAGAAATATACATGTTTAAATTATGGCTAAGAATACCAAGTGAAGTTGTTGTATTTTACATTAGCAAATATATTTAAATCAACATCAAATGACTACAAAATCTCATAATTGTCATTGAATAAGCGAATTTTATTACATTCAGCGCTAAAGAAAATATTTAAATCTGGATGTAGCTTAAATACATGCATAAGTTATTTTGGTTGAATATGTTAATATTTACGTTTTTAAATAACCAGTTGTTGTTTTTAGCTCAAAATATATTTGATTCCATTGTCATTGATTACATTCATCATCTGTGAAGTGGATCATATCTCAATAATTTATTTACTTATATTAAAATTTATTTCCACTTTAATGCAAAATGATTATAATTAGTCAATGATCCAGAAATACGAGAATTCTGTGTATAAAGAAAGGTTGGGCGTATTTAAAGATTCTTAATTAACTTCTTTGGGGTTTTTGGATTTATTAAACGTTAAATCTCTTTATGCTTCTGAGTGCGATAATATAACATTCAAACACCAATCTAACATCGAATAACTACACATATAAGATTCTATGGTAAATTTAAAGCACATTCACAATTTAATTCATTTGAAGTACTTGAAAGTTTCAGAAATCTCGATTTCAGATTTTAAGCCTTTAAAAAAACTAGCTAACATTGTAATATTGAACCTCAACAAAACGCATCTGAAGAACCTAAAGTATTTAAGTTCCCTTTAAACGCTGACCGAACTGTACGCGAACTAGAACGAGATAGCAGATGTTTAGCTGATAAAAAGCTTAAAAGAACTTAAAATCCTGAATCTGAGCCATAACTAATTGAAGGATGTTGCAAATCTTAAATATCTTACAAAATTGGAACAACTTTCACTTTAGTTCAACGAAATTATTGATATTTCATTCGTCAAACATTTACCAGCAATTAAATAACTGTAGCTATAGAATAACAAGATAATGAGTGTTCAAGCGCTAGAATTCGCCAATTTTAATGAGTTAAATCTCAAATAGAACTATATTCAAAATTTTAACCCTATATGCAAACACAAAAAATACATAAAAGAATCTTATAATTTGGCAGATCAAAATACTCCAACAAATATTCTGATAAAAATATAGATGAAACTTAACGCTATTCATAATGCAGAAGATAAAACATTATAGATGAAAATATTATAAACTATTGATATTTAAACAATGAAAGATCGCATAACCAAAAGTATTGTGAAATAATATGATCAATTAAAGGGTTGTTTTAAATAATTGATTAACGCTTTGTAAAGTTAATATCAACATTCTCAATGAGGTATGCATTATATTTAATGAAGTGAAGTTTATTAATAATAAGAATAATCAATAATATAGATAATTATAAAAATACTGTTATTTAATGTGATTTCTGGCAAACGAACGATGTATTTTTTGGTTTAATAATTGGAAACTCGATGATATAAAATATGTTAAAATTATATAAAATTATATTAATCAGTATACGTGTGATTCAATAGTGTTTTAGTATTCAGTATTATAGTTTGAAATTGCGTATTTCGTTTAATAATTATATACATATATATTAGCATATATTAGATACAATTTGTAATACAAAATGTAAATATATATGTGAAAATAGTTGACTTGAACTACAAGAGTTTATCAAATTATAGTAAATAATATTTAAATTATAAATGTATGTGAATAAATCAACATCAATATTATTTACTGAAACGTAACCCATATTTAGGTTAACATTAATTTAACATTATTAAATTCCTAAAGTTTAAAATTTTTGAAATTTAGTGTATAATATTTTTTATATAATACAATACTCAATATTATAAGTAAACCACTCCGGCCAATACATATGAGCGCCAAGAAGCGATATCACAGATGGACTGACGAGGAAACCGCTTTGCTCTACCAAACGGTTATAACAACGCAGAAGAATTGGCGGGTTGTAGAACGAACATTTCCAAATATGAGCCTCTTATAGCTCCAGAACAAGTTCGTGGTTATAGAGCAGTAGTACAAAACGGCCTCCATTTAAAATTACAGTTGCGAGCAACTAAAAACTCTTTATAAACCGAATGAAATAATATATGGCGTTCAAAAGGAAAGAAAATATCACAAGTGGACGCAGGAGGAAACGATTTTGGTTTTCAAGGCGGTTCAAAAATCAAATAAGAACTGGAGGCTCGTTCAGGAGATGTTCCCTCAATTTTCACTGCTGTAAATTCGGAACAAATACGTAACAGTTGAAAAGTAAATGCAACAATATCAGTTATGCCCTGAAATCAATAATTAAACGGAGAATAACAACAGAACAGAAAACGATACGACGCTGCTGATACTGGAACTCATGAATATGGCGAAGCGGAGTGAGTGAAGTTTATATTTAATAATAAAACACAACATTATATGCTCTGTTGGTGAAATAATTGTATATAATATCTGTAATCAATTTATTATTATGTTCAAAATAAACAGTTATATTTTAATGACTCATTTAACTTTTTCATTTAGTCTTCAAAAATTTCAGAAATTCAATAGTTTTAGTTCGGTCTTCCAATATACTATCGTTGTCTTTACAGACTTTTTTGACCAGATATCTTTCTGAGAATTCAAGAACTTCATGATTTTTGCACAGTTCGCAAATTTCTGAGATTGGTGTATCCTCACGTTTTAGAAAACCCAGGTGATCCTGAACTGGAAAGTATGTTCAAAACACATTATAATTAAATTAATATTGATTTTTATATTTTGTCTTTAATCAATCATTTCAGAAATTCAACAACAGAATACTGTAAAATCTATTAAACATTCTGAGAACACAAACAAGTCTAGTTTTAGAAACATTTTGAAGGTGTGAATAGTTCGACTAAACAAGGTTTTTAGTCTTATCTGTTGGAGATGCTGTCATAAAACCAGAACGGAAGGTCTTGGATCTCTTCAACATATTCTTATCGACTTATTGGTTTGCTGTGGGCCCTTGACTGCATCGTGGACTAAATTGCGGTTTGAAGCCGCGTTACCAGTTTAGATACGTTTTTGTTGTTTATTGACACATATCTCTTTGATGGAACATAGGACAGATTGACCCGCTTGATCAATTTTACATCTGATTTAAAACCGGCTACTTCGTTTGGGATCCAAGATATTCTATTTTTTAGGTTTATTAAAAAGTCAGCGTACAGTTTTTGTTGGATCAAAACGGTGAATGAGCGATAGTAATACTGAATAGGCTGAATCTAAACATATCGGAATATGTTAGCTTGATGCTCGTCTTCAAACAATTGTATGATCTTCAGGCAGTCTGCGACGCTTATATTCTTTTCTGCAAATATCAGGTTTACTTTTTGCAAAAATAGCTGTTGTTTCACTCTATCCACATATTTAGTTAATGATTCTAGAGTAGTGACTTGATATTACAGAGGAAATGTATATTCCATTGTAATATCTAGATAGTTATTGTTTATATATTCTGTCATATTTAAGAAAACTCCAGTGTATTTCTCAACATAATCTTTAAAATATTTTTGTTAACATTTTCGTGGTTGTTTATTAGATGTGACCAAGGAAAGCAAAAACGTAACAAAAATGACTTATGACGTTATAATTGATATAATTATTAAGCTATTGAGATTAAGCTTGTTCTCGTGATTAAATTTAAATCTAATTATTTTCTGCGGAATCATACCTCTTCTGGTGAGATTCGGATAAATCAAATCCAAAGCAGATAAATTATGAGGGATATTTTTTGTGTACTGTATAATATTTTATTCTATCTATTATTTCCAAGAAATTTCCAACTGTTGCCTTGATTACTTATGGGTGGTCATTGTCCAAACATCATGAAGTAGCACGACGAATTCGTTGAGGACACTGAATTCTTTGATTGTTATGTACCCGCCTAAAAAGAACTAAGACTCGGCTTTGAATATCACAGATCGCTCGTAAACCGCAGATTTGTTGAAATCAGCTTCCTTCAAGAAGTCGAACGATTTTGATACATTGGTGCTCACCACAACTGTGAACTCGTTGTTCGCGCTCCTCTGGTACGCAGTCTCCCAAAACTCGTGGTTCCTGGTACAGCTCCTGTGGACGCTTTGGACGGTGGAGTTGCTGAAAGTCTCAACTAGATAACCGTATTTGATAAGAATCTGTTTAACTCCAAACGCGAACTAGTCTGTATTTGTGTCTTTTTAGTGGTATACAGTTGAGCCAGTCGCGTCCATAATAAGAAACGGTGTGTTTCCACTTATGTTTTCGAAAACATTGGCAATCTTCAGTTGAAGAGTTAGATAGCCACCAACTCGTGGAATCCCCAAAAGCGATTTGTTCTTTGAAATGAGCGGTTTTGTGAGAAAAGTCTGGTCATCGACAACACTCAGCCTGAACTTCAGGTTTGTTCCGTCTATATTGCTTTTGAAGTGCTCGTTTCTCACAATTTCGTTGTTTTTTGGGTTGGACGAAAACACAAAGTACTGGTTGTTGTACAGCCTCGCTATTTCGACGCACACTTTGTTGACCACTTTTTAGTCCTCGTTGGTCCCGGTTTCGTTTTCCACAAAAGTTTGCTGTTCAAGAAGATCTGCGTAGTTTCGATCCTAGTTCGAGACCCAGCCATGTCCCAAGTAGACAGCCTCAATTAACGGATTGTCAAGCACATATTCAAGTTAGGTCACATACCTTGCAAAATGATTTATTTCTCTACTTTATTAGTATAACAAATACATAAGATTTGGCGAAGTTGTTTACATATCTCTTAAACTAGTAAAGGTCGACGATGCAATAAATGTATTATTCATAATAACTAACACACATTCATTTTATTCAAGTAAACTCTTTTAATAAATTGGTAAATATGATTAATACTTAAGTATCACGTTTTAATAATTAGATATGTTCAAATGCAGAATTGCTGATTTAAAATCCTAATAATCTGATAAAAGAGTGCTAATATTTCCGAATTCGGGCACAGTTTGTAAATATGATAAAAAATCATCAGAATCTGTACAGTGGTGGGCCCTCGAAATGCTTTTTTGAATTAGGAAGAAGAATGAAGTTTATTATTTGAATCTTACTTATATCACTGCCCGGCTCAATAATGAGTGTGTTCTCCCTCCTCATCAATACACTCATTAACTCTATTTACTATTGATTTGTAAAGTGCTTCAATCACATCAAGGCCTGGTTGAGCCTTGGATAGCTGTGCTACAATAATTAACGTATATAACTCTGTATATACTTCAATAATAAGTTTCAACTTTACCTAACGTTGTATAATTTAACAATCAAGAAAATTGATTTCTCATTATGAAATGGAAGTGGAAGATCATAAGTAAAATAACTGTTGTTTTAGAGTAGTATCAATATATTATTTAATGCTGGGCCCGACTAACCCACTTGATTCCATTCTTCAAGAAACAAAAATGCATTCATTATTTGAATATTGAGAATGAAAGCGACTGTAACTACCTGAATTATAATTCTAATTAAGCGAAGTACCAATACTTCATCTTGAGCTCCCGGTTGAGATTGAAAGAAAAAGTCCTCCATTGTTTTCGTGATTAAGAAATACCTAAAATCGTTCAGATTGACCCAGTTGAAGATGAACACCGAGGTCCTCTGCAGGTCCAGTGCTTGCGCTACTAGTTATAAATTACATATTGCGTCCGTATACCAATCATTGGATCCTCTTATTCTTTTCTCCAATCAGGCTTATCTACCATATATTTTCGAGATAAAATCTTTCATAAATTAGTTTTGTTGACTAAAACGTAGAAATTACACAGGGACATCTTAAACAAGTGATATAACTAGTTCAGATTGGTACAATATTTTATGAATTCATCCGTTGGACCCAGAAATGAAGAGAATACAAACGCTTCAGAACTGCCTAAGTTTGTTAAGTGAATTAGTTGACCTTCCCTAAACATCTTCTACCGCGTTTATTTTTGTCATTGCCGTCCTTTTATTGCATGTGGTAATTTCTATTTTTCCTTTTTGGAATATTAAATACCGACTTTGAATAGTCGATTATGGTCTAATACGATCGAAATCATATTTTTGGCCCTCTTGTGTTAATGAGTAGTTCATGAATAATCTCCAACTTGAGATTATTTATTGGAATTTGTCATCCGCATTAGAAGTGGCAAAATATTTTAATATATAATTACTCACATAGTAAACAAGAAAAAGCAATTCCACCTCCCATAACTGTATTTAAAGTAAATTTTGAACTTGTATAGTTAATTCCACAAAGATATAAATTATCAGAGTTTATTTACTTTGAAATTTGTTCTTTAGCTTGCCTAAAAAGATCTATATCTGTTTTGAACATGCATTTATAACCGTCTGAAACTAAGCATTCCGAATTAGTTCTATAGAATGGTTTTTGAACGCTATATCTTAAATGTGATAAATCTAAAGGTTCAGCTGTAAATTGAATTTACTTAGGAGGAACACAATAGTTAACGTTTAAGTATATTAATCTAGATTTAGTTGTTATAACCGTTGAAGACAATCCTATTTAAATAGTTAACTCGTTTCTGATGACCTACATGTAATAATACTCATTTATGTATTCTATGAAGGAACCAGCCGATTTGTTTACAGTTTTCTGAATGGTGACGATCTTCGCTGAAACGATGTCGCTGAACTGGTTTTGTGGATAGTCGTTCAAAATGCCAGGAATAGTTTGAATCAACGGCTGAGGCGTCTCATTTCGGTAAGATATAGTTTGAGAAAACTAGTAGTACGGATTCAGAATCGGGATTTGCTTGTCCATCATTCTCACCTTCAGAGTGGTTGCGGTAAGTCCGTCCAGATTGTTAATGGTCATGTCTGCGAAGGATCCGAAAAGTTATTCGTTGATCAACAGCATTCCAATGTATTACTTATCTTTGTATAATGCCCTCGATACCAATACACTGCTGTTCACTGAACTTATTTCGTCTCTAGTGCTTACGTAAAGGTTATTCAATATGCGGATAATCATCTATAGCTGGACGTTCAAGAAATCTATTTGATTGACGAACTCGATTAATACAACATGGCCCATATTAATTGTATTTTGGCTGAAACGAGTATTTTAAACGTAAACGAAGAATAGATGGGCGTTGTATTATCGCAGATCGAAATTCGTGTTTATGAAGTTCTACTAGCCGAAGATGAAGACTACAGCTTCTTGTTTCATAACTTCTTGTTCTTATTAATTGTTATTCTAGTGTTAAATATTGTAAAGGGACTCTTAGTATTAATTTATCATAACTATGATCTTTTAGATCATCTAGAAATCAACGTATTTTGCAGTGTAGTTTTCTTACTGGAAATGTGTCGAAAGCTCTTGGAAGTTGTTCAGTGTGGCTTGGAGAGAAAGATAATATCTTTCATACACATCCTATACAATGTTGGTAAACGAGACTTCTCCGACTATTTTGAGAAACCAGATCCTGTCGAATACCGTGCAAGACTCGTGAATCGTTTTTAGCACCGATTGTGCATCCTGAAAGTTATTCAGCACAACGATGACATCTTTGCTGATCTTTTGTAGTGGAATCGGGTTGGTGAAATGGAGATTGAAATTATCTGATTTTGTTCCGTTCAGTACAAACTGGAAAATGTTAACTTTGGAACTCGATAGGAACTTCTAGTTCTTAAGAGATTCTATATTCATGCTTTAGACTTCGTCAAAGAACTAGCTGTAATTGCTGAAACTTTCATTAATAAACTAGTACTGTCTATTGAAAAAACTTTGCAAACTGCTTTTGTCATTTATGATCAAGTTTTTAAACGCTGCTGCCTCTTTCTATTATTCAACTGGAAATTTGTTATTCGGATTAATTATCATGTTCAACTTACTCATCGTCTATGATATAGTTAATTAATAATTAATTCTAAATTAATTCAACCATTTTATGTTGTCATAACTTGAGGAATATAAAAACAGTTTTGGATCATAAAATACTGTTGTGGCGTCATCAAGTTATTGTTCCAACAAGTTAAATATGTTATTCTCCGATAACCTAGCGAAAATATCATTTTCTAGTAATATCATTTCGTTGTGTAAACTGTATTATTTTAAAATTAATAAATTAATCATATTTGAAGTGGATATCATGATTATTTACTAGAGTTGTATGCAATCTAATTTGACAAATTTAACGTTTATTTATTTATTAAATCAAAATGAGTTGTTATTATCAAAGCTACTATAAATAATCAATAATAATTGTAATTTATGCTTAGCTCAAAACACAAATATAAATAATGAATCTATTATTATTTTGAGTTATCCAATATTATTAGATTCAAAAATTCGTCTCACTCTTTTAAAATATAACTGATTAAAGAACTATATCTGTTAATTTCATGTAAATCAATGTAAGTACTGTAAAATCTCACGAATAGACCTTGGATACAGAAATAGAGCCAGACGGAATAAACGCTTATTAACTTTCAATTTCTAATCTAGTCTTTATTAGTAAATAAAATGACTCACTTAACTGTAACCTTATCATCAGTACTAAGGCTCAATTTAATCATTCCATCTTCATCTCATAAATCATGACAATCCACAAATCCAAACTTAGTTACACAATAACGTTACCTCAAACTAATCTCAATATCATACCTCATCTTCAAGGATTGTCACTCTAAATAGCCTCCTCAGACAACCTAAGTTAGTTCAGCACTTGAACTAACATTATTGACCTCGGAAGTTATCTTTGTAACTTCTTTGGGATGGCTGGTATGAATCTTGGGACTAGCGTATCAGCGGCAACGCGTAGTGCTTCTAAGTTTAGAGCGGGGAACAATGTCATAACTCTTTAATCAGTTTCTTCCTGTTCAGGCTCATTTACTCTTGAAAGCGAAACCTCTTTATTAGTAAATATAAATTAATTGCAATTATTTAATTTATTAAATACATACTAGTACATTATCTTTCATAGCACATTAATTTTTCAAAGATCCTACAGCATTCACAGCGTGTTTGTTAATAACCTTTCGCACTCGTAATTTGAACTGTTTTTGAATCAAAGAAGTGAAAACTGGGGAACACTTTCTTTCAGTTTCCACCATTTTTTCTGACCGTTTTGTAAGAGAGGAACCGTTTTTGTTTATTTTAGCACCTGTTTTGCTTGGAACTCTTTAAATTTACAAATCACAAAAAATCTATGAAAATCAAATTTAGTCCTAGTAAGATAATAACAATATTTAGTAATAGCAGGTTACAAATAGTAATTAAATATAAATAAAATGTATACTACGATATCTCATGTTATTATTTAATCTAAAGTATTTTTTAATATTTTTTTAATATATAGTAAGTGCAATAATTATTATTATGAATTCCAATCAAACAATCCGCTTCAAAACTATATCATTTATGTTAGTTTTAACAGTTATATAATAACGTCATTGTGAGTTAAATTTTCCAAGAAACTTAAATATTTTTGATACAGCTTAATTTGTATCAACAAAAACTGCAGCTACGAGTCGTTATGCTCTTTGTTATGTAAATGACTTTATTGATTATGTATATAACATTAAAATCCCAAATATCAGTGTTGCGGTTAATTTTGGAATTAAATTTGAATTTACTATGTGTGATATTAAAATCTCTAATATAAATATTCCAGATATCTCAATTATGCTGAACAATGATGAAGTAGTACTGAATCTTATTAATATTGATTTAGAGATGACTATATTAAAAACTATATTAAAATCAACTGTTGACTAGAATTCATGTCCTGGGCATATTATAGTTGAAAATCTATTTGCAAGAGCAGAATATGAATCACTAAAAATTTAATTAGAAGGTGGTAATGGATTTTTATTATAATCTGTAATTAATATCATAATTGATTTGATATAGGATGATATTTCAAAGACCGTAAAGTAAATTGTTGTTGATCAAGTGGTTGCATTAATAAATACAGTTTTCGAAGATGGAAGGATTCAAAAACCATATTTAAATTACGAAAACATAATTAAAGACGCAAGATATACATCTGGTGTACAAATAGGTAATGGGTACTTAAGTTTACTTTAAAGTGGATATACTTATGAGAAATTTAATTTATAAGATGAATATATGAAACGATAATACTTAAATGAAAAATATATTACATTAAATAAATTTAATGGAGATATCTAATTTGGAGTTCATGTTGAATGCTTTAATAACATATACTATATTTTTCACAAATACAATAACTTATATTCCACTCAAATGTATCAAGTAACTATAGCTCCATAAATGGTCTTTATGAACACAGTGGCCTATATTAAAATTCAAGTTATCATAAATTAATCAATAGTTGATGTTGAATTATTGGGAACGCCGATTTATGATGATCGTAGAGATATCGAAGTTGGGACACTTTATTTTATTTACTAACAATATCAAGCCGCATCATTAGATGTAAACATCGATTTACTATAAATTCAAAAAATGGTGGTCGATTAAATGAACTTTGTTAGTAAAAATTCTGGGTTTTAATTTA
Organism: Hexamita inflata; assembly: GCA_963988835.1. Classification (NCBI taxonomy): domain Eukaryota; phylum Fornicata; order Diplomonadida; family Hexamitidae; genus Hexamita; species Hexamita inflata. Next base: position 85,915 of record CAXDID010000838.1, on the reverse strand, counting down.
GTTATACCCATTTAGTTGATATTAGAAAAATGTAATATTCTATTGATCCTGTAGAATAAATAATTCGTTTGATTGGTGATATACCTAGTGGTTGTGGAAAATGAATGATAATAATATTTGTAAAATATTTATTGTTAACTTTAAATAGCAGGCTATTCTCTACGCGAGAAATTTTGTGAGAGGGGAATGTGTATTGATAAGGTAAGGAAAGGTTAAATCAGTATAGAACGTAATTTACTGTGTTTAATTTAATAATTTAGATCGCAAAATATCAATCTAATCATTGAAGAAGTGAAATATTGTAAGAATTCGTAGATAATTTCTTGAATTAATAATTTGGATATTACTAGTAATTATACAACAATTCTCTTTTCAAACAAAATTATCATAAATTATCAATGTGTAAATTGTGAATACAGCAAAAACTGAATCTCTCAATTTCAAAATTTAATGAGCGCTAAGCGCACCTACCACAGATGACCAGGAAGCTCACTTACTGTATCGATCTGTTATAAATTCAAATAGAAACTGGAAAATAGTCGAGCAGGAATTTCCTTAATTTACCTTGCTCTAGTTACAAAATAAACTCACAATGACTGAAAAGTAATATTTAAAGTATTAAAAGAACATCGCTGATATAAGAACTGAGAATAATAGTACCGACGAAACTCTTCTGGTTCTTATGGAACTCATGAATAAAAAATCAGAGTGATGTTACTGATGATAAGGTCGGTAAAAACCTTAATTTTTGGATTTTAAGTCATTTTAATAGCTATTTGCTATTTTTCTTCAATGGAGTGGTGTAAAATTGAATCGCGGATATTTAATTTTTTATGTATATAAGTGCAAAATATTCCACTTTAACAATGAAATAATATTCACTACTGTCCTATCTGGGACAATAGAAAACCCTTATTGTGCAAAAAGAAAATGGCAATGGATGGCTATATATTACACATACTTACCTAATATTAAATATAATTTTACGGCGAGGAAAACCGATGAATTTGGTGCAAGCTCTATGCGATGCGTATGTTTTCATGTATTCATATTATTTATTTCACTGAATCTCCTGATGATCCCAAGTTTGATACCTATAGATTGCAGAAAGTAAACTCCGGTTCTAAAATGCGGATATCAAATTATCATCGAATCTGCCATATTGGAAACTAATGAAAGTATTTAATATGTACAGTTATTGTAATAATCCTATATAAACATATTATCATAAAATCTTTACTCACTTGTCATCTGGACAGCTCAATTACTATGAAATTAGGTCGATTTTAGACAGGTTTTATCGTATTTTCTAAACTCAACTAAACGATGATTATTCTCCGATTTACTACATTTAAAAAGGATTCCCACAGCGCCATTCAAAATTACAAAATGCCCAAAATGCGGGGTTATTGGAACGCGTTTCCTGGTATTAATTTTCAAATATTCTACAACATACAAGTACAAATTATCAATTAAACGAGCTCTCAAAATTCGTTCAAAAAGGTGATAAAAAATATCAGTCAACGCGAACCTCGTTTTGTCTTCCCGGTTTGAACTTGAAGACGCTCAAAACGATGAGTCCAACGCTCACGAACAGGTGCAAGAACATGCTGTAGTACAGAGCGAACGCCTTTGCTTTGGTTTGAGCAGCAAGGGCGATGTACACGATGAAAATGCAGAGCTCGGCACAGGCGCTCACCGGGGTGTTGAACTTGGTGAAGCCGTGGTACAAAATCCAGACAATGGTGCAGAACTGAGTCATGTAAAATATACCGTGAAATGCGAAAGTTGCTTTAAGAGAACCTGGCATTGGAGCACTAGCGGACAGGAAATTTGACACCATGTCATTGAACATGAAGAGCATGTACGCAACCAGATAAATGTGCTAAAAAACTTTCATTCAGTGATTGGAGTGGATTATAGAACATGAAATATATTGATACACCACTGTAAATAAATACAAATGTAACAGATAAAATAACTGAAAGGGACAGAATTGAACACATGATCACTCATACCGCTCATATTACTTCCTTTTCAGGCTTGCTTTTCTTGTATGCATGCAAGCCGACGGAATATGCGATTATAACGTGAATTATGATGCCAAATACATTGGCGAAAGCACCGCTGTTAACCTAATTGGAATACGCCAATTTACAGATAACAATAAGCGCCTCACTTACAGCGCATGTTGAAACATTATATTTATTCGGGCCTAATACAACTAACCAGGCAAAGACAGCTAAGAGGAGAAACTCGAATAAACCAACAAAAACTATTGAAGCTTTAGCAGATGCAGTCATATAGGTTGAAGCAGTGATAAAATTATTTATCATGTCCCCCAATATTGAGAGAGCATATCCTAATGGAAATATATACTGTTCTAACAGATATTGCATTGATGAAGTGTGAGTTAACAAATAATATATTTATATTTAAAATATAATAGTAATATAACCACTTCATTTGTTTGTATTAGTAATAGCATTATTAGTATAATTAGATTATTAATTGAATAAAAGAGTACATAAACTAATATAATCTACTAATATTAATAATATTGCTATATAAGATAGAGAAATTAAGAATCTTATGATTGTGTATGTTTTCTCATTGATTGGTCAGAAAGGAATGGTGACCAGAAAAAATGACCAGTGTAGACATAATTCAAGATAGAGAAATCTTTATAGTTACTCATTGTATTTAAAGTATATTTCATCTTATACTCATGTTTATAATAATATATATTATTTATATTAATATTTCTTTTTTATTTTTATCATATTTAATAATTGCAGTATTAATTATTAAATAATTAATTCTGTACATTGAAATCCACTATTTTTAGAATGATAGCAACTATTCTTTTATGTAGCAGTAAGGCTATTAAGTGATAACAAATTTAGAGATAGCATCACAATATAATATGAAAAATAAACTTTTTGCAACTTCAGTACCTAAAATGCATGTGTATGAAAGATTGATACATATCTTTTGATTGACAATCAATCAATCAACTTGTTATAAACATCTAATAACTATACTTTCGTTAGTCTTATTATTATCTAATATGCAAACGTATAACTAAACTTGTTCCATTCCAATTTATGATGTAAATCAATCAACTTGGTAACCCAATCACAAAAACTTCCGATTCTGTAAAGCGTCCAGATTCAATGACCAGCATAACAAACGGAAGTCCTGACAACATGCAGAAAATAATCGACGATGATGTGTATGTTCTTCTTAACTCAACATTGAATCTCGCCGTTACTCTGAATGTATTTTTAACTGATTTAAAATCTTCAAATATCCAGTTGAAATCTCATGACGTTCAGATTCCGTTCGAAATCGCCAGATTCAGATAAAACCTCGTTTCACTCGAAGACCTCCAGAAAACGATTCCAGAAGAATTCGTTCCGCTCCACGAGATCATTCAAATAGTCCCAAATACGAATGATAAAAAATCAGATTTACAACTCAAAAGACAAAAGAGAATGGAAGAAAAACAAAAATACCTTGCTGCTGATCACACACAAGTTGCTGTTAAAGCTGTAATTAAAAAGATGAAAGTATAAATTGAAGCAGAAGTTGATATTGGCACCATGAACGAAGAAACGAAAAATAAAATGGAATAAATCTCATCCATCATAAACTTAGTTGAAGCAGCACTTATTAGCGCTGAATAAAGTGGAAAATATTGCTCCGAAATAACATAACTCCTAAGAAATAAACTTGGAATGACACTTGTTGAAGTTAATGCACCAGCCAATAAGCCAGCTATTGTCGAAGAAGTCAAGAAACCAGCTATTGTCGAAGAAGTCAAGAAACCAGTTATTGTCGAAGAAGTCAAGAAACCAGCTATTGTCGAAGAAGTCAAGAAACCAGTTATTGTCGAAGAAGTCAAGAAACCAGCCGCTGTCGAAGAAGTCAAGAAACCAGCCGCTGTCGAAGAAGTCAAGAAGCCAGCTATTGTCGAAGAAGTCAAGAAGCCAGCTATTGTCGAAGAAGTCAAGAAACCAGCCGCTGTCGAAGAAGTCAAGAAACCAGCCGTTGTCGAAGAAGTCAAGAAACCAGCCGCTGTCGAAGAAGTCAAGAAACCAGCCGTTGTCGAAAAGTCAAGAAACCAGCGTTGTCGAAGAAGGGAAACCAGCTGTTGTCGAAGAAGTCAAGAAACCAGCCGTTGTCGAAAGTGAAACCAGCCGCTGTCGAAGAAGTCAAGAAACCAGCGTGTCGAAGAAGTTAAGAACCAGCGTGTCGAAGAAGTTAAGAACCAGCGTGTCGAAGAAGTCAAGAAACCAGCCGTTGTCGAAGGTGAAATCAGCCGAAGAAGTTTAACAAAAAGCTCCAGTCAATAAAAGCGAAGGTTAAAGAACAAATTAAAATAAACAAAAGCAAAGGAAATGATAAGTATTTATGAAATAATTCAAATATCACTCACTTATACACTTTTATCTGCACCAACAGTGTGTACTCTTTTTACTCTCCTATGTGTATTTGATGTATCAGAAATACTATTAAAGCCGAAATCAGACTCTACACGTGTTCTTAAGATGTTCTTCTTTTTATTATCGCTTACACTTAACTGTAAATTTTCATTGTTATATTCATTTTGTAAAGAGTATCTCTTTTTGTGTGCCTCTCGAATATCAAAGTCTGAAACTGTAGCAAGATCTGTGAGATGCATATCCTGTTCAGATTGTGCCTTATTTATTTGAATTTTTTCGTTACTATTTGATCCGTTAATATTTTGAAGTATTTACTACTATTTAATTTGTAGTTCTTTTTACTTTCCTTTTTAATTTATTATTTTAATTGCCTTTGAGTTGTATTCACTTTTATTTTCATTTTCTGAGCTTAAGTTTAGTTTGTTATCGGATTTTTAGGTGATACTCTAGTTTAATCCTATTTTCTATTTATTTTCGTTTTAGGATGCCTCGTTTGAATTATTTTTATTATTTTGAACATTTTGCTTTATATTTGGTGAGATTTGTTTCTGAGCAGTGTTTGTTAGACCATTTGAACCTGTTTTTGAATCTTGATGTGAATTTTTTTATCCTTCATTAAGATTTACATGTTCGTTTTGTTCTTGATCATTATTATTTGTGTATTTCGTGTTAGGCTAACTTTATTTTGCGTTGGTTGACTTCGCTTCGTTGTTTTATTTATTTTTGACTAGGTTACTTTGATTTTCGTTTGATTTTTGGTTTTAATCGGATTTGTGTGTCGTTTATTTGTCATTTTGTTAATTATTCGTTTTCTGTGTTTAATTGTTCATCATTTCTTTGTTTTGGCTATTTTATTGTTTCGCTTCAGAGTTTTGTTTGTTTTTATTCAAATTATTATTATTTTCATAACATTTTTCGTTTTAGTTTGAATTTATACTTGAATTTTGATTTAATTTGTTTTGATTGTCCGTTTTTTGACTTGGATAAGTATATTTAATTATCGTTTCATTGTTTTATTATTTCGCTAATTTGTTTTTATTCAAATTGTTACTTTATTAGTTTTGATTTGAATCATTATTTGAGTTTTGATTGAATTTGTCCGTTTTTTGATTTGGGGATTTGTTTAAATTCGTTTCTTTATTTTATTTCGTTTCTTCAGATTTTTTGTTCTCGTTTTCACTTGAATTTGAGTTCGTTTTTTAATTTGAATTCGTTTCGTTTCTATTTTGTTTATTTTAATTCGTTTCTGAGTTCTTCTTCAAATCGTTTCCACTTTAATTTGAGTTTGCTTTTTGATTTGGAGAAGTTTAATTCAAGTTTATTTGGTTTTGATTTGGTTAATTTTGGGCTCCGAATGCATTTTTGTTTTGTTGTTTTTGCGTTTTAACTATTTAGTCATCAGTAATTTGTTTAGAATTCGATTCAGATTTTTATTTGTTTGATTTAGAATTTTAAACATCTTCGTGACTTTGCTCGTTATCTGAAGCATCTTGATCCTACTATTTAATGTGCTTGTTATTTCCCTTGGATTAATTAGAAGAATTACTTTAATTGTTGTTTTATTTTTTGTTTTCTGTTGTATTTTTACTTTTGTGACCATAAGTATTCTTTACGTTATCAGATTATGCGTTTTCTTGTTTTTCATGATGGTTAGTTGCTGAATCATGATTAGAATTTTAGGGTATGTCGTTTGCACTTTGTTCGTTATCTGATTGATTTTCATATTCTTCATTCTGACTGTTATCCTCTTGAGAAGCTTCGTCATTATCATGTCTGCGCTTATAAATGTGGTTGTTTTACGAGGAAGTTTCATTTTAATTTTCCTCCTAATTATCATTATCTGAATTATTATCATTCTCATGTTACACATTATGTTTGTTTTTCTTATTTTTAGAATGATGAGCATTATCATATTCGCTATTGTTATCTTACGAGTGGCTATTATGTTATTCTTAGTCATGTTATTGTCTTCTTTAATCAGAATCTTATGGGTTACTTCCATTATTATCTGTTGAGTCTTTTTCTTCGAAATCAACAAATTTTTAATCATCAGAATCGTTTTTAGAACTTGATAACTCTAAATAATTTTCTGTCTGTGAGACAATCTTATTGTGCCTTCCAGATTCCATTCCCGAATTTTGTTATTGGTCGTTCTCGTAATAAGATTTCAATTCAACTTTCTATTTTCTGTTGAGCTCTCTTGATTTTTACTATTCTAGTGATTCTTAATCTTTCTAATTCTCTTCGTTTTCTTAACTGATATCAACGTTTACAACTTTAGGTTATTTTTTGTCCTTCATTAACAGTTATTGTTAGTTTTTGTTCTATTTTCCTTTCTATTAGTTGCTTTAATCTGTTTTCGTTTCTATACTTATGTGAATAACTGAATTTTGCAGTTTATTTTCCTGTTGTTCCTTTTCTTCACTTTTGTGTTGCTTTTTGTTCTTTTCTTTCTCTAAGTTCAAGTGAACAGTTTTTGTGTCTTATCCTTTTTTATCTTACACGTTTTTATACTTATCTTTTGCATTCAGTTGATTCTTATTTTCTCTTTTAAATCCATTAATTTTTTATTCCGTTTTCTTTTTGGTGTCTTCTTATTCTTCTTCGAAGCTGTCACTGAGAACAACAGTTTCCTTTTAGTTCACTTTATTTGAATTTAGTTTTTGGTATTTAGGATTTAGTTCGTTTTGAGGATTTATTTTATTCGATTTATTTTCATTTTAAACTTAATTTGGTTATTTTTGCGTTTCAATGACATTTTCATGTTTCAAATAACTTACTTTCACCGTTTCTTTTTACTTTTCAAGAGCTTCTTATTCTTTTAATTGGAGTTTACTTCGGTCTGTAACCGACTAAACGAAATTATCTGTTTTCGCTGGTCGCTGGAGTGGGGGCTGGATGATTTGATCCGAAATCTCGAACTGGAAATGATTTCCGGTTGCTTGATTGTTTATCTCGCCCTATATGTTGCTTAGCTCGGGCTCCTTCATGTTTACTAAGGTCTTATTAAGTTTTGCAAGCTCTTATTTCTTCTAGGACATAAAATTTGCCTTTTGCTATTTTCTTTGCTCAATTTACTGTATCTTCTCTTGCTCAAGCTGCTCCTTTTCCATTTATTGCTTCTTGGCTTCCTCTTCCAATAACTACTGATGTTTTAAGGCATTCTCTTGCTATTTTTTCTCTGCTTATAGAGATGCATTCCTTGCCTTTTCCATGATCTCATTGATTTACTCTTACGTCATTTTTCTCGGCTTTGCGGAAAATTATCGAGCCGGCTGTTTCCGTTACGTCGTCTTTTGCACTTTATTTTTATCTTAACGCTCATTTTCTGCGACATTTTACTCAATTGCAGTTACTTGGTTTTGTTATTCCAGAGGATTAGACATTTGAGAAGTGAAACTTATGTTGTCATTATTTACACTTTCATAAATAAATAATATTGAACAAATATTTTGGTGTTATATAATCTATAAATAGAAATTAATACATCAGGTCCAAAAATTAAAAGATAAATAAGAATTAAAATAACTGTTAACAATTGAACTTGATTGAAGACTTGAAACATGGTGGGAAAGAAGATTACTAGTATAATATTTGAATATTATCGTAGTGATTAAATAGATAAACCATTCACTTCTCAGCAGCCTTTAACTGACATAAAGTTATTTAAATTACCGCATGTTTCCAGAACCACTCCATTCGCCAAATTCTCTCCGCGTGACTATGAACCGTTAATTGTGAAACTGTTTCCACTCCCGTCACGACCTAAAACGAGACCTTTATAACTTGGAGAAAGTAACTTCGTGAATTAAACGATTGCATCTGAAATAGAGATGTTGGATTTAAACGAATAACCGATGAATCCTCCAGCATTATAAGTTGAGGCTGTTATTGTGCAGTTATCAACTATGAGCGTAGATAGTTGCAATTTCGAGAACTCAACGGCCCCAAATAGTGATCCAGTACTATATGATGACGAAATATTAGCTTGACTAACAGTCGTTTATGAAACAATTAATTGTTGAGCATTCGAATATCCAATTAATGATGAAGACATGCCAAATGAACTAATACCTGGAATAATTTGTATTTAGACATATAACTAACTGAAATTTGAAAATTAACACAAATTTGTAAGAATTCCAACAATACCGAACATTTATACTTATGGATTTAATGCTATAAAAATTATATTTGACTAATGGAATGTAATTTTACCTTCTAAACGGCCTATCAATCCAAATTATGTTAATTACTATTAGCACAATATAATTTATGATAAACAAATATTCTGAAATTGTATATTATTTAAACCTAGATCTGCGTTTCCTACCAGCAACCCAGAACTTTATATTTATTTAGTCTTATACGTTTAATTACAATCTGAAATAAGCTAAATCACGATCAATGTTGTATTTGTTTAATAACAAACAAGACCACCAAATTAATACGAAGAAGTACTAAATACTATAGAATTTGAAATTTGAGAATAAGACTAATTCCCCAAAATAATAGCAATATAATTTAAATTTATATTACTTTATGAAATAGTACTAAATAAGTACGAAGAATAGTTGCCAACATTAAAATTAGTTGCCATAAAATTAAAATTAGTTATAGTAATTGTTGCAGAAATTATAGAAACTGCACCTAAAACTACACATCCTTAGCTTTGATAACTGCCTAATACTTGGTAATTATTTATATTCATAGAACTTGTTACACTATTAATTAGAGCAATATTTCCCCATGATACTGCGAAAGACAAATCAACAAGGAGGTTCGAAACATTAGCGTTGGTTGAAGAAGTTACTAATATATTAACTTGTCCGGAACTGGCTGTGATCTAACTACCAGCTCTGGAGATGATGTTCAGCTAGTTGATCACGATCGTGTCGCTGTTGGAAAGAAAGCTTCCGCCGGCAGCCGACTGGGATCCGACTTGTATCTTCAGGTTTGTGAACGAGGCCTGGCTCTGGAACAGGGGCTTGACCGTGGAGTACACGTTGTCTGAAACGTCAACAAACGCGCTTTGTATTACTGTCGCGGTGTTGAACACGTACCCGCCGCTGAAGTTCGCGCTGACGATCGTGTAGCTCACGATCTGAATATCGAACGTACTAACAAATATCTCTTAGTTGCATGTAAAGTTATTAGTGTTAATGCTATGTATGTATTGGCATACGTTATTAACTACAATTTGTCCTTCAGCGCACGCGCATGCTCCGTTAACTATATTCTGGCCAATTACGTTGCACTAGCACTTTCCACCAATTAAACTTGAATTTGGCGGACATTTACAAACATTTGATTCGTTTACAGCACCCACTCCACAAGTACAGGCTCCATTATCAACAAATGCTCCACTCGTTTAACATTAACACACTCTCTGCATTATTATTTACCCAGTGATTGAGCAAACGCAAGCATTTTGAATCAAGGACGCGTTCACTGGGCAAGCGCACGAACTACCAGAAACGATTTGGTTAACGCCAGTGCACTAGCACACACCATTAATAGTTTGCTGATCTTTAATAGGACAAGAAACAAAGGTGCAGGTTCCATTCACAAATTGGTAACCTGGTTTTTATCTGCAAATGATTTACTTTTACAAACTGTCAATTATTTCCTGCTGATAATTCATGGCATTTATCAAGGACGATAAATTTGCTTACGCGCTTGAATTCAAAGCGGATATGTTGTTGAATAACCTAACATCAATCACTGAAGAGTTTTTATCCAAATGAGAGTCTGAAATACTCACATTCTGAAGCAAATATTGATTTATTACCGATATATTCAAATTCAACACATTATAGATAGCAGAGACGTTTCCGGATATTCTTCCATCAAGGAGCGACATGTTTGCACTGATATGGTATTCCGCCTCTGAAAAGTTCGACAGAATATTTTGCTCCAACGCTGAGAGGTCAACGCCAACCGCATTAATAATGTTGCTAACATTATTCGCAATGCTCTGATCAAGCACGTATATTTCAGATTGAATGAGAGAGATATCTTGCTCAATCTTCTTAATTTGATCGTTGTTCAAAGAGTTTTACATGTTGGTTATAGCGCTTAATACGTTGATGCATTTAGATCCGTTCAATAAATAACCACTTGCACATGCACATGTATCGTTAACGAATTCAAACGGATAAACACATAGAACACGCCCATTAAACAATTCAGCGTACTATAATTGATCCGCGCATATTCCATACACAACATACTTGTTTGTACAAATGTCACAGCGCATTGATTCTATGCCAATAACATTTATAGGAACGCTAAATTTACCTAAACGTGAAGTAGAGTCCATGCAAACCGAAAAGTGACTTATAATAATTGTTACATTTTGAACAGCTTTAGACATAATATATCCATTAGTTTCGCTTTGCACCAAATTACTTCCACTTAGTTTACAATCATTTATTGAAAATATTGTTAATTGTTAGTTAATTACATTCACCAAACCTGACGAATTTTGACTTTAAATTCTATATTGAACAAAAGTGAGTTCAATCTACACAGTCGACTAAACTTCGATCACCATTGCAGACACCTATTATCCAAAAGCGATAAATACCAAACTGGCGTTATATACTTGGACATCACATATAATGCAAACTAGCGCCCCTACAAAAACTTAAAACTGCAACGTTACATTTAAGATGGAATCTTTTATGAATTAGCTGTTTACATTTAATCCAAAAAGAGCGAAACTATTCACGTTCATATTGTGGACCTAAACATCTATTGACGATAGCTATGTATTATTAGCATATATAAATAAATTTATGTTATTAGACTTCTGTGTAATAAATATATCGTTCTAAACTTAAATCGTATTCAATTTATTTGTTTTCTAACAGAAGTTATAAATATTGCTATTCACTTGAATACTATTTTAGCATGTCTAAATATTGTTGAAACTCAACTATCTCATCACTTAAATTATAGAAGATAACATAATATTCTAAGATTGGTATAAATACTATCAGCTATAATAAAATATGGGTTGAAGACTAATGAGTCGCTCCAACCAGGAAGTAATGTGAGATGTCTGTGATTTTAATCATCATTATCTGAAAAATTGTATTCTGAGCCTAGCTTTGGGGTTGTGATTTTTTGGAATTTTAAATGTCATCTATTGGTAGTATATATAATCTGAACTAACTATTTTTCGATATAATAATGAGTAGGTCTATTCGGAGCGATGGTTAGCCGTTGAAGCATAAGAAGTGATAATGGCTTTTTGAAAAATGCAAAAGGTAAACAGCTGATTTATAAAAGTGAAAGGTTTGAGTGAGTATATATCGTATAACTTAAATATTAAAATTACATTGATCATTTTTAATCAGTTTCCAATATGCTTGTCAACGAGTGGGCAACCTTGCAAACACGTGAAATATATTAACTTTCCTTATGTTTCAAGAAAGTCTGTAGGATATGATATATCATCATTGTTAGTATTTGATTTCCAAAATTACATACTTAGATTTTTAAAATCTGTCAGTAAGTCCTGGATTAACTTTCCGTAATTAGATATTTTTCAGTAAACATTACCGTGGGCTGAAAAAGATTTAGTATATTCTGGAACCCAGTTAAATCGAATAATTCACCAAAATATAATTTCAGCAATTAATCATAAATATGTTTAAGCGCATCAATGCCATTTTAGTAAGCTAAATGACATTAATAATTGTGAACACTCAACCCCATGTAGGTATAAGAGGAAATTGAAGTAGTCTCTTTTCACCTGAATATAACTGTGAAGTAAATTTCTGAAGTGCATGAGCGGGAAATACATGTTTGGTGAGAAACAACCAATAGAACTTAGATCCTTACGATTAATCAACCTGAAAATAATTTTAAGTTGAATTCTTGGTCTATGTACCGAAGTAAAATAGATGGAAAAAGTAGCTATTATAGAGTTTTCAGAAGGGACAAAGCGTGTAGTTAGAGGAATATATTAACTTTGCACTGTTATTGAGTTATTCCATTTTTAAGGTATTTGTGTAGTTAGTGAAACTTTGTAACTTCGGTTGTTCTTTGTTGCAATTTTTACCGCAATGATTTGGAATTTTCGTTTGGTGGACTGAACACAGTGAGTAGTCTTTTATATAGTTTGAATTTTCTTATATTTCTTAAAAAATATAAACTAAACCCCTACTTCTTTTCTAAATAACATATGGAAAATTGGACGTGCAAATAAATCGTTGATTTTTTATCATTTCAAAATATTATAATCACTTGCTTTTATGTTCTTACTTTACATTATGATATTAATTATTCGGTTTCAAGTTCTTTTTCATCAGTGTCTCTATTACGTTGCATGTAAATAGACATGTCATCAAGTAAAGTTTGGGACCATTTGATAACTTTTTGTAATAATATTATATTGTTAGAACTTTCAAATGGAATTAATATTTGAAAGAGAAAAGAAATGTGGGGTTCGGTAGTCCAAATTTTCTGAGAAGCTTTTGGCTTTGACAGAGCCGATAGACTATGTATGCAACTGTCTATTTCATTGTTAAATATAGATATTGTTGTATAAATGTGAGGTTCTTCAACTTATATTATTAGACGGAATCTCACATTTTATGCAAACGAGATAAGTGAGTAGGTCAACACTAGGCAGTAAAAGTTTTGAACGTCCCCACAAATAATTGGCAACGTCATCCGTTCTCACTGTCGGACTCGCGATATTCTATTATTATAACAATCGAGTTGTGGATAACTCTGACAAAACCCAGTCTATATGCCGTTGTTTACCCTTGCGGTCATCTCATTTGGATTGATATTTCCGGAAACTAGCGTAAAAGTTATACTTCTCTGTGCACAAGACAAAGCCATACCATTCTGCGTCGCAAAAACTGGTAGAAAATTCAAGTTCGTACAGCATTCTTTTCCATTTTTGACTGATTTCTTACGGTGATATATTTATACGAGTTTTGTAAACATACACTGTATACTAAGGGATACCAACTTCAGTTTTGAGTTAAATAGACTATATTTGAATATGAAAATTCCAAATCATTGCGGTATAAATCGGATAAGCTGGGCTATGATTCGAACGATCCACAATAGTTTATGTACAAATGACACAATAAGACAATCCGTTGGACGCGATTTAAAAGACATGATTTGTGAGTTCGTAAGTAACACTTTTAACGAGAATATTATGAAAGAGAACTTCTGGCATTAGAATGAGGAAAAACTTGTGTATGACCAAAATAATAGAAATATAACAGGGCAAGGTCGTACTGCTCTTATTGTTCAAAATAGCTGGAAAAAAGATTTGGAGTGAAGGTGATAATTAAATCATTTTTTCCAGTACATTACTATATAACATACACTAATATATAATATAAGGATTTTAATATATCTCCTTCACTCCAAAAAACAATGATCAACTAGCTGAACATCATCTCCAGAGCTGGTAGTTAGATCACAGCCAGTTCCGGACAAGTTAATATTTTAATAACCTCTTCTTCTAATGCTAATATTACTAATTTTTTGGTAAATTTATCATTTGCGATGTCTCAAGGTGGGATTGCTCTCATAAATAATATCGCTGGAGTTTTCATTTTTAATAATTACTAAATATTAGGAAGTTATTAAAGTTAAAGTTGTGTTTCGTTGGTTGGTAAAATAGCATCATAATCAACAATAACTATAAATAACTTTAATTTTATGCCTATTATTTTCAATGTTGGAAACAGTTCTTCATACATGTTTAGTTAGGTTGCATTTACTTCAATATAAATAAATAACACTGCAATAATACTCGGAAATAAGTCAAACTCATAAATATCTAACGCAATAATTACTAATTCGTCATTTTCTTATTAGTTTTCTGGAATAATAAGTCAAACATTTAATACAATACTATTAATTTCCAAACTAATTTCTGATTGTAATCAATAATATTCATAATATATTTAAAAATCTGGATAATTAGTTGGTATTGCTTAATAATAGGTAAATAATATTACAATTGTTAATATTTGTTTGTTATAATACATTAACACATAATAATACAGATAAAGTGGTCTAATAGGTTATTAAGAAGGAAATATTTCTATTTAACAAATGAAAATTTAATATATAGTTAATGGACTTTTAACCAGTATTGGTTTGATTGGTGTTCAATCATCATGGTGTTTATAGGCAGAAATAAGTAATATTGTAATAATATTTAATTCTATTGTTGATTTAGCTTCATATGGTTAGGTTTCAGCTATAGTTGGAGCTTCATCTTCTACATAACAAATAAATTTTTCAATAATTAATGTAATTGTATAAAATAGCACACTAGAATCATAGTACTACATTGGAGCATTTGTAGGTTATTATTCTTCTAATACAAATTTCGTAATATTACAGAACTCTACTGTATAATTTTCAAATATAACTGGTTTTAAATAAATGTCTGGTGGCTTAATTGGAAACTCATACAATGTATCAATAAAAATAGATAATATTATATTGTAATCATTACGAATTTTTGCTCCAAGTAAATATGGAATAATTATAGGATTTGATAATGGTAATACATTTAACATATAAAATTCTGTGTCTATAGGAAGTAATTATATAAATAATGTAATTGTATCAAATTGTGCTAGTTTAACAAGTACGTCCATCCCTAAAGGTTGTTGAGTGAATATTATTATTTTATACCATTATATTCTATTTGTTAAAAGCTTATATATAAATATGGATCCATAAGGATAATTAATCCATAAGGATAATTAAATCATTTTTTCCAGTACATTACTATATAACATACACTAATATATAATATAAGGATTTTAATATATCTCCTTCACTCCAAAAAACAATGTCAGTGAATATAAATATGGCAATATATAAATATTAATGCCCACACTCGCCTTCAATGAGTTGAGTAGTCTGAGGCTTGATCTTGTCCCCAGAGCTCTTCGAGTTCGATAAAGGCTCACCGCATGTTAGTTCCTAACATACGGCGCGTCAAATAATAAAAATTATCGTTATGAGGAACTAATCTAATGTTTAAAGATCAATTAAAAAACCCCGATCAATAACAACAATTCACAAATGTGAGACTAATACGTTTCACTCAAATGAACACAGTTCATTATCGCATAAAACAATTATAAATATAAATACAAGTTTATATTTCGTTGGTTTTAGTGAAAGCTAAAATAGAAACATCACAGATTTACAATTCAATTTATTCTTGCATATTGAAACTGATCTCTAAAATTCAGAATTATGATTAAAGCGGCTATTTTATATTCACACATTCCAAATATAGATTATATTTGAAAAACTGTTGATGCGAATTCAAAAGTGACAGCTTCACGCGAGTGCAGAGGACTGCACAAAGAATGCGGAATACACGGCTGTGAATATATCAAGTGGAAATCTAAGCGTAACATGTTTTCTCGACTAATACATTTTGATAAATCCACGAATTTTGAGGGCCGGCCTGTAAGTTTAATGGCATTAGATTATATAACTGTTTAAGAATGCGACTGGTATATTGGAATACTGTTTAAAATAACACTTAAACCACGCATGGAGAAAGGGCAATGATGTCTTTGCTTTTTGCAACTCAAAACTTATAACAGACCTTGGGCGGTTACTTAGGTTGTAATACTGCTAAATTCAGAATTTACTCGAGAATAAAACTGTGGTAGATATAAATTATGCGAATCTGCAATTCGACAAGTCTTTAATGAGTCTATTTACATGTGTTTTCACAAAAAATATTCAAATATAGTCTATTTAACTCAAAACTGAAGTTGGTATCCCTTAGTATACAGTGTATGTTTACAAAACTCGTATAAATATATCACCGTAAGAAATCAGTCAAAAATGGAAAAGAATGCTGTACGAACTTGAATTTTCTACCAGTTTTTGCGACGCAGAATGGTATGGCTTTGTCTTGTGCACAGAGAAGTATAACTTTTACGCTAGTTTCCGGAAATATCAATCCAAATGAGATGACCGCAAGGGTAAACAACGGCATATAGACTGGGTTTTGTCAGAGTTATCCACAACTCGATTGTTATAATAATAGAATATCGCGAGTCCGACAGTGAGAACGGATGACGTTGCCAATTATTTGTGGGGACGTTCAAAACTTTTACTGCCTAGTGTTGACCTACTCACTTATCTCGTTTGCATAAAATGTGAGATTCCGTCTAATAATATAAGTTGAAGAACCTCACATTTATACAACAATATCTATATTTAACAATGAAATAGACAGTTGCATACATAGTCTATCGGCTCTGTCAAAGCCAAAAGCTTCTCAGAAAATTTGGACTACCGAACCCCACATTTCTTTTCTCTTTCAAATATTAATTCCATTTGAAAGTTCTTTGATATTTCTAATCGGAAATTCCAATAATATCAAATGAAGAACCTCAACATTTATGCAACAATTATAAATATAAATACAAGTTTATATTTCGTTGGTTTTAGTGAAAGCTAAAATAGAAACATCACAGATTTACAATTCAATTTATTCTTGCATATTGAAACTGATCTCTAAAATTCAGAATTATGATTAAAGCGGCTATTTTATATTCACACATTCCAAATATAGATTATATTTGAAAAACTGTTGATGCGAATTCAAAAGTGACAGCTTCACGCGAGTGCAGAGGACTGCACAAAGAATGCGGAATACACGGCTGTGAATATATCAAGTGGAAATCTAAGCGTAACATGTTTTCTCGACTAATACATTTTGATAAATCCACGAATTTTGAGGGCCGGCCTGTAAGTTTAATGGCATTAGATTATATAACTGTTTAAGAATGCGACTGGTATATTGGAATACTGTTTAAAATAACACTTAAACCACGCATGGAGAAAGGGCAATGATGTCTTTGCTTTTTGCAACTCAAAACTTATAACAGACCTTGGGCGGTTACTTAGGTTGTAATACTGCTAAATTCAGAATTTACTCGAGAATAAAACTGTGGTAGATATAAATTATGCGAATCTGCAATTCGACAAGTCTTTAATGAGTCTATTTACATGTGTTTTCACAAAAAATATTCAAATATAGTCTATTTAACTCAAAACTGAAGTTGGTATCCCTTAGTATACAGTGTATGTTTACAAAACTCGTATAAATATATCACCGTAAGAAATCAGTCAAAAATGGAAAAGAATGCTGTACGAACTTGAATTTTCTACCAGTTTTTGCGACGCAGAATGGTATGGCTTTGTCTTGTGCACAGAGAAGTATAACTTTTACGCTAGTTTCCGGAAATATCAATCCAAATGAGATGACCGCAAGGGTAAACAACGGCATATAGACTGGGTTTTGTCAGAGTTATCCACAACTCGATTGTTATAATAATAGAATATCGCGAGTCCGACAGTGAGAACGGATGACGTTGCCAATTATTTGTGGGGACGTTCAAAACTTTTACTGCCTAGTGTTGACCTACTCACTTATCTCGTTTGCATAAAATGTGAGATTCCGTCTAATAATATAAGTTGAAGAACCTCACATTTATACAACAATATCTATATTTAACAATGAAATAGACAGTTGCATACATAGTCTATCGGCTCTGTCAAAGCCAAAAGCTTCTCAGAAAATTTGGACTACCGAACCCCACATTTCTTTTCTCTTTCAAATATTAATTCCATTTGAAAGTTCTTTGATATTTCTAATCGGCAATTCCAATAATATCAAATGAAGAACCTCAACATTTATGCAACAATTATAAATATAAATACAAGTTTATATTTCGTTGGTTTTAGTGAAAGCTAAAATAGAAACATCACAGATTTACAATTCAATTTATTCTTGCATATTGAAACTGATCTCTAAAATTCAGAATTATGATTAAAGCGGCTATTTTATATTCACACATTCCAAATATAGATTATATTTGAAAAACTGTTGATGCGAATTCAAAAGTGACAGCTTCACGCGAGTGCAGAGGACTGCACAAAGAATGCGGAATACACGGCTGTGAATATATCAAGTGGAAATCTAAGCGTAACATGTTTTCTCGACTAATACATTTTGATAAATCCACGAATTTTGAGGGCCGGCCTGTAAGTTTAATGGCATTAGATTATATAACTGTTTAAGAATGCGACTGGTATATTGGAATACTGTTTAAAATAACACTTAAACCACGCATGGAGAAAGGGCAATGATGTCTTTGCTTTTTGCAACTCAAAACTTATAACAGACCTTGGGCGGTTACTTAGGTTGTAATACTGCTAAATTCAGAATTTACTCGAGAATAAAACTGTGGTAGATATAAATTATGCGAATCTGCAATTCGACAAGTCTTTAATGAGTCTATTTACATGTGTTTTCACAAAAAATATTCAAATATAGTCTATTTAACTCAAAACTGAAGTTGGTATCCCTTAGTATACAGTGTATGTTTACAAAACTCGTATAAATATATCACCGTAAGAAATCAGTCAAAAATGGAAAAGAATGCTGTACGAACTTGAATTTTCTACCAGTTTTTGCGACGCAGAATGGTATGGCTTTGTCTTGTGCACAGAGAAGTATAACTTTTACGCTAGTTTCCGGAAATATCAATCCAAATGAGATGACCGCAAGGGTAAACAACGGCATATAGACTGGGTTTTGTCAGAGTTATCCACAACTCGATTGTTATAATAATAGAATATCGCGAGTCCGACAGTGAGAACGGATGACGTTGCCAATTATTTGTGGGGACGTTCAAAACTTTTACTGCCTAGTGTTGACCTACTCACTTATCTCGTTTGCATAAAATGTGAGATTCCGTCTAATAATATAAGTTGAAGAACCTCACATTTATACAACAATATCTATATTTAACAATGAAATAGACAGTTGCATACATAGTCTATCGGCTCTGTCAAAGCCAAAAGCTTCTCAGAAAATTTGGACTACCGAACCCCACATTTCTTTTCTCTTTCAAATATTAATTCCATTTGAAAGTTCTTTGATATTTCTAATCGGAAATTCCAATAATATCAAATGAAGAACCTCAACATTTATGCAACAATTATAAATATAAATACAAGTTTATATTTCGTTGGTTTTAGTGAAAGCTAAAATAGAAACATCACAGATTTACAATTCAATTTATTCTTGCATATTGAAACTGATCTCTAAAATTCAGAATTATGATTAAAGCGGCTATTTTATATTCACACATTCCAAATATAGATTATATTTGAAAAACTGTTGATGCGAATTCAAAAGTGACAGCTTCACGCGAGTGCAGAGGACTGCACAAAGAATGCGGAATACACGGCTGTGAATATATCAAGTGGAAATCTAAGCGTAACATGTTTTCTCGACTAATACATTTTGATAAATCCACGAATTTTGAGGGCCGGCCTGTAAGTTTAATGGCATTAGATTATATAACTGTTTAAGAATGCGACTGGTATATTGGAATACTGTTTAAAATAACACTTAAACCACGCATGGAGAAAGGGCAATGATGTCTTTGCTTTTTGCAACTCAAAACTTATAACAGACCTTGGGCGGTTACTTAGGTTGTAATACTGCTAAATTCAGAATTTACTCGAGAATAAAACTGTGGTAGATATAAATTATGCGAATCTGCAATTCGACAAGTCTTTAATGAGTCTATTTACATGTGTTTTCACAAAAAATATTCAAATATAGTCTATTTAACTCAAAACTGAAGTTGGTATCCCTTAGTATACAGTGTATGTTTACAAAACTCGTATAAATATATCACCGTAAGAAATCAGTCAAAAATGGAAAAGAATGCTGTACGAACTTGAATTTTCTACCAGTTTTTGCGACGCAGAATGGTATGGCTTTGTCTTGTGCACAGAGAAGTATAACTTTTACGCTAGTTTCCGGAAATATCAATCCAAATGAGATGACCGCAAGGGTAAACAACGGCATATAGACTGGGTTTTGTCAGAGTTATCCACAACTCGATTGTTATAATAATAGAATATCGCGAGTCCGACAGTGAGAACGGATGACGTTGCCAATTATTTGTGGGGACGTTCAAAACTTTTACTGCCTAGTGTTGACCTACTCACTTATCTCGTTTGCATAAAATGTGAGATTCCGTCTAATAATATAAGTTGAAGAACCTCACATTTATACAACAATATCTATATTTAACAATGAAATAGACAGTTGCATACATAGTCTATCGGCTCTGTCAAAGCCAAAAGCTTCTCAGAAAATTTGGACTACCGAACCCCACATTTCTTTTCTCTTTCAAATATTAATTCCATTTGAAAGTTCTAACAATATAATATTATTACAAAAAGTTATCAAATGGTCCCAAACTTTACTTGATGACATGTCTATTTACATGCAACGTAATAGAGACACTGATGAAAAAGAACTTGAAACCGAATAATTAATATCATAATGTAAAGTAAGAACATAAAAGCAAGTGATTATAATATTTTGAAATGATAAAAAATCAACGATTTATTTGCACGTCCAATTTTCCATATGTTATTTAGAAAAGAAGTAGGGGTTTAGTTTATATTTTTTAAGAAATATAAGAAAATTCAAACTATATAAAAGACTACTCACTGTGTTCAGTCCACCAAACGAAAATTCCAACAAAGAACAACCGAAGTTACAAAGTTTCACTAACTACACAAATACCTTAAAAATGGAATAACTCAATAACAGTGCAAAGTTAATATATTCCTCTAACTACACGCTTTGTCCCTTCTGAAAACTCTATAATAGCTACTTTTTCCATCTATTTTACTTCGGTACATAGACCAAGAATTCAACTTAAAATTATTTTCAGGTTGATTAATCGTAAGGATCTAAGTTCTATTGGTTGTTTCTCACCAAACATGTATTTCCCGCTCATGCACTTCAGAAATTTACTTCACAGTTATATTCAGGTGAAAAGAGACTACTTCAATTTCCTCTTATACCTACATGGGGTTGAGTGTTCACAATTATTAATGTCATTTAGCTTACTAAAATGGCATTGATGCGCTTAAACATATTTATGATTAATTGCTGAAATTATATTTTGGTGAATTATTCGATTTAACTGGGTTCCAGAATATACTAAATCTTTTTCAGCCCACGGTAATGTTTACTGAAAAATATCTAATTACGGAAAGTTAATCCAGGACTTACTGACAGATTTTAAAAATCTAAGTATGTAATTTTGGAAATCAAATACTAACAATGATGATATATCATATCCTACAGACTTTCTTGAAGCATAAGGAAAGTTAATATATTTCACGTGTTTGCAAGGTTGCCCACTCGTTGACAAGCATATTGGAAACTGATTAAAAATGATTAATGTAATTTTAATATTTAAGTTATACGATGTATACTCACTCAAACCTTTCACTTTTATAAATCAGCTGTTTACCTTTTGCATTTTTCAAAAAGCCATTATCACTTCTTATGCTTCAACGGCTAACCATCGCTCCGAATAGACCTACTCATTATTATATCGAAAAATAGTTAGTTCAGATTATATATACTACCAATAGATGACATTTAAAATTCCAAAAAATCACAACCCCAAAGCTAGGCTCAGAATACAATTTTTCAGATAATGATGATTAAAATCACAGACATCTCACATTACTTCCTGGTTGGAGCGACTCATTAGTCTTCAACCCATATTTTATTATAGCTGATAGTATTTATACCAATCTTAGAATATTATGTTATCTTCTATAATTTAAGTGATGAGATAGTTGAGTTTCAACAATATTTAGACATGCTAAAATAGTATTCAAGTGAATAGCAATATTTATAACTTCTGTTAGAAAACAAATAAATTGAATACGATTTAAGTTTAGAACGATATATTTATTACACAGAAGTCTAATAACATAAATTTATTTATATATGCTAATAATACATAGCTATCGTCAATAGATGTTTAGGTCCACAATATGAACGTGAATAGTTTCGCTCTTTTTGGATTAAATGTAAACAGCTAATTCATAAAAGATTCTATCTTAAATGTAACGTTGCAGTTTTAAGTTTTTGTAGGGGCGCTAGTTTGTATTATATGTGATGTCCAAGTATATAACGCCAGTTTGGTATTTATCGCTTTTGGATAATAGGTGTCTGCAATGGTGATCGAAGTTTAGTCAACTGTGTAGATTGAACTCACTTTTGTTCAATATAGAATTTAAAGTCAAAATTCGTCAGGTTTGGTGAATGTAATTAACTAACAATTAACAATATTTTCAATAAATGATTGTAAACTAAGTGGAAGTAATTTGGTGCAAAGCGAAACTAATGGATATATTATGTCTAAAGCTGTTCAAAATGTAACAATTATTATAAGTCACTTTTCGGTTTGCATGGACTCTACTTCACGTTTAGGTAAATTTAGCGTTCCTATAAATGTTATTGGCATAGAATCAATGCGCTGTGACATTTGTACAAACAAGTATGTTGTGTATGGAATATGCGCGGATCAATTATAGTACGCTGAATTGTTTAATGGGCGTGTTCTATGTGTTTATCCGTTTGAATTCGTTAACGATACATGTGCATGTGCAAGTGGTTATTTATTGAACGGATCTAAATGCATCAACGTATTAAGCGCTATAACCAACATGTAAAACTCTTTGAACAACGATCAAATTAAGAAGATTGAGCAAGATATCTCTCTCATTCAATCTGAAATATACGTGCTTGATCAGAGCATTGCGAATAATGTTAGCAACATTATTAATGCGGTTGGCGTTGACCTCTCAGCGTTGGAGCAAAATATTCTGTCGAACTTTTCAGAGGCGGAATACCATATCAGTGCAAACATGTCGCTCCTTGATGGAAGAATATCCGGAAACGTCTCTGCTATCTATAATGTGTTGAATTTGAATATATCAGATTTGGAAAACTATATAAAAAGCAATTATACTAAAGCTGATATTAACTTACAGTTAAATACGACGATTTTAGACTAGAGGATATATAACAACATCACTACACTAAACTAAAGTATTTTAAATAATGTATCCGCCATTAAATTTGTAATAATGCTATAATAAGAAACTATCAAGTAATTATATTTATAAATATATTGTGCGAATAAATTTGGGTTCCAAATGATAAATAATGTGTGTACTTAAGTTTCGTGTTAGATTTCTGGATAATAAAGTATAAATGGAGTATGTCAGTGTATTACTATGTTTTCCATTGTTTAAAATAATTTATGTATATGTCCAGCAAATTCATTGGTAATAAACAATATTTGCACTTGCAATATTACAGCTGGGTTGATAATGCAAAATAATGTTTGCGTTTGTTCAACAGTAAACGCCGTATTTATAAATGGTACATGCATGTGTGGAACAAATGCGGTCAATATATCTAATACGTGTGTTTGTCCTGTTAATTCTATGTTAATCAATAACGCTTGCGAGTGTAATGTCATTTAAGGATAGATTATGATTGCTGGAATTTGTTAATGTCCGTTAGGATACTCTGTGGTAAATAATTCGTGTAGATTAACTACGGTTATCATTTTAAATTCTGATAACACTGCTATGTGTAGCTAGGTTATATTTGTTAATACCTTCGATATTCAGATCGTGAGCTACACGATCGTCAGCGCGAACTTCAGCGGCGGGTACGTGTTCAACACCGCGACAGTAATACAAAGCGCGTTTGTTGACGTTTCAGACAACGTGTACTCCACGGTCAAGCCCCTGTTCCAGAGCCAGGCCTCGTTCACAAACCTGAAGATACAAGTCGGATCCCAGTCGGCTGCCGGCGGAAGCTTTCTTTCCAACAGCGACACGATCGTGATCAACTAGCTGAACATCATCTCCAGAGCTGGTAGTTAGATCACAGCCAGTTCCGGACAAGTTAATATATTAGTAACCTATTCTTCTAATGCTAATATTACTAATTTTTTGGTAAATTTATCATTTACGATGTCTTAATCTGGAATTGTTCTTATTAATTCTTTGACCAATAATTTGATTTTGACCAACTATCAAATCTTAGGAATCTATTAGAGTAAATCTACTGTAGCTTTTATTTCCGTTTTGGTCAGTTCCGCTTCAATCTCTATTACAAATTTGAACGCGATGCCCGAAATATTCAACGTAGGGAACAGTTCCTCGTTTTTGTTCGGCTCTGTTTCCACTTCAGTGGTGCTTGTAAACGAGGTCGCGATAGTTATCGGTTAAAATGCTGTGGTTTTAACTCAAATATTTTCTACGAGTTTGAACAGGTTTTATTTCGGGGGAATAATTGTTTAAGCAACTAAAACAGCTCTAACGATAAATAATTTGATTTCGAGCACGAATTTTACGTGCAGCACATCGTACGTGAAGCAATTTGGTTATTTAGTAGGTCAGGCGGTGCAAAGCGAGAACAACATAACTATTTCAAGCGTTTGCTTCAAGGGCCAGTTAGCTGGCAGCATTCAGCAGCTAATTAATGCCGGATTAATAGGCTATCAGGAGGGTAATGTGTCAATGTCCCAAGCAAGCATATTTTTGACCGTACAAAGCGTCTACCTCCAGAGTTTCGGAATTATCGGGTACGTGTCCGCGAATTGTGCGCTTCTGGAGCTGAACAAGATGAGCTCTTAATTCGTTACGCTTGTTGAAGCGTCCTCTTACGCGGGTGTTTCAGCGCTCATTGGGTGGCAGCTCTCCAAGAACTGCTCCATTTTGAACTCACTCGTTCACGAATGTAATTTGAGCTCTCAGTTCAACGTCGGGGGTCTCGTTGGTGATTCCAAATCTCTCGTTTTGCAAATTCTGAACGCGACTGTGAGGAACAGCAACGTGACCAGTTTCAGTTACGGGTGTGGGGGATTTATTGGATTGGCGATGAATACGAAGCTGACTATAAGAGATTCTTGTTTATTCGGGGTTAGGATCGTGAGCCCTAACGGAGACTACGGAATGGTTTTGAATAACAAGGGAGGAAACGTATTCGACGTGCAGAACTCAGGCTCGAGCGGGCAGAATTACATAAATAATGTGTTATAAGCAGTGTGCACGAGCTTCACTAACGTGGCCTCGGTAACTGGGTGCTGAAATGAGTGAGATGTGACATTTTTTAAGAGCTAATAGTCACTAATATGGAGTGGATAATAGTTTATCTTATTACTAATAATAGTATATATTTATCCACTCCAATATATAAATTTAGAGACTTTACAATTACTCTACAGAAATAAAAACCTAGATTTTATAAATAAATACTCAGAAGATATATGTATATATCATTCATTTTTATAAATATGAATAATGTATTTGGAATTTTCCTAAAACTGAACAACTTGGTATACAGTGTGAGTACTGTAAGAATCATCAGTCAATCTCAGTGACATAATAATATAATAACGTGACTCACCATGACTAAATTTTATAGCATTGATAAGTTCTATGGTTGTATTTAATTTCTGTTTTGGAGCGTTTTTAGTAGTTCAAAGACTTACTTAACTTATATCAACTATATTATCATAGAATGTAATCAATTAAATAACACTAAATCTATAAATAGAAAAGATTAAATATCATTAATGATATTTTTAATATTATAATTATTCTTATTATATTTCTATATTGCGTATGGTATTTTTAGTATATAATCTGTGAATTATGTTTTAAGACAACTATTTCTTTTACTGTTATATTCGTTCATATCATAAATTATAGTAGATTAATGTGAAATTATCATTTCTTTTTTATATTTTATTTTTCTTGTTTTCTATCAAATTACTATTTATATTAGTACATGCAATATATCTATTTTCGGTCATAAATCAAAATAAATTTCCATCCCCATATTTAACCTATGACATCAAAACGCACATACCACAAATGGAGCGACGAAGAGGTGATGCTGCTGTATCAGACCGTGATCGGGTCGAACCGCAACTGGAGAGTGGTGGAAAGCACTTTTCCGCAGTTCAGCCTGCTGCAGCTCCAGAATAAATTCACTTTGATCGAAAAGCAGTACCACCTGAAGAACATCTCCATAGCCGCTATCAACACCAAATTTAGCGAGGCCTCGTTTGCCAAAAGTTAGAATGTGGTGTCCAAAGTTAAGAAAGAGCCCAAAGCAGAAAACGAGCTGGTCTGCGAGACAGAGAACAACTCCTACAACAGCCAGCCAACGCTCCAAAGCCAGGTAGCGCTGCAAACCGCCACCATTCCGAACTCGAGCAAGGGCTACCACCACTGGACGAACGAAGAGACGTTGCTGCTCTACAAGACGGTCCAGAAGAACCGGAACAACTGGAAGGAGGTCATGAAGGCGCTCCCCCAGTTCTCGCTGCTTTAACTCCAGAACAAGTACGTGATGATCCAGAAGCAGTTCAAGCTGCGGATGAAGAACAAGTACGGCGGGCTGGACGACTGCGACAACCAGAGCGGGTACCAGCAAGACCTGGTGATCAGCGACGACACGCTGCAGGTGTTGTTGGATCTGATATCCAAGAAAGAATGACTTGGAAACCGAATTATGAACGGAATTAGCTACATGAATGAAAATATATTATTGCTAGAGTTTCGTTAATATGATATATTGGTACGTTATATTTATTTTAATACACTCTCATCTCGATTTAGCGAATCGGCGTTGAGTTTGCGATTCTGATTTCATCGATTGGAGTGTTTACGTTGTTGTTTGAATTCCTAGCTCTCATGCATATTCTAGTGTTTGTGTAACAATTCTTAGCAGTAAATCTGATTTAATGTAAAATTCATTCCAAGAACGTAAATAGATCGGTAGCGCAACTCCGTTCTAAAGCTCGATCTGATTCAAATTCATGCATTTGAAGACAAGTTGTATCCTATGGCTTTGCCTTCGGTTTAATAATCTTTTGGCATAAGGTTATATTTTGGTCATTAACATGATTAATGTCTCATTTGCCACAAATGATTGCTTAGATTTAATGTAAAATGAAATTTTAGAACGTACAATAAAAGGGGTCTGTATTCGAGGTAATGTAGACTACATTAAGCAATGTTTAAACATTTTCTTTTTTCCATTTTCCAAAATAAATTATAAAATTTGACCAGTTATGACAGAAAAATATTAAAAATCTGGCAATTTGCCAGAATCTAAAAATAGCCTGCCAGATTTCAATATAAACTGCCAATCTGGCAGCCAGGACAAAATTCTGGCAAACTTGAAGCCTTAAATGTAGTACTATTTTAGTCAAACTTTCTTGATTCTGTTACTTAGTTCAATCTGCGATGAAATTAAAATTTGAGTTTTGATTTAATGGATAAATGATAATATTTTTGTTATATACTTATAGATACATACTTATAAATACACTTACAAGTTTAAATGTAAAACATGTAGTGTGGTCTTCTGTAAATATTGTGATTTAGTGAATTAGAGATTAAAATAGTACTCATTAATCGTTATCTGTGTGAGCCACTCCGTTTTTGCAAATGCTAATGAGTTCCAAAAAGCGATATCACAAATGGACTGACGAGGAAACGGCGCTGCTTTACCAGACCGTCGTGAGCTCCCAGAAGAACTGGCGGATGGTGGAGAGGACCTTTCCGGGCATGAGCCTCCTGCAGCTCCAGAACAAGTTCGTGATGATCGAGCAGCAGTACTAAACGGCGTCAATACAGAACTACAGCTGCGAGTAGCTGAAGACGCTTTGCAGGCCAGAATTAGATTTAAATACTTACGGCGTCCAGAAGGAGAGGAAATACCACAACTGGACACAAGAGGAAGCGAGTCACCTTTTCAAGGCGGTCCAGAAAACGGGAAAGAACTGGAGGCAGGTCTAGTAGATGTTCCCACAATTCTCTCCGTTGTAAATTAGAAACAAATACGTTTCAATTGAAAAGCAAATGATGAGTTTGAGTTCGGAACTAGAGAGGGAAACGATCGTGAGTGAACGAAAGATTCATGATGAAAGCGACACCGAGGTCATTAAAATGATTTAGATTCTGATGAACATTAGTAAGCTAACTGAATGAAAAGTATTTTTATGTTATCTAGCTTTTAGATGTATTTAATAAAGTTGAACAGAAATGTTGACCAACTTTTTCATATTCTTGTTATATTTGTTCTTGTTATTATGTTATATTAATGTTGATATAGTTTAGTGAGTCATTTAATTTGTTATTAAATTTAAGAATTCATTTAAAATATTTGTAATTAAGGTGCGTGTTTGCGGGTTTTTCTCGCATGAACAATTAATAGTGTAAAATGTACGTAATTTACAAGCAAACCTAGTAAACCGGTCATAGTAATGCAATAATTATTTATTAATATATTACAATTTGTAAATGAAACATGAAACTTACTGATTATCAATTTTCTTTCCTTTCTATCAAGTTTAAAGCATGTACATTTTCCCCTAACCAAATAGCGTACTCAATCTCATGTATTTAGAACTAATTTTAGTTTCATTCTTGCTTAGGTACATACATATATACAATTTGAAGAAATTTGATTTTCATGCAAAATTTAACTACTGTAACGACTCAATTAACAAACTTTTAATCAAACGGTATTCTGAACGACCGCAGAAAAAGATCAAAATGAAAAATTCTTCTTTTTAACTGAAAATGTTAATAAAGAGTTGTTCAGAAGTTCAGGTTTTGACATGAGTCGTTTTATTCAACTCAATGTTTGAGATTCAATGTTAATTTCACTAATTCACACCACATTTAGTTTAATACATAACTTTACATTTTAATGATTTTTTAAAAGTTTAAAATACATAAAAAAATTATAGAAATTAAAAATAAAACACTAAAAAACACGTAATAAATCTATTTTCTAAAATAAATTTTGATAAATTTCCATCCCCATATTTAACCTATGACATCAAAACGCACATACCACAAATGGAGCGACGAAGAGGTGATGCTGCTGTATCAGACCGTGATCGGGTCGAACCGCAACTGGAGAGTGGTGGAAAGCACTTTTCCGCAGTTCAGCCTGCTGCAGCTCCAGAATAAATTCACTTTGATCGAAAAGCAGTACCACCTGAAGAACATCTCCATAGCCGCTATCAACACCAAATTTAGCGAGGCCTCGTTTGCCAAAAGTTAGAATGTGGTGTCCAAAGTTAAGAAAGAGCCCAAAGCAGAAAACGAGCTGGTCTGCGAGACAGAGAACAACTCCTACAACAGCCAGCCAACGCTCCAAAGCCAGGTAGCGCTGCAAACCGCCACCATTCCGAACTCGAGCAAGGGCTACCACCACTGGACGAACGAAGAGACGTTGCTGCTCTACAAGACGGTCCAGAAGAACCGGAACAACTGGAAGGAGGTCATGAAGGCGCTCCCCCAGTTCTCGCTGCTTTAACTCCAGAACAAGTACGTGATGATCCAGAAGCAGTTCAAGCTGCGGATGAAGAACAAGTACGGCGGGCTGGACGACTGCGACAACCAGAGCGGGTACCAGCAAGACCTGGTGATCAGCGACGACACGCTGCAGGTGTTGTTGGATCTGATATCCAAGAAAGAATGACTTGGAAACCGAATTATGAACGGAATTAGCTACATGAATGAAAATATATTATTGCTAGAGTTTCGTTAATATGATATATTGGTACGTTATATTTATTTTAATACACTCTCATCTCGATTTAGCGAATCGGCGTTGAGTTTGCGATTCTGATTTCATCGATTGGAGTGTTTACGTTGTTGTTTGAATTCCTAGCTCTCATGCATATTCTAGTGTTTGTGTAACAATTCTTAGCAGTAAATCTGATTTAATGTAAAATTCATTCCAAGAACGTAAATAGATCGGTAGCGCAACTCCGTTCTAAAGCTCGATCTGATTCAAATTCATGCATTTGAAGACAAGTTGTATCCTATGGCTTTGCTTTTAGTTCAAGAATCTTTTGGCATTGTTGATA
Source organism: Hexamita inflata (assembly GCA_963988835.1). Classification (NCBI taxonomy): domain Eukaryota; phylum Fornicata; order Diplomonadida; family Hexamitidae; genus Hexamita; species Hexamita inflata. Next base: position 55,617 of record CAXDID010000838.1, on the reverse strand, counting down.
AGGTTTCAGTTGAGCTAGTCACTATATTTTTGAAATAAGATTTGAATATTAATAAAAAAACAAACAAGTTGTTATTGTTAGATTTAATGGAGGATGTAAAATCTTAAACGCATACTTTATGATATTACATGAGTTGTGTTGTAACTCTGATAACTTTTTTTGATAATTTGAATATTGTAAAAAGTGTTAAAACCCATATACATACATATCAGCTACTGTACACATTTGTAGCAACAAAAATTAAAAAAGTTTAACAGAAGATTGATTTAGAAAATATTTTTGATAACTGTTGTCTAACAGCTAAAAGACTAATGTTTAGACTAATATTTTTTAGAGTTTATAATAATTTAGAAATTTACTGAAAATTGTAATAGAATTAGTTAATAAAGAAGGAAGAAGCTGAAAAGCGATACATTTTCTCTTAAATAAAATTCATTTCTATTGTTTATAGATATTCAGAAATTTAGTGGTATCAATAAATAATAAATAGCGAACAGAAGCTATCACAAGTTGTCCGCTATCTATTCTGTGTAAGCCACTCCGCAATGAGTTCCAAAAAGCGATATCACAAATGGACTGACGAGGAAACGGCCCTGCTCTACCAGACCGTCGTGAGCTCCCAGAAGAACTGGCGGATGGTGGAGAGGACCTTTCCGGGCATGAGCCTCCTGCAGCTCCAGAACAAGTTCGTGGTGATAGAGCAGCAGTACTAAACGGCGTCAATATAAAACTACAGCTGCGAGTAGCTGAAGACCATCTGCAAGCCGGAATTAGATACAAATACTTACGGCGTCCAGAAGGAGAGGAAATACCACAACTGGACACAAGAGGAAGCGAGTCAACTTTTCAAGGCGGTCCAGAAAACGGGAAAGAACTGGAGGCAGGTCTAGTAGATGTTCCCACAATTCTCTCCGTTGTAAATTAGAAACAAATACGTTTCAATTGAAAAACAGAACCAGAATTTAAATTGTTCACTTGAAAATGAGCGAGAACCAGTTCAGAGCGAATAAGTGGTGGACACAACGCAGCTGATTACAGATCTCATGAATTTGGCAAAGCGAATGGAATGAAAATATTAGACAAAGCTAAAACTGAAGATTATCACAGATGTGAGTCACTTTACATCATTGAAAAGTTTGTTTATTTATATTTATGAATGCAAAAGCAAGTGCCTGTAATATATATATAACGTTTCTTAATATTCGATTATACTTATACCCTTTTATTATTTTAATTTTTGATACTAAATTAAATTTCTCAATAGTAATTTGTAATTTATGATTGTTTTATGTTTCCTGTTTTATAATATTAATACCACATCATCGAATGAATAATAATGAATCAAATTTGGAAAAATAAGATCAGCTTACAGTACTTTCTCCTATTTTATCGAAAACACATTTATTAACCGTGCCACAACCTCTTCCTAACCGGACAGTTCTAAATTCTGAAGATAATTGTAAAATTATCGGGCTAGAACCTCTATCTTGTTGCACTAATAAATAAATGGTCAAAAAGATATAAAAACTACTTAAATTTACCATTAAACTTGATGAATACCTAGACTACTTGAATAATTGCTTTAAATAAAACGATGAAGTATATATTAGAATATTTAGAAATTATACTGCTCTTAGAAATATCGTTATATGGCTTGTTTGATTCTTTTAAAACAAAATAGCAATTTTAAACAACTACAATGTACACTGTAATAATTATTTTTCTTACTTACTCTTTACTATGTTGTGATAGTGTATTGATAAATCTCTAGTAACTTATAGATACACTGACATTTAATGAAATTATGCAGTAGAGCATTAGACAGTTTATTATTAGTTACCTATAAAAATGTAGGGAAAATAAAATAACTAATCATTCTATTATATTTCAGTTTATAACAAAAATTATATGCATTACAGCAGCATAGTAATAACTAAGCTACATTTTGTTATAAAGTGAGTATTGTTTATTATTCCAACTTGAAATAATTAATTTATTCAGTGAAATGAAATATTATTTATAATTTATTTTACCATTTTTATGACATTAATCGATTAACACTTCACAGAATGCCAGAAATAGACGAACTCTCTAATCATCTTCTGAAAATTCTTTTACCGTATCCAGTTATAATGTAAGTAGATTAAGTCAAGGGTTCAAGTAGCATGTCTGATGCCACTGTAAGATTCACACATTCAATGGTTTCATTTTCATAGGACACCTTTACTGCAAAGGTGAAATATGGCGATATATACTCTGTTTCAATTTTAGACAAAGAAAATGTAATTTTACGAGTATATCAGTACATGATTCCAGACAGCGTATATTAAATAGATATTAGCTAAAAATCAATATAGGATGTCAATATTAAAACGTAAAATGCCCCTTTATTTGTTAACACAATATAATATCGTGTAAATATTTATAGGCTGTGGACACGTAGATTGTAATCTGGAGTTATCAAAACTGCTCTTAGATATCCATTAACACTCACATAATTAAATTAAAATAGAACACTATTCGGATAAGTTTCTGCAGAAACTTTAGTTTAAATATCAGATTGTGTTAAAGAATTCGGATTCTCTAAAAATCGAATGAATTTTAGTTTATTTAAAGGTGATTTTGTACCTATTGAAACTAAATTTGACTCTTCTCTGTAAAATTGGAATAATAGTTGGCCTTGGTCAAAAAATTCTAGTCAATAAAGTTCTGATTATTCACAATAGCAATATTCTGAGTATTCATAAATATCAGCTCTTGAAAGACGAAGAAGTGATAGAAGCTCAAGCATGGGTAATCAATCGATTGGTGGTTCATTAATGCAAGAATTCGAAACATAAATTGCAATGAGTAATCAAAATGCTATGGGTACTATGCTAACAGATGTATTAACCACAAGAGACAAGCTTAAAAGATTTACAGGTCAAACAGAATAAACCAGACTTAAAACTGTTATAGATTATTGTTTTCTTAATTCTAAAAAGATTTTCAAAGTTTACAAAGATCTTGTAAGTGAAGTACTAAGTAAAAAGAATATGTCATTTGGCGATACAGCGATGCTTATTAGAGATCAAATTGAAAGAATCAAAAACACCTTAGTAAAAGAATATTGTGATGATATCTCTAAATTTTAGGTTATTAGGGAATTGGCTATCGAATCTATTGAAGCATTAGATCCTGTGTAAATTGATGATCTTGCTTCTATTTCTGTAGAAGAAGCTGTTTTCGGAAGTATTTTTGCAAATATATTCAAAAAATGTAAAGATGAAAGAGCTGTGGAAGATCAAGACTTTTTCTTTAAATGTGAATAGATGAACGAATCTGCTGATTTATATGATTTGTTAGAGATACCAATGAAACATCGAGATCCTTGTGATTATCAGCTAGCCGTAAATGAATTGTAATAACTTGACTCTGCAGTTAATTTTCATCCGAGACACTTTTTAAATTGTCTGGTAGAAACAGTATTTGCAATTTAGCTAACGGTAAGATTTTCTACTCCATGTGGTCTTTAGGCTACCTCTCCTGAACAAGTTACACTTGCTGCAGATGATTTGATCCCAATTCTCAGTTTTGTTTTTGTGAAAGCACGACTATAAAATGCTATTACTGTATACTAATTGTGCGATTAATTAATTGATGAACGGATTAGAAATGATGAATATGGGAATGTTCTTATTCACTTTTGCATGGTTGTTGAAACTATTAAGTAGGTTGAGATATAAATGTGAAAACGGTGTTTTTATTATCATCTTTAATGAATCAACTAAAATAAACCTTCAATACAATCTTTTGAAAGAGTATTGTATAATAACTATTAATAATTTGCCTTCTTTCTAATTTATTCCATATTTATAATATTTTCTTACTGGCAAAAGCAAATAACAATCTTGGAGTTTCAAAAGAGTATAAATTTCATCCGATGATTTCGTTTCATTCATTTATAAGTTAAAAGGAAAAATAATAGTATTGACTTGTTCATCTCCACTTTATACCGTTAATAACAAGAAAAAATAGTAAAATATCACTTTGAGGTTTTGGGTTTGATTTGTCTTTCTTTTGGTCCTTCTTTTGTTTCATCTTTTTCTTTTATTTTGATTTTAGGGGTTTCTTCTTTCATTTTATTTTCCGTTTTTGGATTGTTTTCATTTTTGATTTCTTTTGATTCGTTTTTCGATTTGTTTTAGTTTGAAATTGTTTTCATTTTGACTGTTTCTTTTTTAAACGTCAAATCTTTGAATTTATCTCCGTTTTCGGGAATTTCGTTCAGTTTCAAACGTGTTTCGGCGATGTCGAAGATTTGTTTAAGTTCCTTTACGTTCTTTCCACTTTCAAATAGCTTTTTAAGGTCAAGGGGCTGCGGCTACTACCGAATTAGTTTTTCCAGGTCGTCCTGCATGCGAATTATATCCAGTTTAAGGTTTTCTGTTTGTATATTTAGTTTATTTTTTATTTTCTGTGATTGTGGTGTTTTAGACTCTGTGAAGGACTTCTGCAAAAACTAACTGTTAATCTGAGAACTGGTCAGAGATTGCTTTAACTGAGGTGACTATGTTGTGATTGTGAGAGGAGCACGAACAGAAGTTAGAAAGATATTTTCGAAATACAAGAGATTTGGAATAATGTCCTTGCACGTAGCAGAATAGTAGAAAATATGTGTCACAGAGGTGTGCACTTCAAATATATCATTCAACTGAAGTAAAATGAGATTGTTCGTTAGAAAACGATGGTTTTACTTTAAATGCTCACTGTAGTCAATGAAATCAACCGTAAACTAGTCATACAACTAGAAATTAATGAATAAAATGCAAAATGAGGACTCAACCGAAGACTACTGTTTCAACTTCAACTTAAATAGAAAATGACGCTAATAATTTGGCGCATATGCCTGGAGAAGCTTTGCAGGAGAAAATTAAGTTTGCAACTCAACCAGATTATCCAATGGCTTTGAACATAGAACATCATGAAGCTAATTGTTTTCAATCTCAGCCATTGAAAACTTAATAATTGATGAATTTACTTATTTAGCGTGTACAAATGCTGAATCTACTAATTAGGTAAGATTTTCGTAAAAATCAGGTATATTTCCGGTAGATATCATCAATTAATTTTCACCTTCACAAAAATGTTAAATAGTTGGCTACCATATTTCAGTTTCTATCTATTTTTTGTTCTTTTTAAGAATAATATCTGTAAATTGGATGGGTGGCAGTTTTTCATTCTCAAGATCCAGAACATTATCATATAGTAAACAAGATGATATCATGGTTGTGGTGTGAAAAATTATTAATATTTAATAAATTTGATTAAATAGAATGTATAGTAAGGTTTTGCATGTTATAAACAAATGAATACATAATTAAAATAATTATCATTAGATATCGTTTTAGTGAGTTTCTTTTTGTTCGTATATTGTATATTAACTACTTGATACTAGATCTATGATTTGTTATACAGTATTATTTTTGAACATGTTACTTGTTCTCAATCGCTCGTGTTCCAATGTCTTTTGCTTTTATCTTTATTTTTGTAACGTAGCGAATTTATTTTACAATTACAAAAGTGAAAATTGAGGTATGGTCTACTGTATTTCTATCCAACTTATTGTTAATGTTTTATATTTTTTAATGTAATTCTGAACGGTTTTATATAACAGAATAGATTCTTATTCGGTCCATTTATGATATTATACCCGTTTTTAGTTTTATTAATTGTTGCCAATTTCGCTTTAATCAAATGTGCTCGGTATGTAAAATACTTGAATTTGAGGGAAACTGATGTAGTCATTTAACATTCATATATAAAAAAGATTTTTTGTGTTTGGATTTTGTACCACTCCCAATTTACGCCAAATTATCAAAATTTTACAACTTGAACGTGGTTCAAGATAAAAGACAGCACAGTTGGGATAGTAATTTTCTTACACTAGAACATCTATAATTTTAATTTCAGTTATTCAAAATTAATATTAGCGTAAATACAGAAATTCACATCGAAATACTACCCATAAGATTCAATTTTGAGTAACAATAAAATATTTTGTCGATAGGCCTGATGTGATATAATGGCTGGCGCAATTTGAACAAGTATGTCAGTTTTTGTCAAAATAGTTAGTTATGCTTGAGCTGGACTCAATTTGGGGGTAACTTCAAATGTTGTATTTCACTGTGACGGTACTCCAAATATAGTTGTAGTTGGACTCGAAGAAATAAGTTATGTCCCCAATATTCAAAATAATAATTTGGAGAATCAAAATTTTACAAAACTGTAAGTTTAATAAGTTAAGTTAGCTCCGCTATTACAAGTATGATATAATTTATTCTTTTAAATACTATCACATAGGCGAGGCCAAGATATATTTATTCCTTCACTTATTAATCTAATATTTCACAAATGTCGAGATAAACAATATTAGAGGCCTAAATGATAGCGTTAAATAATAATATACAATGCTATTATACGAACTACATTATAAGTTAAATAGTGTTCTTTACGTGCTTTATCTTTTGAATCAAATAGGGAATATATTCTATAATTATGAGGTGGGAAATATTCAAAAGAGTTTTATTAAATATTTAGATAGCAATAGATGTTAAAGCTATGGTATATTATTTTAGTGCTTATAGTGATAAATGGCTTACTTAAATTTAGTTTTGTATTTTGTGTAGTAAAAAGTTTGAATAAAATATAAATAAATTTAAACCATTTAACTTTGCGGTTAATATCTACTTTATCAAGATTTATTTAAATTGAACTTAGTATATATTACAATTTAATCCAAATTTAATATGTATTTGATTGTTAACTAAATACCATTAAGTTTCATCCCCTAACAACATAATGTATTTTTATAACTAATAACTAATAGTATGTTGAATTATCGTTTGTAGTTTCTATCAGTAAGACAGAAACAAATTATACCACTTATTAAGATATTATGGGAACTTATATTTATCATTAGTGTTCATAGTCGCCGTTGTAATGGTTATTATATTAAAGAGTAATTATAATATTCACAAAATATATTTGATACTTTTCATGTGATATACTGTATTTAGAAATACTCAGCAAATTTAATATCTTTGAAGAAACAATTTATTGCATATATGTAATTTTTGCTACGTTATAATTATAAATATATATGTAGCTATGCTCTATGTTTCGTATTTAGTTCTAAATTGGATGTACAATATTGTTGATGTGGACGTTATATCAAAAGTTGCTTAGCACCTGCAATATCCCATACATCACAAACATCTTTTTACAATATTTACAATATTAAATTAATACAGAATACTAGTTAAAGTATTTTGAGAAATGTACCTCAAATTATGATTTCAGTAACTTGTGACACATATTAAATATAAATATTTTTATTATGCAATTTCGTTTCTTTTTAAATATAAAATCTAAGTCGAAGTTACCCCCAAGTTGCTGATTATGATTAATAGCTCATATTACTAAATCGAAAAATGTAATAATTTTCACTATTTTAATAACTTGGACCGGAGATAAGTTCCATAATTTATAACAATATGTATGAATTAGTCGTACTAAAATTAATCAAAATAGAAAATGAAATAGTTCTAAATGATGTAAGCCTCAGAAAGAAAAGCAAAAAGCAAATTTCTTGGAGTGAAAACATAAATGCTGAAATTAAAAACTTCAAACAAAATTTCACTTGTTACTAGATGTGTATTACAATTTTATAGTAAATCAGTTCCAACTCTTCTAAAAGCATGACTGAGCATATTTCTTTAATCCTTAAACGCCCGTCGGGCGTTTTCGGGCTTTGCGTTTTTCGATACCCTAATATTTCATAAAACTTCTTCTTATGGTCGGACCGGGACAACTGGATATTTAAAATATTGTTACCACCTCTTTAACAGAAAATGAGAAATATTCAACTTGATGATTGAAACAAATAAAAATCAAAACAATAATAAAATCTAGCAGAATACATGCACTTCAGACATGCAGTATAATATAATTAGTCTTTAGTTTGTAGTTTACGACAGTTTTATGAAAAATAATAAATTTTTGATTAAAATCAAATACCATGTGAAAACTTAATACAAAATGTAAAGAAATACGATTATTATTGCTACACTGTGACATAAAAAATTACTTCGCTTTACTAGCAAGTAAAGTAAATTATATGATATTTTATTCTTTATGGAAGTTTGTTAGTAATGGTAGTAAATTATAGCAGTAATCAACATTAGAACAAAAATGTTATACCAGAAAATCTCATATTTTATAAAGCTGAAAGAAATAATGATAACAAATATGAAATCATGAAACAAAAAATAGCTAATTAGATTGAGTTAATGCATTATGATGCTAAGTAAAATAGTAATACTAGTATTATGTAACTATTGAAACTCAAGATGTTATCAGTGCGTTGAAAGAATTATTGTGATTCAAATTTTTACTATTTAATTAGTAATATAACAATATTATAAATTAATAAATTATAATATGCTAGTATAATATCTAAAATTTATAATATTTTAATAAGTCCACTTCACAACCTAATTTAAGTCATAACTTGAGTTTATCAAAATATTTTAGGTAAGGAAATTAACTCATACAAAAATTTGGTGTTAGAACTTGGTCACAAGTTACTTTCCCCAATTATTATATAATACGGATAATGTATATTTTTTCGATTTTTCTGAGTTATGAATCTTGACCAATATAGTATAAATACAATAAATTATATTATATATGTTATTCTGAATTAGTACGTATTAATTTATCCATTTGAATTCCTCCTGTAACTACATGGTGAAAACCCGAGTAATGAAAATAAAAATAACAAATACGAAGACAGCATCAATATGGTGTCACGAAAAATATAGTTATATATTATGTCAATATAATAAGCAGTTTGTTTTCAATTATCTTTTTCAAGAATCAAAATATCTATATAAATATATTTTGAATTTTTCTGAAATGTAAGTTAGTTATAAATATTATAATAATTTTGATACAAGTTATCATCGTATATTAATATTATTATTTAATGCATGGATGTAATCAAGAAGTCAAGAAATCGTTTGTTCATACAGTGCTGGGCCCTCGAAATGCTTTTTTGAATTAGGAAGAAGAATGAAGTTTATTATTTGAATCTTACTTATGTCACTGTCCGGCTCAATAATGAGTGTGTTCTCCCTCCTCATCAATGCACTCACTAACTCTATTTACTATTGATTTGTAAAGTGCTTCAATCACATCAAGGCCTGGTTGAGCCTTGGATAGCTGTGCTACAATAATTAAAGTATATAACTCTGTATATACTTCAATAATAAGTTTCAACTTTACCTAACGTTGTATAATTTAACAATCAAGAAAATTGATTTCTCATTATGAAATGGAAGTGGAAGATCATAAGTAAAATAACTGTTGTTTTAGAGTAGCATCAATATATTATTTAATGCTGGGCCCGACTAACCCACTTGATTCCATTCTTCAAGAAACAAAAATGCATTCATTATTTGAATATTGAGAATGAAAGCGACTGTAACTACCTGAATTATAATTCTAATTAAGCGAAGTACCAATACTTCATCTTGAGCTCCCGGTTGAGATTGAAAGAAAAAGTCCTCCATTGTTTTTCGTGATTAAGAAATACCTAAAATCGTTCAGATTGACCCAGTTGAAGATGAACACCGAGGTCCTCTGCAGGTCCAGTGCTTGCGCTACTAGTTATAAATTACATATTGCGTCCGTATACCAATCATTGGATCCTCTTATTCTTTTCTCCAATCAGGCTTAACTACCATATATTTTCGAGATAAAATCTTTCATAAATTAGCTTTGTTGACTAAAACGTAGAAATTACACAGGGACATCTTAAAAAAGTGATATAACTAGTTCAGATTGGTACAATATTTTATGAATTCCTCCGTTGGACCCAGAAATGAAGAGAATACAAACGCTTCAGAACTGCCTAAGTTTGTTAAGTGAATTAGTTGACCTTCCCTAAACATCTTCTACCGTGTTTATTTTTGTCATTGCCGTCCTTTTATTGCATGTGGTAATTTCTATTTTTCCTTTTTGGAATATTAAATACCGACTTTGAATAGTCGATTATGGTCTAATACGATCGAAATCTTATTTTTGGCCCTCTTGTGTTAATGAGTAGTTCATGAATAATCTCCAACTTGAGATTATTTATTGGAATTTGTCATCCGCATTAGAAGTGGCAAAATATTTTAATATATAATTACTCACATAGTAAACAAGAAAAATCATTTCCACATCCCATAACTGTATTTTCGTATCTGGGCTGACTGGATATGGAGTGAAATTAAAAAATGAACTATATACAACCTCTCACTAGTACATAAATTATATTGGTTTGCCTCTATATTCTATTTTTATTTTTCGAAAAACCTCTGTGGGTGTTTAAGGATTAATATTCGATTTCTAAATTATAATATAAATTCATAACTTCTTTTTAGTTATAGACATTTTGTACTATTTATTATTGATTTCCGTTATAATTACTAGTTTGTGTTGTTTTTTGTGGTAGTTTTGTATCATTATAGTGTCTGAATGAAAATAGTAGTTAACAAAACAATAGATTAAATAATTATTAATGTGCTAAAATCATACTAGTATTATATTCAATCAAACAACACCTAAAACTATAATTATTATAGGTATAATTATTATAGGCAATAATATTATATTATAACATGATAATAATTTTATAAATAATCAGCAAGGAGCATTTATTTTATAATATGTTATATATAAGCAAATATGTGCGACGTAAATTAATTTAACATTTTCACTTCTTAAATGAATTTGAAATTAAAAATTTTATGTAATGACTAAATAATATTGAATTAGTAGTTTAATAAAATCGCACTCATTACTCAAATCGAACACCATAAAATTTTTAGAACTTTAAAATATATATTAATCCAAATTCAAATGTTGTAATTTTAGTTTCCAGAATTTGAAAACTATGAAAAATAGAAATGTTGTTACTTTCAACAATTTGACTAATATCTAGCATGAATTATTCCTTAAATTATTCATATTCTATAATTGTAATCATTATATTTACAGGGCATCAATAGTGTTGTAAAATAGAAACATACAAAATCGATATTAAACTTGAGATCCAGGTTCAAGTGACAAGCGGCTTCGTTAACTTAAAGAGTATACTAGCTTAATAGAAAATTAAATTAACTCAATCACCACACTTTTATTTGAGATATTTTTTATAGAAATTAATATAACAAAATTGAATTAAATTAAACATTTGAAGTTAAGCGAAAATACTAACTGCATAACCAAATATATAATTTACGCTTTCAATAATTTCAAATATTATTACATATTAAATTATTTTACGTTACTAAATTTTTCATATTTAAGACATTAAAAGTACGATGATTAATCAAAAATGGGAAATATAATTACTTTTGTTCTTATATAATATTGATAACGCAAGAAACTTGAATTATTAATTTTGAAAGAAATTATTCCAATTTCTACCAACAGCAATTTACAATTTAAGTTATAACTTTCATCCTTACGATTAAATCGCTGTCAATAAATGTATTAACTCAATTCCTCAACTAAGAGGTTCATTAAATGAATGTAGATGATTATAACTATAAAATTATGATAAAAAATATTAATTTGATGTGGAAGAATTAAAAAATTTATTTAATAGGGGGAAATACTTAGTTTCTTAATTCGACGGTTATATTACTATTCTTAGATGCTAAATTTATAAATTACGAAAGTTCTAATAATCTGTTTAAATATTTTGTGATCTTGAGACTAAATTTACGGAATTAAAATCATGCAATACCATAATTACTTATTCAGTCATCATTATAACTAGAGAAATTTATAACATATTTCTAGCTCTTTAAATAGAAAAGTTATATCGATTTGCTCTGATATTTTATAAATATTCAGGTTACAGTTATCTAATTAAGTAATGAAATTTGTTATAGTTGTTATTTTGTTTAAGATTAACTAGTTTTTATTTGTTGATGGAAAAATTAATTATTGGCTAAAAATCAAAAAATACAAAATTGTGATAATTATTAAAGATGAACTTGAAGCGATGAATTAATTACAGTGATGGCCATTATTATAGTATTATCTAATGAGTATACAAAATCCGTTGAATTACGTTTGCTGTTGGATCCTATCATCTTTAAAATCAAATTATTTGAAATATTCTTGTCCTTGATAGAATCGCTTTTGAAAAATACTACTTTATAAAATGTAAGGTGACAATATAGGTCGATATTAATTTAAATAAACATCTTTGAAAATTGGTTTGAGAAATATTATTGTTAAATAATTGTGACTTTTTGTTCTTTTATATCAAACAATAAAATAAACAATTATCAAAATATAATAAATTCTACAAGAGATCATTTGTGCTAAAAAGCGCTTGTCACTTGAACTTTAAAATTTCTAGGAAACGATATTTAACTTCAAATAAGTTGTTAAGAATTTTGTATTTTTTGATGTTGATCATTAATGCAACAGTAGATAAACTAAAATGAATTGAATATAGTTATAACTTGGCTCAACAGATTAAATCAATTATAAGAATATTCAAATTGTATGTGTAAAAGTTAGAACACAAAAAAAGATGATAGAAATGGATAAATTTTAAAGTTGAATAAAAATAAAAATAATATAATTCTGTCACAGATATCAATCCTTACTAACATAATTATTTTCGTTTCCCCCAATATCAATTATTTTTGAAAATATTGTCATGTATATTATAGGTGTAAAAGTAATAAACTATATTATTAATATAGTCTTATTACTTTTTAATAATGATTTACTATCAAATTTTGTTATATATCTCAATCTTAAAACATAAAAATCTTTCACTATTTATTCATTCTGTTTACTTCCTAATATTTGTTAGAATCTGTATAAGTTTCGTGGCATCCGTGTCATTGTCATCTTGAATCTCTCGTTCGTTCGCCATTGTTTCCCGCTAAAGTTCCGAACTCAAACTCATCATTTGCTTTTCAATTGAAACGTATTTGTTTCTAATTTACAACGGAGAGAATTGTGGGAACATCTACTAGACCTGCCTCCAGTTCTTTCCCGTTTTCTGGACCGCCTTGAAAAGTTGACTCGCTTCCTCTTGTGTCCAGTTGTGGTACTTCCTCTCCTTCTGTACGCCGTAAGTATTTATATCTAATTCCGGCTTGCAGATGGTCTTCAGCTACTCGCAGCTGTAGTTTTATATTGACGCCGTTTAGTACTGCTGCTCTATCACCACGAACTTGTTCTGGAGCTGCAGGAGGCTCATGCCCGGAAAGGTCCTCTCCACCATCCGCCAGTTCTTCTGGGAGCTCACGACGGTCTGGTAGAGCAGAGCCGTTTCCTCGTCAGTCCATTTGTGATATTGCTTTTTGGAACTCATTGCGTATATGGAGTGGATCACATAATTATTAGTGTGTGCCATGTTTCAAGGTTCACTATTAACATATTTAAATATTGATCTAAAATTTAAAAATAATAATATATATTTACAAAAGAAAACATTATCTATCAATGTAATTGAATATTATATACAATAATAAACATTTTGTTGAACTAGTATATTATTAAACTTTTAAATTTAAAATATATTAGTTAAATGTTGCTTCTAAAATTTTTGTTATAACTGTAACGAGTATATAAATATTCATAATTATCAATGATAATTATGTATATACCATAAGATAAAGTAAAATAGTTACTTGATATTAAAAAGATGTTAAATCACACATAGAAATAAATACATTAATGTTGTTACATAAATTAAGAAGCATAAGCACTTAGATTGAAACAAAGATGAAAACCATTTAAATTAACTGGAAAATTATCAAAAATACTAATATAATATTATTAAAATATATATTATTTTTACTTGGTCATAGTAAAATAACTAGTATATATTTATTTATTGCGTTTGGATGTATTATTGGATTGTTGCTGTTGAGTGAGTCATGTTATTATGTTATGTATATAGAAAACAGTTATTTAGCTAATTAATGTAAATGTTAATAATGATCATTAAATTGACAATACAAACTACATAAAAACAATAATCAATTATGTGTGTGATTGAATTACTTTATATTATCAAAACTTTTTCACATATTTATAATTACCTTGTTCCCCGCTCTAAATTTAGAAGCATAGCGCGTAGCCGCTGATACACTAGTCTCAATAAACTTGTCAGCTATCCCAAAGATTATCACAAAAGTTTTTCACGTGTTGAACTAACTTAAGTTGTCTGAGGTGGCTAATAAGAGTGACAGACTGTCACTTACAGTCTTTGAATAATGGTATTGAGATTAGCTTGTGGGTGTTTCAGAGTGTTTGGATTCATGGATTATTATAATTTATGAGGTGAAATGATAAAATTGAGCCTTTGTATTGATCAGCTAAGTGAGTTATTTATAATATGATATTCAATATTGTAAATTAGCTTTTTTACTTCTTTAAGTCATTTTATTCGTGAATAATGCTTTTATCCGAACGAAATAAACACAGCTCATTCAGCTAAGAGTTGTTATCATTCATTATCCTCTTCAAAATCATATTCACCAAAAATCAAAACAATGCGCGTCTTTTTCCTTTTAATGATAAATGCACCGTTTAATAATAAGCTGAAAACAATAATGTGATCCCACGAACTTTAATAATAGTTCATAAGTTCACAAAAGTTAACGCTGAAATAATTCAGTTCCACATTAAGCCGAGAGAGTTCATCAAAGCCCCGTTTCAAATTATTATTATTTTGATTGAGATAATATTGATTGAGATAATAATCACAAATTACTTGTTGCCTTACAAGACAGTACTACACACACAAAATAATAAAATGGAGTGGAATTAATAAAATAATAGCTTCAAATGTGCTATACGTGATGTTGATACTGTTGCACGTATGTTATCAGCTTAAATCTAGATAAAATATTTAAAACGACAGTTTATAGATGTTTAGCATGACATTAAAGTTCTGAGATCCACGATTTAAATGTCAGTATGTATAGAATTTTGAAATTAAAATATGTAGAATATGAATATTAATTTAAACACATTATTGCAGTACAATTACATATGTATATGCAGTCCTATTATTATAATTCAAACTAAGTCACTAAAGATTATAAATTTTGTTCAAGAGCCTAACTAACTCGGATTGTTTGATAAGGTTATTTTGGAGTTGCTGATAGTTTTCTCAGCCATTCTAGCACCTTCATTCCTTCTTGGAAATGAGATCCAACAACACCTGCAGCGTGTCGTCGCTGATCACCAGGTCTTGCTGGTACCCGCTCTGGTTGTCGCAGTCGTCCAGCCCTTGCTTGTTCTTCGTCCGCAGCTTGAACTGCTTCTGGATCATCACGTACTTGTTCTGGAGTTAAAGCAGAGAGAACTGGGGCAGCGCCTTCATGACCTCTTTCCAGTAGTTCCGGTTCTTCTGGACCGTCTTGTAGAGCAGCAGCGTCTCTTCCTTCGTCCAATGGTGGTAGGCCCTCTCTTTCTTTTTGTTATCTAGATGCACACTATTGTGATTAGTGTTTGTAATAACAGTTTCAGAAGACCATAAACTATTGTTTGATTGTTGTTCATTTTCTTAATAGTTTTTAGTTATATGTTAGTGAGATTCTTAGATGCTATACATCTATCGACGACACTATTTCAAATCATCATGATTGTTCTTAACATTTTTAATGTTATATTATTAGTCGATGATGGTGAATTTATTTTGCAGTTGAAGCAGACTGAAGTTAGGAAACGCGCGCTCAACCATTCTCCAGTTTCTATCACTCTCTAAAACTGTTTTGTACAATAGTACGGCCTCTTATTCAGTCCATTTGTGATACGTCCGTTTACTCATTTAGTTAAGAGGTGGTTGAGTGTGCTATAAACTGATGGATCGTCTTATTAATTACAAAATGATGCAAATAAATAGAAATTATAATTATAAATTTCATAAATCCAGCACATTAAATCAAATATCTAGAAAACTATAGGTGCATAAAATTCATATTAGAATGAAAGAATCATTTTAACAATAGTTTTATTTAATGGTTCACAAATAAAATATTTTTAATTTAACTATGGACCATAGTCATATTTGTTTTAAATTCTGTATCATCTGATAGACAACACTAACAATCGAGTCGTTAATATAATTGTTATTGTATTACAAAGTATTCATCATTCTGTTTTACTAGGTAAATATATAGTATATCATTTTTTACCTCTAGAAAAAGTAATCTCAAATCAATTTGATGAACTAATTTCACTTACCTTAACTTTTAATATTTTTTCAATTCATTTCCACACCATTTTCTTTGTTTATTTTTTCGTTTTATTTTTCGTTTTCTCTGATTCAGGGTTAATCGTTTAATTAACAGTTTTTTGCCCCGACCGAATTGGAGTGAACGTGACCGGAATATCCCCAATTTATATTGAAATTATATCTCCTTTGTTTTAAACTTTGAAGTTAATTTGTTTTGCCTCATTTATAAAACCATAAGATTCGTTTGCCACCCCTTTCCTCTTTGCATAAATTTGTTTTTAACTTTTGTTTTCATTTTTAACGGCTTTATGTAAAATATCTTTTGAGATATTTTCATCATTTACTTTTAACTCTTCATTCTTTTTGTTATGGATTTGATTTTAAGGTTTAATTTGAGTTTCAATGATATTTTCGTTATTTGCTTTTAAATCCGAAATTGGAACTTTCATGTTCTTAATGCACTTGCGCAATAAGAGATTCGCCTCTTTCCTCTTTATTAGAATAGCTTTTATTTCCTCCCGTTTTTGCTTTATTAATTACTGTCGGTTGAGCTCGACCTGCTCTTTCTCTTGTTGAAGACGCTACTATTCTAATAATATTTTCTGCTCACCAAGAATATGTTGTTAATTTATGAATAATTCTGAGCGCTGAGCTAACTACTGAGCACGCTCCAAACGCCACTTAAATTATGTGGATTTTGATTGATTCTGAGGGGATGGTTGGTCATTT
This sequence comes from Hexamita inflata, assembly GCA_963988835.1. Taxonomy (NCBI): domain Eukaryota; phylum Fornicata; order Diplomonadida; family Hexamitidae; genus Hexamita; species Hexamita inflata. The sequence continues at coordinate 38,576 of CAXDID010000838.1, read as the reverse complement.
GTTGATATATATATGTGCTATAATCGCTTTGATTGAGCTATGACTAGCCAGTTTGCATTTGCAGGCTTTTTTGAGGGGTTTATGCAACTAAATTATCACGCCTCATTTGGAGTGTGGTGTATTGAAAATAAGAAGAAAATATTACTAAAATATTTATTGTAATCTTTTAAATTTTAGAGAATTTAGATATTTGAATCATATGATATTTTGAATCTTATGAATACACAACTCCAGGTAATGAGCTCAAAACGGATCTACCACAGATGGAGCGAGGACGAGGTAAAACTGTTGTACAAGACAGTCGTCAACTCAAATAAAAACTGGAAGCAGGTTCGGTTAATGTTCCCGCAATTTTCTCTCTTGCAGCTCCAGAATAAATTCACGATGATCGAGAAGCAGTACTTCACGCTGGCGAAGACAGGTCGGAACAGCAGTGACTCGGACATTCCTCGGATGAACCAGAGTTCAGACGAAATTATCCGGGTGTTGATGGAGCTGATGGAACAGAGGCACGAATGAATGTGATTTTATAACTATCTGCTAATTAAACGGTTAACTTAGTTTACTCTTAAGCTCAACAATAGGCTTAAATTCCCTCGCTTTTCATTTCCATGATAATACTCAATTTATTTAGTTAACATCAGATTAAGTTAAATATTAAATATTTTGCAATTTTGTACTTCAAGTATTTTTCTAACGTATCAGCAACATTATATTCTCAGTCAGTTTCACGAACTCAAATGAATCCTTTACACACATAAATCACAAAAAATAATTCGATCTATTGCACGGTGAATAGCAAAATAGTTTTCCATTCCAAACAAACTGATGAGCAAACGCGTATACCACAGATGGACCGACAAAGAAGCCCGGCTGCTATACCAGGTTGTGCTAGACTCGAACAGAAACTGGAGAGCGGTCGAAAAAATGTTTCCGCAGTTCAGCCTGCTTCAGCTCCAGAACAAATTCACGATGATCGAAAAACAGTACGTTACTAACGCTTCTATGCGTGTTTAAAAATAACAGGAAGCGAGCACTCTGCAGTCAGAGGATACTCTGCAAGCGCTCATTCGGATACTGGAATCCAGCAACTTAACAAACAACGAGTGATTTTGATTTGCAAAAATATGTGATGATGTAAATAATAATTTAGTAAAGATTCACCGGGTCCGCCGTTCGTCTAAGAGCTCTTCAAGCTGCTGAACAATCTCATCAGCACAGCCTTAGCTTGTCCCACGATTCTGGCCTTCGCGGCGCTAGGTGAAGTACTCTATTTCTATCACAATGGCGGATTCATAATGGAAATGGTAGAGTATATGTGTTTTGCAACGCGACTTCTTCAGTAAACTTTATTGTATCATCATTTGTGTAAATGTTTTGTGTTTAGTTTTCCTTTTTTCAACAAATTGTAGACTTTACAATACTTCACTTTCTTAACACGAAGTTTAAACTATTGATTCTAGACAGATTTGTGCAGTCGGCTCCAACCCAGAGACAATGATGTTTACTACATTTGAAGCTAAAGTCAGTTTTTAAAATAGGAATGAAGGCTGGAATTAATCGCTGAACTATCGAGCTGTCACTAGACATAAATGAGTACACCGTCTGTAAATACGCATCTTTAGTGTTGTGTAGCCGATTTAACTGGAATTAAATATACTTGACCTACTTTAATTTCAACAAATATTATTTCCCAAAAGTCAAATCGGATTGGAATACGCCTCTCGTGCTTAAATACACACCACTCGGAATTACACGCATTCTCGTTTTTATAAAAAGTATGTGAACGAATCAGAATAATTTGCTGTCTCTACACCTCCAAAGGCTGTTTGGCGCGTTTTGAAATATTATTAATTTTATAATTTGAGATTTAATTGAAATTTTATTTTAATCCACAACGCGCACGGGTGCACGTATCGCTCGCAAAAGATTAAATTTCTCCACATCATTTATTTAATGAACTCCAAGAGAAGCTACCACAAGTGGACCGAACAAGAGACCATGCAGCTCTACAAGATCGTGCAGAGCTCCAACCGGAACTGGAGGGCCGTAGGAAAGGCCTTCCCGCAGTTCTCGCTGCTGCAGCTCCAAAACAAGTACACGATGATCGAGAAGCAGTACCGCCTCAAGCAGGCGCACCGGACGCCCGCGTACAGCCAGAACCAGAGCCTGCTGGAAAACGACGACACCCTGTAGATCCTGCTGGACCTAATCAGCAAGCAGTCCGAGTGAATTTGTTAGATTTCTTTCTCTTTCGGCTGGCGGTGATCTGGCTGTTGACCAGAGCATTAAGAATATATTCCGAAATAACTCGGGGTGATAATACGATCAGAGAGTAAATATCTATGCGAAGGTCAAATCCAAGTCTTTAAATAGACATTTGCTTCGATTTTACACGGTGTTCACTCACCAAAGAATAGTGAATGTATGCCATATTGTCCTTCAAGCAGATTTAAGTAACATTTCAGTGAAGTTCTACTGATACAGATTGTACTCAGTAAACATTAATGAAGAAAACGCAGTCAGATAGGTTTGCACCAAAGATGTAAACGATAGATTTTAGGAAATCTTGGGAATATCGCGGTATAATAAATACCTGTATGTTAGTGTCTGTTTTCTCCAGTTTCAAATATGATGAAATTCTTAAAACATAATGTTGTGTTATGAAGTTAGTGTTAATAAACCGTCAGCCGGATATCTCTCTGCAAACACAAGCGCTTCATTCTGGTGCAATATTTTAATATAATCTGCCATGCAATTTGGCCCCAGATTTACTCTTGGATATATGGATGAAATTCATCAGGTGCAAATACAACGCGGAAACTCGCATTTTATAAAAGATTACATAAAGTATCATATTCAAATTTGAAATTTGAAGAAATTTCTCGAAAAGTGATGCATGTCGCGTTTCGCCCACTTGAGAATATTTCCACTTTCAAGACTTCTTCATGAGTAATTAACGAACGTATCACAAGTGGACAGACGCAGAGGTGAAGCTGCTCTACAAGACCGTCACCGGCTCCAACCGAGACTGGGTTCTCGTGCGCCAGGTGTTCCCGATGTTCACCCTGATGCAGCTCCAAAACAAATTCTCCATGATCCAAAAGCAGTACCGACGATGCTACCACAGCCCTTCCCAGACCAGTTAAACTTTGGAAACACGGACGCCGAAGAGTTTTAGCGTCCAGGACACGATCAACGTCCTCTTGAGCATGATCAAGTGCGAATGAAAGTGATGGTATTTTGATTTAATAAAGATCGTATTTGGTCCCACAAGGCTTCTGGGTATGTCACCGGATGAATATGTTGATGAATATAATGTTCAGCTATATATATTTGTGATTTCATGTCAAACAGTAAATTCACATAATAAACTGGATATAGCTTCTACCGCACTATACTCAACAGTTTTAATTTCTATCGAACCTCACATTATTCTTTAGTGTTAATGATGTATTCTTAAATGCGTGGTGTATCTCTCTCTAAACGCCCACAGAGACAAAACTGTTATTAATTTCAAACAAATTTAATTGAAATGTCAACTTAATCTGGACACATTTCTGGTTAATTCCGAGCTTTCCAACAGCTAAATCTTCCATTCCAAATTTAATCATGAGCTCAAAACGAATCTACCACAGATGGAGCGAGGACGAGGTAAAACTGTTGTACAAGACAGTCGTCAACTCAAATAAAAACTGGAAGCAGGTTCGGTTAATGTTCCCGCAATTTTCTCTCTTGCAGCTCCAGAATAAATTCACGATGATCGAGAAGCAGTACTTCACGCTGGCGAAGACAGGTCGGAACAGCAGTGACTCGGACATTCCTCGGATGAACCAGAGTTCAGACGAAACTATCCGGGTGTTGATGGAGCTGATGGAACAGAGGCACGAATGAATGTGATTTTATAACTATCTGCTAATTAAACGGTTAACTTAGTTTACTCTTAAGCTCAACAATAGGCTTAAATTCCCTCGCTTTTCATTTCCATGATAATACTCAATTTATTTAGTTAACATCAGATTAAGTTAAATATTAAATATTTTGCAATTTTGTACTTCAAGTATTTTTCTAACGTATCAGCAACATTATATTCTCAGTCAGTTTCACGAACTCAAATGAATCCTTTACACACATAAATCACAAAAAATAATTCGATCTATTGCACGGTGAATAGCAAAATAGTTTTCCATTCCAAACAAACTGATGAGCAAACGCGTATACCACAGATGGACCGACAAAGAAGCCCGGCTGCTATACCAGGTTGTGCTAGACTCGAACAGAAACTGGAGAGCGGTCGAAAAAATGTTTCCGCAGTTCAGCCTGCTTCAGCTCCAGAACAAATTCACGATGATCGAAAAACAGTACGTTACTAACGCTTCTATGCGTGTTTAAAAATAACAGGAAGCGAGCACTCTGCAGTCAGAGGATACTCTGCAAGCGCTCATTCGGATACTGGAATCCAGCAACTTAACAAACAACGAGTGATTTTGATTTGCAAAAATATGTGATGATGTAAATAATAATTTAGTAAAGATTCACCGGGTCCGCCGTTCGTCTAAGAGCTCTTCAAGCTGCTGAACAATCTCATCAGCACAGCCTTAGCTTGTCCCACGATTCTGGCCTTCGCGGCGCTAGGTGAAGTACTCTATTTCTATCACAATGGCGGATTCATAATGGAAATGGTAGAGTATATGTGTTTTGCAACGCGACTTCTTCAGTAAACTTTATTGTATCATCATTTGTGTAAATGTTTTGTGTTTAGTTTTCCTTTTTTCAACAAATTGTAGACTTTACAATACTTCAATTTCTTAACACGAAGTTTAAACTATTGATTCTAGACAGATTTGTGTAGTCGGCTCCAACCCAGAGACAATGATGTTTACTACATTTGAAGCTAAAGTCAGTTTTTAAAATAGGAATGAAGGCTGGAATTAATCGCTGAACTATCGAGCTGTCACTAGACATAAATGAGTACACCGTCTGTAAATACGCATCTTTAGTGTTGTGTAGCCGATTTAACTGGAATTAAATATACTTGACCTACTTTAATTTCAACAAATATTATTTCCCAAAAGTCAAATCGGATTGGAATACGCCTCTCGTGCTTAAATACACACCACTCGGAATTACACGCATTCTCGTTTTTATAAAAAGTATGTGAACGAATCAGAATAATTTGCTGTCTCTACACCTCCAAAGGCTGTTTGGCGCGTTTTGAAATATTATTAATTTTATAATTTGAGATTTAATTGAAATTTTATTTTAATCCACAACGCGCACTGGTGCACGTATCGCTCGCAAAAGATTAAATTTCTCCACATCATTTATTTAATGAACTCCAAGAGAAGCTACCACAAGTGGACCGAACAAGAGACCATGCAGCTCTACAAGATCGTGCAGAGCTCCACCCGGAACTGGAGGGCCGTCGAAAAGGCCTTCCCGCAGTTCTCGCTGCTGCAGCTCCAAAACAAGTACACGATGATCGAGAAGCAGTACCGCCTCAAGCAGGCGCACCGGACGCCCGCGTACAGCCAGAACCAGAGCCTGCTGGAAAACGACGACACCCTGTAGATCCTGCTGGACCTAATCAGCAAGCAGTCCGAGTGAATTTGTTAGATTTCTTTCTCTTTCGGCTGGCGGTGATCTGGCTGTTGACCAGAGCATTAAGAACATATTCCGAAATAACTCGGGGTGATAATACGATCAGAGAGTAAATATCTATGCGAAGGTCAAATCCAAGTCTTTAAATAGACATTTGCTTCGATTTTACACGGTGTTCACTCACCAAAGAATAGTGAATGTATGCCATATTGTCCTTCAAGCAGATTTAAGTAACATTTCAGTGAAGTTCTACTGATACAGATTGTACTCAGTAAACATTAATGAAGAAAACGCAGTCAGATAGGTTTGCACCAAAGATGTAAACGATAGATTTTAGGAAATCTTGGGAATATCGCGGTATAATAAATACCTGTATGTTAGTGTCTGTTTTCTCCAGTTTCAAATATGATGAAATTCTTAAAACATAATGTTGTGTTATGAAGTTAGTGTTAATAAACCGTCAGCCGGATATCTCTCTGCAAACACAAGCGCTTCATTCTGGTGCAATATTTTAATATAATCTGCCATGCAATTTGGCCCCAGATTTACTCTTGGATATATGGATGAAATTCATCTGGTACAAATACAACGCGGAAATGCGCATTTAAATATCAGATTAAATAGGGGTTATAAACTGCGGTCATTATATTTCATGAATTCAATTAAATAGCTAAAATGCTTGGAAGTTCTATGTTCAGCAATTCATTCTCAGAAACCAAAAGGCGTAATCACTTATCAACTAAAGAATTAAGTAACTTTATCCATCTTCTTCTAAGTCTTATGAATTAATGAAAGCATACAAAGAATGAAATGAATCATTTCAATTTATGAAAATGGCCAAAGCACGCTAGAATCGTGGACGATGGTTGACTTTAGAAATGATATCTTATAATAATATCTTTTTATAGAAGAATAGTGTTTTCATCCATCACTTGTATGAATCAGTAGACCAGATTCAGATCTTATGTCACTCCAACTTCCTTAACAGAAGTCATTATATTATTATTTTAGTTATTAAATAATGTCAATATTATATGGTTATTTCACTCTGGAGAGAATTTCAAGCACCTATTAAAACAATAAATTTGATTTAATGTGGAATTGATTGTAGAATTGTTATTAATAATTTCCCATGTTTATACCGCTACGAGATTTATTATGTCACATACATGTATTCACATGCGTATTCCACCACCTCTTTGCAAATGAGTGCAAAACGGAAGTACCACAAGTGGACGGAGCGGGAGGCCGTGCTGCTCTACAAAACGGTGGTGGGCAGCGACAGGAACTGGCGGATGGTCGAGCGCGCGTTTCCCGACTTCAGCCTGCTCCAGCTCCAGAATAAATTCACCATCCTCGAGCAGCAGTACTCGATCAAGAGCGCCAAGGACGACCCGGCCTTCCAGAAGCAGTGCTACCTCGAGACACAACACCTGTACGAGCCGCCGCAGCAGCTATCTAGAAGCGGCCGGGAGCCAGACCAGATCTCGAACGCGAGCCTCCAGCCGTCCGACGCGGCCGCTCTCAAAGAAGACGGAGACGCTTCTGCACTGCTCCAGGCGTGCTGCCACGAGGCGCCCGGAGAGCGGAGTCCACTTCCGCAGAAGGTTCAAAAAGTTAAAAGCGAACAGCCCAGAGCGCCGCAGCCGGAGACCTCCCAGAAAGAAGAAACGAACCAGCGGGAAGGAAGGGCGAAAGAGAGGGCCTACCACCACTGGACGAAGGAAGAGACGCTGCTGCTCTACAAGACGGTCCAGAAGAACCGGAACAACTGGAAAGAGGTCATGAAGGCGCTGCCCCAGTTCTCTCTGCTTTAACTCCAGAACAAGTACGTGATGATCCAGAAGCAGTTCAAGCTGCGGACGAAGAACAAGTACGGCGGGCTGGACGACTGCGACAACCAGAGCGGGTACCAGCAAGACCTGGTGATCAGCGACGACACGCTGCAGGTGTTGTTGGATCTCATTTCCAAGAAGGAATGAAGGTGCTAGAATGGCTGAGAAAACTAGGATGCAAATATACAAGCTATAGGTGGAATTTTCAAATATAATGAGCTCATGTTAAATATTTAAGCACTATTATTCGCCATCAGCTTCATATCTAAGCTTCGTGTAAAAGTCATCTTTTACCCAAATTACTGCTGTATCGCCGAGTAATCATTTATAGTGAAATTTGTTGTATAAATAGAATCAAATTATTTGCATACTTTCAAACGCGTTTCCTGTGTGCTGCGCGATAAGTCTTAATTATGCACCACATCACTCCATTTCAAATTTAGTTAGCACTTAGCGCACAAATCACAGACAGCCAGTAAGGAAGTAATAGTATTATATTCATCTGTCATTGACTCACATAGAAGCTGGATAGCTGTCGAGCGTTAGCTTGTTTGGTTTAACTCGCTCCAGCTGCAAAATAAATTCATGGTGATTGGAAAACAACGCAGACCTATTTAAAGGAACGAAGCCGCAAACTTCTAGGAAAATTACCCACAGTTGAAACAACTGGTGTTCTGCTACATCTTTTCACAAATAAATGTGGTATCTGATATCCTAGAAAGAATGAGGAAGTCAGATTGTTACGATACATATTAAATATGATGTTATATTGTTGGCAATAATTTATACTCGTATCTACCTAAATTATAAACTCAGTTAATTATTCAATTTTCATGTAGTAAATCATGAGTTATGTTCCGAATAGCTGCCAACTTAGTCAGAACTTGACAAATCGCTGTAACTTGATAATGTTAACATCACGCATACATTCAAGGATTGCCACTCTGAATAGCTAGTTCATGTTAGTTCTTCATTCATTATTGCATCAGAAGTATCTTTATAACCATTCTTTAAATGGTTAGCGTGGTGTTTTGGAACACAGGCGACGAGCTACTATACTGATTGAACACAATTTCACAATTAAATATCTAGATTCAATTTTGAATAATTGGCCGTAAAACTCTGCGTGTGTTAATATTGAATTGATTTCACTCCCTTAAATTGGTGACCAAAATGCTGTTAAATACTGCGGAATACACTAATTAATTAACCACAATTAGTAATTAAGCGTGAATATCTAACTAATTTACTAATTGAATTTAAGCACAAATAGTGACTATCATGTAGGTAAAAACATTAATATTATATTATAATGAATTTATCTCAGCTTTATCGCAAATAGTAATAACAAAAGCAATCACAGTAATCACACAAAAGTAAAACTATAATATATATTCAATTTGTAGCTCGTTCACTGTAACACTTAGAACTATTTTATTTTATCTGAGAATTAGACTCGTTTATTTTCAGATATCACTTTTGATGACTTTATGAACCGAATTTAATATATTCACGTTTAATTTGAACCCAGTTTTAGAAAAGATAATTTATAATTAAAATAAACGATATTTTGAGCGTTTTTAGTTCCAGTTTCTTGTATTTAAATTTAAAACAAGAAGATTCTCAAAAATAATCCAAGATGATAAATTTTTGTTAAGATTGAAATTTTTGTTAAGGTTGCGTTTTTACTGAATGTAAAATGAGTCAACTTTCTGTCTTTCTTTACAATGATTTACAATGATTTAGTATCATATTCATAAAGAGAGAAGAGTTATATCAGCAAAAAGATATCCAAAATATACTTCATTAATTCGAAATAGCTAACAGAGATTCTGCGATGAGGTTTGACGTGTGAGGAGGTAACGCTGTGCGATATGTTTGGTGAGAGATGAATGTTGGTTGTTTCTTATTGATCATTGGTTAGAAATGAAAGGAAATGTGAGAATACCAGTATAGATGTAATTTACGGTGTGATGTCATATTCATAAAGAGAGAAGATCATATAATTTGATGTTTAAAATTTCATAATTATTTGTAATTATTTGTGTATACTAAATAATAGATTACATAGATTACTTAACTTCTAAAATTTAACAGGAAGATATTATCAACAGCTTCAATTTCATATATGATGATTTCATGATATTTGATTTGATGAAATTCTTTGTAAATATATTAAAGTAAATTATCAAGACTTTTTAATAAATTCATTGTTGCTAATATAATTATTTCTGATATTTTTATTTTTAAGCAGTTTAGTGATATTTTCATAACATTATATTTGCCTCAATCCCACTTCTTTGCAAATGAGTGCAAAACGGAAGTACCACAAGTGGACGGAGCGGGAGGCCGTGCTGCTCTACAAAACGGTGGTGGGCAGCGACAGGAACTGGCGGATGGTCGAGCGCGCGTTTCCCGACTTCAGCCTGCTCCAGCTCCAGAATAAATTCACCATCCTCGAGCAGCAGTACTCGATCAAGAGCGCCAAGGACGACCCGGCCTTCCAGAAGCAGTGCTACCTCGAGACACAACACCTGTACGAGCCGCCGCAGCAGCTATCTAGAAGCGGCCGGGAGCCAGACCAGATCTCGAACGCGAGCCTCCAGCCGTCCGACGCGGCCGCTCTCAAAGAAGACGGAGACGCTTCTGCACTGCTCCAGGCGTGCTGCCACGAGGCGCCCGGAGAGCGGAGTCCACTTCCGGAGAAGGTTCAAAAAGTTAAAAGCGAACAGCCCAGAGCGCCGCAGCCGGAGACCTCCCAGAAAGAAGAAACGAACCAGCGGGAAGGAAGGGCGAAAGAGAGGGCCTACCACCACTGGACGAAGGAAGAGACGCTGCTGCTCTACAAGACGGTCCAGAAGAACCGGAACAACTGGAAAGAGGTCATGAAGGCGCTGCCCCAGTTCTCTCTGCTTTAACTCCAGAACAAGTACGTGATGATCCAGAAGCAGTTCAAGCTGCGGACGAAGAACAAGCAAGGGCTGGACGAGTACGACAACTAAAATATGCATCAGAATGACCTGGTGATCAGCGACGACACGCTGCAGGTGTTGTTGGATCTCATTTCCAAGAAGGAATGAAGGTGCTAGAATGGCTGAGAAAACTAGGATGCAAATATACAAGCTATAGGTGGAATTTTCAAATATAATGAGCTCATGTTAAATATTTAAGCACTATTATTCGCCATCAGCTTCATATCTAAGCTTCGTGTAAAAGTCATCTTTTACCCAAATTACTGCTGTATCGCCGAGTAATCATTTATAGTGAAATTTGTTGTATAAATAGAATCAAATTATTTGCATACTTTCAAACGCGTTTCCTGTGTGCTGCGCGATAAGTCTTAATTATGCACCACATCACTCCATTTCAAATTTAGTTAGCACTTAGCGCACAAATCACAGACAGCCAGTAAGGAAGTAATAGTATTATATTCATCTGTCATTGACTCACATAGAAGCTGGATAGCTGTCGAGCGTTAGCTTGTTTGGTTTAACTCGCTCCAGCTGCAAAATAAATTCATGGTGATTGGAAAACAACGCAGACCTATTTAAAGGAACGAAGCCGCAAACTTCTAGGAAAATTACCCACAGTTGAAACAACTGGTGTTCTGCTACATCTTTTCACAAATAAATGTGGTATCTGATATCCTAGAAAGAATGAGGAAGTCAGATTGTTACGATACATATTAAATATGATGTTATATTGTTGGCAATAATTTATACTCGTATCTACCTAAATTATAAACTCAGTTAATTATTCAATTTTCATGTAGTAAATCATGAGTTATGTTCCGAATAGCTGCCAACTTAGTCAGAACTTGACAAATCGCTGTAACTTGATAATGTTAACATCACGCATACATTCAAGGATTGCCACTCTGAATAGCTAGTTCATGTTAGTTCTTCATTCATTATTGCATCAGAAGTATCTTTATAACCATTCTTTAAATGGTTAGCGTGGTGTTTTGGAACACAGGCGACGAGCTACTATACTGATTGAACACAATTTCACAATTAAATATCTAGATTCAATTTTGAATAATTGGCCGTAAAACTCTGCGTGTGTTAATATTGAATTGATTTCACTCCCTTAAATTGGTGACCAAAATGCTGTTAAATACTGCGGAATACACTAATTAATTAACCACAATTAGTAATTAAGCGTGAATATCTAACTAATTTACTAATTGAATTTAAGCACAAATAGTGACTATCATGTAGGTAAAAACATTAATATTATATTATAATGAATTTATCTCAGCTTTATCGCAAATAGTAATAACAAAAGCAATCACAGTAATCACACAAAAGTAAAACTATAATATATATTCAATTTGTAGCTCATTCACTGTAACACTTAGAACTATTTTATTTATCTGAGAATTAGACTCATTTATTTTCAGATATCACTTTTGATGACTTTATGAACCGAATTTAATATATTAACGTTTAATTTGAACCCAGTTTTAGAAGAGATAATTTATAATTAAAATAAACGATAGAACAGTATTCATACATTAATATTATATCACGATTAGTAACGTGAATATATAATAAAGATAACTTACAAATTTGAACTGCTCTGAATTGTTGAACATAAAACAAAAATATGTGGACCTTCCAAATCCGAACATCTCACTCCCGTTTTCTCATGAGTTCCATGAGCACCCGAACTGTTTCTTGCACAGAATCGTTCTCCGCTTCCTTCTTAACCAGAAACTGCTTCTCAATCATCGTGAATTTATTTTGCAGCTGTAGCAAACTGAACTGAGGGAATTATTACTGGACCGACACCCAATTCCTATTTGAAGACGTAACAGACCGATACAGCAGCCGGACCTCGTGCTCGGTCCACCTGTGATATACGCGCTTTGTGTTCATTTATTAAATTTTGAGATGGAAGATTCGGTTTTTTGTTGACTTATTACTGATAATGTTCACACAATTAGTGACACACAAAGATAAAATGAAATTTCAATTAAATCTAATAATAAAATGCATCATGTAAATTACATCTATACTAACACCCTTTTTCTCAGATCTAACCTTTTTCTTTTCTTATTGAGATCAATCTAAAAATTAAATCTAAAAATATATATTGAAATGAAATGCATTTGTTTCTATGTATTTCTATTAAATAACAGTATTGACATGATATTATATATTTATATATAATCTTTAATAAAACTTCTTAACTATGACTATCAATCATTATTACTTATTGATATAATTGACTCACTTAACTGTAACCTTATCATCAGTACTAAGGCTCATTTCAATCATTCCATCTTCATCTCATAAATCATGACAATCCACAAATTATTACTTATTGATATATAAATTACTGTGTAGTACGTATAACGCTAGCTAATTAAAATATTTGTTCATATCTATTATAGTTAAACCACAAACATAACAAATCAAAACCAACTATGATTTTAATACAATGTGAGTCATTTAATTTTGAGATGATTGGTTACAAATAATATTGAAGAATAATTATTGATATCTTGACAAGATAATCACGACCATCGACAAAGCTGAAAAAAGTGAATTTTTGCTGGAATAGTATCTTTTTCATCTGTTTATAGAGGGGGTTCTTTATATTAGCCCATGCTGGGCCAGCAGCTAAAATATATCTAATTTTGTGTTTCGATTGGTGAAGATCTTAATTTTCTCCATTTTAATGAGATATATTATGATAATTTGACAAATCATTTTGCATTTTCATAATCTGTTATATTAATATATTTCACACCAAAAGTATTTTGAATGAAGATCGTATAAATCTGAATTTAATTTACTATATTGTATTTATTTGTGCTTAAAATTAATACTATTATCATTATTAACATTTAAACATATTTTATATTAGAATAATGAAGTATTAACTTAGTGAGAAAAGTATACTAATATAATTGTTTCTAAGCTCGTAAAATAAATACTAATCACATAATTGAGAAATATATTTAAATAAATATTGTTTTATATTGTTTAAACACTAATTATAAAAACTAGTAATCATATTCATATGAATTTAGTAGGTGGAATTATAGCATAATAATTTAACTATACAAATCAGGTAATTGATAATAAAGTTTAAATTAATATACTAATCTGTACTTTTGTCATTAAATTTAATAGACTACTAGTTAATATACTATTTATATACTGCTTGCTAGGAAACAAAAGTATAATATTTTATAAACATGGGAAATGAAAATATTACTCACTTCTATAGTTTTGCGATAGTCTCAACACTAACTTGAAAGTAGGATTCACATAGAAGTTTTGTGGCGATTCATTTGGAGTGGACATGAAATATTTTATTAATATAATTCATTTATACGACTATATTTTTATTGTTTAATTCATATATTTTTATAATTTCATGTTTCCAAATTATTAGTCAAATGAAGGCCATTATTAGTAAGTATCAGTAATATGATGTTAATTTCACTTCATATTTTCTCCTCTAAATATGGTATTTTTTCAATATTATTTATATTACTGCGCTTTGGAAAAGTATCTTTCTGACTATTTTTATATATTATAGTTGCATATAGTTGTACATATTATTTATTTAATAATTGGCATAAACTTTGCGTTTTGAATGGGTTAAATACAAGATAGTGTCATTTTCTAAAGCGCAGATAAGTGCAAATGGGTGCTAGGATAAGAAATACGTCAATAACCATTGAGTTTGATGAAGTCCGTGTGTCTTTAGCTGGTTTCTGAGATAAGTTTCAAGTTGGTCATTTATGAGGTGGATTGCGCCCGGACAGGGATTCGAGCGGAATATTTTAGAAATAGATGAGATGACATATGAAATAACAGTACATACTATCACTAACACACCTTTATTTTTTCTTCGGAAAAGTTCCAAAATCCACATCAAATTTTTTGACTCCAGATTCACTGTCGATGGTCATAGATAATCTTGTGTCAGTTTCCTCCAGTTTCAAATATGATGTCCATTCATAATGTATAAAACCATGTTATGAAGTTAGTGTTAATAAACCGTCAGCCGGATATCTCTCTGGAAACGCAAACGCTTCATTCTGGTGCAATATTTTAATATAATCTGCCATGCAATTTGGCCCCAGATTTACTCTTGGATATATGGATGAAATTCATCGGGTGCTAATACAACGCGGAAATGCGTATTTTCTAAAAGATTACATCCACAATACAGTCAAATTTGAAATTTGAAGAAATTTCTCGAAAAGTGATGCATGTCGCGTTTCGCCCACTTGAGAATATTTCCACTTTCAAGACTTCTTCATGAGTAATTAACGAACGTATCACAAGTGGACAGATGCAGAGGTGAAGCTGCTCTACAAGACCGTCACCGGTTCCAACCGAGACTGGGTTCTCGTGCGCCAGGTGTTTCCGATGTTCACCCTGATGCAGCTCCAAAACAAGTTCTCCATGATCCAAAAGCAGTACCGACGATGCTACCACAGCCCTTCCCAGACCAGTCAATCTCTGGAAACACGGACGCCGGAGAGTTTTAGCATCTAGGACACGATCAACGTCCTCCTGAGCATGATCAAATGTGAATGAAAGTGATGGTATTTTGATTTAATAAAGATCGTATTTGGTCCCACAAGGCTTCTGGATATGTTACTGGATGAATATGTTGATGAATATAATGTTCAGCAATATAAATTTGTGATTTCATGTCAAACAGTAAATTCACATCATAAACTGGATATAGCTTCTACCGCACTATACTCAACAGTTTTAATTTCTATCGAACCTCACATTATTCTTTAGTGTTAATGATGTATTCTTAAATGCATGGTGTATCTCTCTCTAAACGACCACAGAGACAAAACTGTTATTAATTTCAAACAAATTTAATTGAAATGTCAACTTAATCTGGACACATTTCTGGTTAATTCCGAGCTTTCCAACAGCTAAATCTTCCATTCCAAATTTAATCATGAGTTCAAAGCGGATCTACCACAGATGGAGCAAGGACGAGGTAAAACTGTTGTACAAGACAGTCGTCAACTCAAATAAAAACTGGAAGCAGGTTCGGTTAATGTTCCCGCAATTTTCTCTATTGCAGCTCCAGAATAAATTCACGATGATCGAGAAGCAGTACTTCACGCTGGCGAAGACAAGTCGGAACAGCAGTGACTCGGACATTCCTCGGATGAACCAGAGTTCAGACGAAACTATCCGGGTGTTGATGGAGCTGATGGAACAGAGGCACGAATGAATGTGATTTTATAACTATCTGCTAATTAAACGGTTAACTTAGTTAACTCTTAAGCTCAACAATAGGCTTCAATTCCCTCGCTTTTCATTTCCATGATAATACTCAATATATTTAGTTAACATATTTTGCAATTTTGTACTTCAAGTATTTTTCTAACGTATCAGCAACATTATATTCTCAGTCAGTTTCACGAACTCAAATGATTCCTTTACACACATAAATCACAAAAAATAATTCGATCTATTGCACGGTGAATAGCAAAATGGTTTTCCATTCCAAACAAACTGATGAACAAACGCGTATACCACAGATGGACCGATAAAGAAGTCCGGCTGCTATACCAGGCTGTGCTGGACTCGAACAGAAACTGGAGAGCGGTCGAAAAAATGTTTCCGCAGTTCAGCCTGCTTCAGCTCCAGAACAAATTCACGATGATCGAAAAACAGTACGTTACTAACGCTTCTATGCGTGTGTAAAAGTAACGGGAAGCGAGCACTCTGCAGTCAGACGATACTCTGCAAGCGCTCATTCGGATACTGGAATCCAGCAACTTAACAAACAACGAGTGATTTTGATTTGCAAAAATATGTGATGATGTAAATAATAATTTAGTAAAGATTCACCGGGTCCGCCGTCCGTCTAAGAGCTCTACAAGCTGCTGAACAATCTCATCAGCACAGCCTTGGCTTGTCCCACGATTCTGGCCTTCACGGCGCTAGGTGAAGTACTCTATTTCTATCACAATGGCGGATTCATAATGGAAATGGTAGAATATATGCGTTTTGCAACGCGGCTTCTTCAGTAAACTTTATTGTATCATCATTTGTGTAAATGTTTTGTGTTTAGTTTTCCTTTTTTCAACAAATTGTAGACTTTACAATACTTCAATTTCTTAACACGAAGTTTAAACTTTTGATTCTAGACAGATTTGTGTAGTCGGCTCCAACCCAGAGACAATGATGTATACTACATTTGAAGCTAAAGTCAGTTTTTAAAATAGGAATGAAGGCTGGAATTAATCGCTGAACTATCGAGCTGTCACTAGACATAAATGAGTACACCGTCTGTAAATACGCATCTTCAGTGTTGTGTAGCCGATTTAACTGGGATTAAATATAGTTGACCACTTTAATTTCACAAATATTCGTTTCCAAAAGTCAAATCGGATTGGAATACGCCTCTCGTGCTTAAATACACACCACTCGGAATTACACGCATTCTCGTTTTTATAAAAAGTATGTGAACGAATCAGAATAATTTGCCGTCTCTACACCTCCAAAGGCTGTTTGGCGCGTTTTGAAATATTATTAATTTTATAATTTGAGATTTAATTGAAATTTTATTTTAATCCACAACGCGCACGGGTGCACGTATCGCTCGCAAAAGATTAAATTTCTCCACATCATTTATTTAATGAACTCCAAGAGAAGCTACCACAAGTGGA
Organism: Hexamita inflata; assembly: GCA_963988835.1. Classification (NCBI taxonomy): domain Eukaryota; phylum Fornicata; order Diplomonadida; family Hexamitidae; genus Hexamita; species Hexamita inflata. The sequence continues at coordinate 21,467 of CAXDID010000838.1, read as the reverse complement.
CCGAACAAGAGACCATGCAGCTCTACAAGATCGTGCAGAGCTCCAACCGGAACTGGAGGGCCGTCGAAAAGGCCTTCCCGCAGTTCTCGCTGCTGCAGCTCCAAAACAAGTACACGATGATCGAGAAGCAGTACCGCCTCAAGCAGGCACACCGGACGCCCGCGTACAGCCAGAACCAGAGCCTGCTGGAAAACGACGACACCCTGTAGATCCTGCTGGACCTGATCAGCAAGCAGTCTGAGTGAATTTGTTAGATTTCTTTATCTTTCGGCTGGCGGTGATCTGGCTGTTGACCAGAGCATTAAGAATATATTCCGAAATAACTCGGGTGATAATACGATCAGAGAGTAAATATCTATGCGAAGGTCAAATCCAAGTCTTTAAATAGACATTTGATTCGCTTTTACACGGTGTTCACTCACCAAAGAATAGTGGATACGTGTCACATTGCCCTTCAAGCAGATTTAAGTAACATTTCAGTGAAGTTCTACTGATACAGATTGTACTCAGTAAACATTAATGAAGAAAACGCAGTCAGATAGGTTTGCACCAAAGATGTAAACGATAGATTTTAGGAAATCTTGGGAATATCGCGGTATAATAAATACCTGTATATTAGTGTCTGTTTTCTCCAGTTTCAAATATAATGAAATTCTTAAAATATAATGTTGTGTAATGAAGTTAGTGTTAATAAACCGTCAGCCGGATATCTCTCTGGAAACGCAAACGCTTCATTCTGGTGCAATATTTTAATATAATCTGCCATGCAATTTGGCCCCAGATTTACTCTTGGATATATGGATGAAATTCATCTGGTACAAATACAACGCGGAAATGCGCATTTAAATATCAGATTAAATAGGAGTTATAAACTGCGGTCATTATATTTCATGAATTCGATTAAATAGCTAAAATGCTTGGAAGTTCTATGTTCAGCAATTCATTCTCAGAAACCAAAAGGCGTAATCACTTATCAACTAAAGAATTAAGTAACTTCAACCATCTTCTTCTAAGTCTTATGAATTAATGAAAGCATACAAAGAATGAAATGATATCTTTTTATAGAAGAATAGTGTTTTCATCCATCACTTGTATGAATCAGTAGACCAGATTCAGATCTTATGTCACTCCAACTTCCTTAACAGAAGTCATTATATTATTATTTTAGTTATTAAATAATGTCAATATTATATGGTTATTTCACTCTGGAGAGAATTTCAAGCACCTATTAAAACAATAAATTTGATTTAATGTGGAATTGATTGTAGAATTGTTATTAATAATTTCCCATGTTTATACCGCTACGCGATTTATTATGTCACATACATGTATTCACATGCGTATTCCACCACCTCTTTGCGAATGAGTGCAAAACGGAAGTACCACAAGTGGACGGAGCGGGAGGCCGTGCTGCTCTACAAAACGGTGGTGGGCAGCGACAGGAACTGGCGGATGGTCGAGCGCGCGTTTCCCGACTTCAGCCTGCTCCAGCTCCAGAATAAATTCACCATCCTCGAGCAGCAGTACTCGATCAAGAGCGCCAAGGACGACCCGGCTTTCCAGAAGCAATGCTACCTCGAGACACAGCACCTGTACGAGCCGCCGCAGCAGCTATCTAGGGGCGGCCGGGAGCCAGACCAGATCTCGAACGCGAGTCTCCAGCCGTCCAACGCGGCCGCTCTCAAAGAAGACGGAAACGCTTCTGCACTGCTCCAGGCGTGCTGCCACGAGGCGCCCGGAGAGCGGAGTCCACTTCCGGAGAAGGTTCAAAAAGTTAAAAGCGAACAGCCCAGAGCGCTGCAGCCGGAGACCTCCCAGAAAGAAGAAACCAGCCAGCGAGAAGGAAGGGCGAAAGAGAGGGCCTACCACCACTGGACGAAGGAAGAGACGCTGCTGCTCTACAAGACGGTCCAGAAGAACCGGAACAACTGGAAAGAGGTCATGAAGGCGCTGCCCCAGTTCTCTCTGCTTTAACTCCAGAACAAGTACGTGATGATCCAGAAGCAGTTCAAGCTGCGGACGAAGAACAAGTACGGCGGGCTGGACGACTGCGACAACCAGAGCGGGTACCAGCAAGACCTGGTGATCAGCGACGACACGCTGTAGGTGCTGTTGGATCTCATTTCCAAGAAGGAATGACCTAAAATTGAATAAATAAAAGATACTTTGTTCACTTTTAGCTTTTTCTAAGTTTGTTAAGCATGGCCAGTCTTTGTTTGAACGTCATCAGTTCATCATCAGCAGCTTCAAAGTCGCCTATGCGTTGAGTGAGTTTATCGTTTTCAAAATTTACGGTGATGTCTTTGTATATTTTGTTTTGTGTTTGTTGAATTGGAACGTTGTTCATGCTTGTTTTGGTTTGTTTTTAGTTATCGATAACGTTTGGTGCAAGAATCACGTGTTCCTTTTATTTTTCTTGTTGTGTTTAATTGAGTTTGTGTATGGTTTCGAATTCTTCTGGTTTCATGAATATGTCGTCTTCTGTGACGTCGAAGCTACCGAATTCTTTATTGTCTAGTATGTAGTAGTAGAATTCCGGTTCTCCTAGCATTCTGTTAATTACTCCGCACGTTGGTTCTTCGAGGTATTCTTTTACGAATTCTGGTTTAAGATAGAAGTATTTTTGAATTGGAGTGGTAAAGCTCGAGTATTTGTTGATTTGTGTGTAGAACTGCATTTGGTCCACCCACTCCACGTCAATTCCATTTATCTGAACTTATTTATTTGTTAGTAGATTTACTTTGTGTTCGGCTAAAACGGTTTGGCAAACGTCGTTCGTCAAATCGCGCGTTTGGATTATATTCAGTTTGTAAGCAATTTTGTCCTTAAAGAAGTTGAACTGATTCGGAATTTATTTAATATTAAAATAATTCTATTAAAATGGGGACATTTGCCGTTTAACAATAATTACAGCTGCTGGCTTTATTAATTACAATGGGCGGCCACATGAGCAGAAGTTGCTATTCACAGATTACTACAATGTCTCAGTGGAATGCAAAACGAGACTGAATTTGGACGTTGATAAGTTGCACGTAGCACAGTAAAAACTATGTTCGAACAAACGCTAATAGTTCGTTGGTAGGGCTTGTTTTAATTACAAAATCGAGCGCTCAGCATCTCTGAACGAGGTCAAGGCGCACAAACCGGATATATTTAGTACGGAAGCAGAAGAAATATGCTATAACACGCTAAACGGAGTATTCCCGAAATTGTTGTGGTTTGATGCTGAAATTATGCGCTTCAACACGTGCACAAAAGAAGTTGCGATGCCTATGAAATCGCCCTCGAGCTGGATCTCACTTCGCGTGAAATATTCCATTTTGCTCGTGGAGTGGTGCCAATTAGCTTATTATTACAGTATATTATTTCTATAACATTTCCACTTCATTATGGGGTGCTGTCATTCGTGTTGCCGTAAGCAAAAAATAATCGTGTAATCACCTAAAATTCCGCAGTCTCACCTTTCACCAAATATCCAACGTCAGCTCCACCAACACAAAGAAGACCTAATTGAGAAAAGTGAACCAGAATAATTAAAACAAACTGAAAAATAAACTGAAATGTTCGAACTGGACAGCAGCGAATCGCAAAAATAAACGCAAATCGAATAAGAACAGGTGATTCAAATCTAAAACATTCAAGAATTAAATAACACTCAAACAAATATAACTGTTCATTCAAAATTAGCACAGTAGGAAATAAATACAGTTTAAACTAACATATAAAATGTTTCAACTAATATTTTGAATTATGGAAACATAAGTAACTACTAGCCGCTAGAAACACCGACGACAATAGACTTCGGATCGCACACAACTAGAATTGGCGTAGAATACGATTTTAAGTCCTATATCACGTGCATGGGCTCGTTCAAAAAGCAAATCTCAAACGAAAAAACAGTTTTCTACGCCGATGCGGCATATCGGAAAAAGACACTGCTGGACTTGCAATTCCCAATTACAAATAATGAAAACTAAATCAAATTCCTAGATGAAATTATAAACACGCAGTTTCCTGAAGATAAAACAAGTGCAGTTCAAGTAATATGCGACGAAAGTAATAGAAAGGGCATAGCAGAACTACTATTTGAAAAACATAATTATCAATACGTACAATTTGTAAACCAACTCGCCCTAAACATATTATAATCCGGGAAAACACAAGGCCATGTTATAAATGCAGGCGGTTTTTGCCACTCTGCATTCATTTACGAAAATAGAGTAATAAACTATTCAACCGAATCTTGCGGGTTTGGAGCTATATAACTAGTTATGGAATAACTTAGAGAACATGGTATTTACGGTTCATATTAATAAGCAGAAGAACTTGTATAAAAATCATAAATAATTCTACCTGATAAATAAACTGTAAAAATAGATTAAAATTGTTACTATAATATAAATAAAAGCATTGAAAAAGTTATTAAAACCAGCTAAATCATGGATTTACAATTAAGAAATAACCAAATATTAATTACTGGAGGATTTTCACATTTATGTACTAATTCAAACTATTAATGTTCAGATAATGCATACTTATCCAGCTATTATGGCGCGATTATTAAGAATACACTCAAAACATCAGAGTTTGTTCGAATGGAAGATTACTGCGAATTTGGTAATAATTGTGTATAAAAGTGGTTTGCATGTCAGTGAATTTTTTATTAATATATTATCATTGAACCCACTCCACAGATGAAGGTTTTTCTCGAACTTAACAACAAAGTCAAAGATGTTGTTGTGACACCAGCTACCCTCAGTTAACTTAGAATTGAAACAGTCAAATAATTAAGCATTGATATAATCAAATATTAATTTATGTACGATTCAAAGATTCTTAAGGAAGATGCTGTAATAGAAGAAGGAATGCTTATAAAAGTAATTCCAACTTAACTCGAAAAAGAACCCGAAAAAGAAAATATGACTCAAATATTTTGGGATAATTTGCATTAAGTTGCTCACGATGCAGATTCATTGATAGCTAAAACAATTTCCTTCGCTTTGTAAAATAGCGATAATTGTATTAAATCAATACAATAATTAATAAATAACGCTGGATTAAAGACTGAATTCGGTTCAAAAAAGGTTGAAGAAGTAAAAGAGATGCTTACAGATTTGATTTTTGGTGAAGAATATGAAGAGGAAGAAGAGTACGAGGAAGACAATGAGTGATTCCATTTTGTTTTCATTTTTGACCTTTTAGATGAGTTTTACATGTTACCTAAACTTTAAAATTTACATTTGTATTTCATTGAATGAAAGAAATATGTTCAAGTTATTTTCATGTGCTGTACCATTGAATAGAGTTAGTTTAAGATATATTAGTTAAAGTAGAAAATCTAACTATGCAAATTTTAATCATAAAAATTTATATAACCACTTTAAATATGATTGTTATTGCAATTATATTTTAAAAGATGATAGAAAACGAATAATATGTTGATTCGCATTAAGAAACAGGTTTAGTAGCTTGTATTTCTGTGCTAAATAACGATGTTTCCTATATTGAACGTGTCATAATAAATTTTAACGAATAGAGCTATTCTAAAAAATAATTGTTTATAATACTTGACAATGCTAATACAGAAGGATTTGAATATGTTAATCATTATTGTAGAAATGCAAATATAATTCATGTTGATAATGGTAAAGTAAATTTAGCAAAAGAAATAATTTCAAATATATACGTGTTGCAAGTTGAAAATCTTTCGCAATGGTAACATACAGATTTAATATCTTAAATCATTTCAGTTTCTCGGCCATAATATATTTGTGAATGGAGTTCAATGTCTTATCATGATTACAATCGCATTACTTATTAATTAGAACAGCTTCTAGAGTAAGAAACTAATGTGGTATTTATTCCATATATTTATGTGTATAATCATTTCTCCTTAAGCATAACTGTGTCAACATCATTGAAATTGGTGTAGGAAACAGCTTTTTATAAAGCTGAGTTTCTCACTTTCGAAGTGCCTAAGAATATCGTTGGCCCACGTAGTTATTTTTTATATGTTAGTTTCCACGTTGATGAGTAGAGTTATACAAAAATAGCTGATGATGATTAGTAATTAATTAATAACATAATTAATGCAAAATAAGAGTACGATGGTATTTTTACACTGGGAGCCTGGTGTTAAACTGGTGCTGCGTTGTTGGCACGTAAGTTATTCATGATATATGGTCCTTTTCACGGATTTGGGATTAAAACATGGGAGAATTTAATTTAAATTCTCGATTCTAGATTTGAGAACTATTGGGATTTAGAGAATCTTATAATTGGTAAGCCTGAAGAGAATTATTCACAGAGGTATCTTGATGTTCGTTAGATGTTGAAGGTGTACGATAATTTCTACGATATGTACAGTAATCACAATTTCGATTAAAGTGATAATGTTCCATATCTTAAATCGTATCCTCGCTTCATTAAATTAATGAAGAACCAAATTAACATATTTCTGAAGCAAAACCTAAAATATGAGCGTGTTCTATTCGTTCTTAAGATTTTAAGCTAACCCTTAAATAGAACTACAATAACTGAGCAGAACTTAATAGATTTGAATCATGTTCTGACGTAAATTCGGAACGGACAGCATTTTGACGTTAAACTTAGCGTTTTGAAAAACCAAGTGAATGACGTTTTGGAGTGGAAACATAAACACAAACTAAATCACTTTCACATATACGGTTACGAAATTGAGTGGAATATGGATGTATTTGATAAAGACTGGGAGGAAATGCTCGGAAACGTGAAACTTGCCAGTAACTACTAATAAAGGCTGTTTACTGAAATATTAGAAATGGAAGCTAGTAACCCAGAAAAACAAATAGAAATTATTGCTAAAATTAACGGAAAAGAATGATATTATTTATAGAAAGAATAGTAACCTATTGTCAGATAAATCTAATAGATGATCAAATGGTCAATAACAAATAAATACGCTCTAACGATATAATTTTTAATATATATCTTAACTTATCAATATTTAATCAACGATAAGATAATATATTTGTTATTTTCTCACCCAATGATGGCCAACGCCAAACTGAGTCTTCTTCTCATTCCACCGCTAAGTTATCCAACACTTTTGTCCAGTACTTCGCCTAGACAAACGAATCCTGCCAGTTTTTGCACTATGAGGTCGATTTCAGCCCATTTAACTCCATGTAGTGCTGCGAACAGCTTTAGGTGATCCCTAACGCTGAGTTCTGTGAGGTATACGTCGAATTAGCTGCACAGTCCAATGTGTTTGTACGCTTACTCAGCTTATTTTTGGTCGTTCATATCGAATCCGTGTAGGAATACTGATCCTGAGTCCGATTGCATCAGCCCGGTCATTAAGTTTATTGTGGTTGTTTTAGCTGCTCCGTTTGGTCCCAACAGTGCGAATACGCATCCGTGCTCAGATTGTGGGATGTGGAACGAGATATCTCTGATTGCAAGGAAATCGTTGAATTTCTTTGAGATATTCGCTACTACCACTGGTGTGTTCTTCATAACTCCATTTTGTAATAGTTGTCTTTCTCTGAACACGTCAACGTCCATTCTGTCCATTTGGTCAAACGCTGCCTTGTCCCTCTTGCTCTTAACGTTAAATTCACTTTTATCGAACTTATTCAGTTACTAATGACCGTATTTAACCCTCTGTCCCTCGTTTTCGATTGAGATGTTCGTGTCCGTTCTGTTCGTTTTCAGGTCCTCACCGATTCCGACCCCGAATACGCCTGGGATTTTATCGTTTTCACTCGGAATAATCGATTATTTAAGGGCAGAAAACGATTTGAACCCGTTCACTGGGAGGAAGAAGTCCAAAAGAACGCCCAGGATTAAAAATATAATTGAGCTGAAAATGAGGACTAAAAGGAGCGGACCAAGTGAGGAATTGAAGAGTTCGGAGGGCAATGTACCGTAATAGCTCGTTTTCAAAATGAGCATGGAATAGGAAATGGAGGGGAATATGTAAGAGTACCAGGGAGGGGAGTCGCCGATCGCCTGCATGTTCAGCATTATGGTCACTATCGTCACGAGCAACACAAGAATCCCAATTAAATTGTACACACTAGATTTTGTAACAAAACTGGACAAAAAGACTGAAACGGAGACCGTTGAAATCACAGCCGCCAAAGCCAATATGAAATAAGTGCCAGCGTCAATGCGCACAAAAGTCTACAAACTGAAGATCCACCTTCCCAAAACGTAAATTACAATCTGCACTGCAATACCAACCAAAATCGTGAAGTAGATCTAAGTCAAGAAATAATGAGATCTACCCACACCATTCAAATACAACTACCTCCTAAAACCAGTCTCGCGGTCTTTCACCACATGCGCACCAAACTTGAAAATAATACACCAAGTTGCAACTACTTGCAAAGTGGTAATTAGAATCAATGACATCTGTGTTTACAAGACGTTCACTGCATTTAATTGTACGCCTGGGAACATTTAAACACCAAAACGAATATTTACCTCTTGATTAAGTAGCTTCCTCATTACAGATGTCCCAAGTCTTGTTGACAAATCTATTAATGATGTTTGTGGTGAAAATGCTTATTATGCTAACCAATTTGCATAAATAACCGAAGGTGCTCCAGATGGAACTCTTCTCATACTTGCATTCACTTCTCTTAATTGTTCCAATTGTGGAACTTATTACACTAGTTAGTTATAATTATTTGAATTAACCCACTTATACATTATTTTATATACATCATTATAAAAGAATACCTATCTTGTAGGAGCAAAGGCAGAGATAACTGGTTAAAATTTGTTTATCTTATCTATAGCTATTATATTTTATGAATCTAAATCTATAAAACCTAATGGAATTTGTTGTGCAATTTGTTAATTAAGATCCTATAAAGCATATTTATCATCCATCTTCACGCAAGCAGTGTTGTTCTTCAAGAATTCATTCATTTGCTCTAGTTATTATTCATCGTTCAAACTATTATAATCTTCTATTAAAGCAGAACAGTCTTTGTTGTGATTCACTTTTTAGTTGGAATAAACATATCTTTGTAAATTTAGTTTCTTTTATGTTGTGATGTCGAATTCATGGGCACTATCATAGTATTCATATCCATTTTCTAATTTTAAATCATTTTTCAATCTGAAACTATTAATTTCTTAGTTGTCTGATTGACGTTACTGAATTGCAATCGGTTTAATATCAAACTTATCAAGTATATCTGACGATTACGTTATTAAGCGCAATTATTATTGTAATTAATCTTATATTTAATTATTTGTTGGTTACCCTTATTCATTATAATATTCATAAGAAGTCTTACGTAAAGTAAAAGTTCCATATTTTACTGATTGTATAACTTATTAACCTTTTAATGAAGAACCTATCAAACCATTATTCGACTTGCCCATTAATAAATTCTTGTCAAATACAAGAACTCTAGATTATTCTTCTTGTAATTGATACAAATTTGTATTGTCTGGCCATATACGTTGATCACCTCCATACCAAGTTACATTTGGTTAATATAATTTCTTTTGTAATATGTTTGCCTGTTCACAAAGACCAGGAAATCCCCATGAATCAAAACCTTTACATTAACCTATTGGTATGTCAGCAACACTTAATGTTTAACAGCCTGTGCAAATCTAACTAAATTATTCAATTTAGTCATTAATTTAATTATTCACGGATTAAACAACACTATCAAGTAACAAATTACAAATAATATAGGCTACTAACAAAACAACAAAAGGTAAACAGACATAACTAAATATACCAAATCTTTGTATTTAATCTTTTTTAGCCATTTTCAACAATAATGCGATAGAGATATTTGGCTTTTATCTTTCTGGCGATAATATTTTCTATATATCCTATTTGCTGTTGGTATTTGGCCAATTCTTTTGATTAGTCTCAATATCAATAGATTCATCAGATGTATATTCAACTGTTTTAATTCCATCCTGCATAATAGTATCTAAGTCTTTTAGTTAGGTTACATCTATTTCGGCACCATTAGCTACTTTAAATTTGTTGCCAACGTTAACAAACACTTCATCCATTGAAGTTCTTTCAAAGCAATAATCTTAGATATCCGTATCAGATAGCACATAATGCTCCAAATATCGAATTAGTTTTCCAATGCTCTCGCTATATTCTTGTGAAACAGAGTATATAGAAACAGATCCAGAGTTATCTATTTCTTTTACAAAATGTTATGCGTTACTAGAAATTAAAAATTAGTCAAACATAGTTTTAAATGAATGGATTTTCCTTTTACTTTTACCCATTATTGTTAATGTATATCCACTGCCATACTTTTATTTTAACTCCAAAGATGTTCCCTATGCAACAATTAATCCTTCAGACATTATTTGGATAGAATCGCATAATGTATCTAATTCATTCATATCATGACTAGTAATAATAACACCGGGTTTATCAGCTCTAACTCTGTGTATTTTTGCTCCTTAAATAGAAGAACCTGTAACTACCGGTATTTTTCTTGAAGATCTTGCAACATCTTTAACATTAGCCCAAATAACTCGTTTGGTTTATGGGTCAAGACCAGTAGATGGTTCGTCCATAATTATTAGTTTAGTTTAAGAATTTACAAGTGTCATTGCTATGCTGACTCTTCTTTACATTCCTCCAGAAAGTTATTGTATCTTTTTATCCTTCCAATTTTCGAGATTCATTTTCTTTAGTATACTTATGATTGTTCTATGATGATCATAATATGGTATGTTCTATATTTTGCACATAAACTTTAAATTTTGATATATTGTAAGCTCCCCGTATAAATTTGTGTTGAATTGTGGACAGTAAGCTAATTATCTACGAACTTATACAATATCATTTCTAATACTATATTAATTGCATAACCATGCATTATTAATATTTTCTTCAGTAAATTTATTGTTTTTAAATATTCTATAACCTTTTTTATCTACTTTTACGGCACCGGTAATTATATTAAGTGTTGTTGATTTACCTGCCCCATTATGACCTGCTAATCCGAATATTTCACCTTTATGGACACAAAAATTAACAGACTGTACTGCTTAGTGAGTTTTACCTTGCATTAATGATTATTTTCCAAAAGCGCTGCGTTTGAACTGTTTATGTATGTGATGTGTAATTAAAACTTCGTCATTAGAGTATTCGTTTGTCATTATTTTTGTTGCGATATCAACTACAAGTGGGTCGCATTTTTGTGTGGCTTCTTGGAAGCATTTAATTACTTGATCTTATGATAACTTTTGCCTTGTTTTATTTTGGATTTAATTTTTGAACACCTAAATGTTATTTTCTAGCATTTACCCGTGTGTGAAGCCTTGTGTATCAGTCTATTTCTTGAACAGTTTCCAGAATGGTCTGCTAGCTGACGCGTTTCCAGGAAGCCACTCTCCAAGTATCCACCCGAAGAAGAACATCAGCACAGCCTGAATAAACGACAACAATAACATGTATGCGTTCGACGGCATTGTATATTTTATGTTATAGTTGAACGTTCCATAACTTTCAACTGAGGTGGTAAAATTCTTCATGTTATACTGTTAAAATTGCTTTTATTTTACGTAAGAAAACGTTTTATCATCGAAAACAGCGAAATTTATGTTCGGAAAGACAATTGTGGTTGTTGAAGAGCCAATACAAGCAAATGGAAACAGCCACCTGATCAAAAAGAGAATAAAAGAAGGTAAAACGCTCGTGTCGTAGATCATGTACACCCCGAACATCTGATAACACAACAAAATGATGATGAACGAGGCGAAAATCAAAATGAGAACGGAAGCCTTGGGCTTGGTCAATATACCAATGAAGATCCCAAGGCAGGTTGAGTAAACACCTCCAACGGCAACAATCAGGATGTACGCAGGCTTATTCATCCCGTAAAAGACATCGTTCCCACCAGGAAGCCAGAATGCGGTGTAGTACTAAAAGAACGCCATCAAAACGTAGCACAGCATCTAAAAGGTAAATATCTCAGCAAGGTATATTATATCAGTTACACCTGAAAGACGAATTGAATCCAACTGACCTTGCTTATCCTACTAAATCTGAATCACAACAAAAATAGACTAAAGTGCAAATATAAGACCAAAAAGAACAGTGGAAATCGCTTACGTCTCCAAAATTGGCCTGTTACGCGCCTAAACCACATTCGCTCGAAACACAGGATCGTAATCAATATCATAATTTTTCATTATCGCCTTCAACACATGAGACTGAATAGCTAACGGGAACAATGACCAAGATGCATACCCAAAAATATTATTGTAAGGCTGAGCGTCAGCGAACTTTTCATCACCATAAATCGAATAAAAGTTAGGCATGTCTACGTAGCTTTAATTATATTGGATAACAATTGATAGTCGCTTTATAATCTAGTCTATTTACTAATTTGGGGAGAAATCAGCTTAAAATTCAACCGAAAACAACTTAATCTTCTATTTTTAGAAATCTTCAATTGAATCATATCCAATGTAGTTAAAATTATTCAGAGTTCCCATTGTTGTATCCATAATTTTAGATGTAATCTCATTTTTTGGATAATAAGCAACAAGAATACATTCATCAACTTTTTCTTTGGCACCAAGTCCACCAGGAGAATTATCTCCACCTAATGCGTAGCACTGTGGTAATGTCATATTAGATGCACTAATCGATTTTGGTATTCCCGTAATATCTGGTTTGGCCTGACCATGAGTTAAAATATATAAAATTAACAATAATATTGATGGTAACATTAAGCGAAGTACAAACATTGTGTAATGTCCTTGCACTGTACTGATTATATCTTTAATAAACAGAGCCTTGAAATGTGATGTTTGCAAACTATTAAACTATTACTATTTTAGTTTAACCATGAATTGAAGTGGTAGATTAAACACCAAATCAGGTTGTTTTATGTAAAATTAATCGTAAGGTACAATTTAAAATTATTGACAACTCACTATAATAATATTCAAATATAAAATATGTGATGTTTCAATGTATCTTAGTTATATAATGACAATTTCGTTTCAAATAATTAAAAATAATGAAAATAAATTTGAAAACACTAATACACACTTAGTATTAAACGTACGCTATCCTACATTTTAATTGTATTTATTATTTAAACTTTAGTACCTAATCACGTTTTGCAATTTACATGAAATAATGTATGACAACAAAGATTTTGGATTCGATTAATAACATAAAAAATGTATAATTAGAATTGATTGATACAAAGATAACTTCTGAGGTCAATAATGTTAGTTCAAGTGCTGAACTAACAGGTTGTCTGAGGAGGCTATTCAGATTGACAATCCTAGAAAATGAGGTATGATATTGAGATTAGTTTTGTGGTAACGTTATTGTGTAACTAAGTTTGGATTTGTGGATTGTTATGATTTACGAGATGAAGATGGAATTGAGCTTGTCTCGAAAAAGAACTCCAGGACTTAGTCCCAGCCGGAAAGAAGGTCAAGATCTCTGCCCCAGAAGATCGTAAGTACTCTGTCTTCGTCGGTGGTTCTATCTTGAGCTCCCTCCCAACCTTCGAGTCCATGTGGATCACCAGAGACGAATACGCCGAAGTCGGCGCCGTCATCGCCAACCGCAAGTGCATGTGAGGTATTTTGTACATTTATAACTTACACTAAATAATTTTTGAAATCTATACTATCTCATTCGGCTTCCATCCACGTAGCTTTTATTCATATGGCCTGCGACACCGCCGTATCGTTGGCAGTTGCCAGCAAAGTCATCTCGCCGTCGAAAACATCACCCGTGAACTGAAACGAACATCTGCTCAGCAGTAGCGGCGACTCGTGCTTTATTTTAAACGGGTTCATGACCGGGCTGGAGGCCTCTGAGCACTCGTGTGCCGACAGGACGCATGACTCGCCCAGGTATTCCTCCGCCGGCTCTTGCTTTTCGGTGCACATTGCATTTCCCATATTTTGAAGTGGGAATTGATTGTAGCTGTACGCCTATACACACGCCAGTTCCGCGAATCCTAGGTACAGGTGAAGAGGATTTGTGCGATAAAATTTAGGTTGACTAATATTTACACGAATTCGATGTTCGGCAAGCGGTGTATCAGCACAAAAACGAAACCACTCAATGTGTTTTTAAGAGCGATAAGGCGCTAAGGTAAACATAGACTTTGACGTTGTGAACGTATTGGGACAACAACACGAGCTTCGGTCTTCCGATATTTATCTTTCTGTACTCGTATTATCCAAATTTTAAAGTTGAGATGATTTTTACAAATATATCTTTCCAATTATATTTTGTACGATTCCACCATGTATGCCGATGTAACCAACGGCCGCATGTAAGCACCCGATACAGCTAAATATAGAACTTGTTGAGACTTGGATTATGTATTCAAAATTTATACATCACTTTGTCACTTGCTATTAAACGCATTTATAAGACGAGCGCTAATAAACATCCAGTTTCACTTCCAGCGAGTCCAAAAGCGACTTGCACAACTGAGGTTCGATCTATTTTAAGACAGGAGTGGGATCTATTTATAACATGGCCCTGATTCGCGTGTGTAAGCGGTTGGCTGCGTTTCGGCTTTTGGTGGCAACCTAGATTTCATTCCGAATGCAATCGAGGCCACTCCACACCCTTCAATAATAATGTCAGACATCGAAGGAAAGTCCATCGTTATCGATAACGGAACCGGTATGACCAAGGCCGGTTTCTCCGGAGACGACGCACCCCGTGCCGTCTTCCCAGCCATCGTCGGTCGTCCAAAGCACGAAGTCACCATGCAAGGTGCTGATGCCAAGAAGATCTACGTCGGCGACGAAGCCCAAGCCAAGCGTGGTGTTTTGAAGCTCACCTATCCAGTCGAGCACGGAACAGTCATGGACTGGGACGACATGAAGCAAATCTGGACCCACTGCTTCAACAATGAACTTCGTGCTCAACCATCTGAGCACAACGTTCTCCTCACCGAAGCTCCAAAGAACGCCAAGGCCAACCGTGAAAAGATGTGCCAGATCATGTTCGAAGACTTCGAAGTTAAGGGCTTCTACGTCCAAATCCAAGCCGTCCTCGCCTTGTACTCCTCTGGTCGTACCACCGGTATCGTCCTCGACTCTGGAGATGGTGTCACCCACACCGTCCCAATCTATGAAGGTTACTCCCTCCCACACGCCATCGGCCGTCTCGACCTCGCCGGTCGTGATCTCACCCAATGGTTAGCCGTCTGCCTCCAAGACGCCGGCTATAACTTCACCACCTCTGCCGAACTCGAAATCGTTCGTGACATCAAGGAAAGACTCTGCTATGTCGCCCTCGACTACGAAGGTCAACTCCAGAAGGTCAAGCAACCAGAGATGATCAAGGAGTACGTCCTCCCA
Source organism: Hexamita inflata (assembly GCA_963988835.1). Taxonomy (NCBI): domain Eukaryota; phylum Fornicata; order Diplomonadida; family Hexamitidae; genus Hexamita; species Hexamita inflata. Next base: position 6,122 of record CAXDID010000838.1, on the reverse strand, counting down.
GACGGTAACGTCTGCAAGATCAGCACCCCACTCTTCAAGTGCCCAGAACTCCTCTTCAAGCCAGAGCTCAACGGCAAGGAAATGGAAGGTATCCACAGACTCACCTTCAACTCCATCCAGAAGTGCGATATCGATATCCGTTCTGACTTGTACTCCAACGTCGTCTTGTCTGGTGGTTCCACCATGTACAAGGACTATGAAGTCCGTCTCGAAAAGGAACTCCAGGACTTAGTCCCAGCCGGAAAGAAGGTCAAGATCTCTGCCCCAGAAGATCGTAAGTACTCTGTCTTCGTCGGTGGTTCTATCTTGAGCTCCCTCCCAACCTTCGAGTCCATGTGGATCACCAGAGACGAATACGCCGAAGTCGGCGCCGTCATCGCCAACCGCAAGTGCATGTGAGGTATTTTGTACATTTATAACTTACACTAAATAATTTTTGAAATCTATACTATCTCATTCGGCTTCCATCCACGTAGCTTTTATTCATATGGCCTGCGACACCGCCGTATCGTTGGCAGTTGCCAGCAAAGTCATCTCGCCGTCGAAAACATCACCCGTGAACTGAAACGAACATCTGCTCAGCAGTAGCGGCGACTCGTGCTTTATTTTAAACGGGTTCATGACCGGGCTGGAGGCCTCTGAGCACTCGTGTGCCGACAGGACGCATGACTCGCCCAGGTATTCCTCCGCCGGCTCTTGCTTTTCGGTGCACATTGCATTTCCCATATTTTGAAGTGGGAATTGATTGTAGCTGCACGCCTATACACACGCCAGTTCCGCGAATCCTAGGTACAGGTGAAGAGGATTTGTGCGATAAAATTTAGGTTGACTAATATTTACACGAATTCGATGTTCGGCAAGCGGTGTATCAGCACAAAAACGAAACCACTCAATGTGTTTTTAAGAGCGATAAGGCGCTAAGGTAAACATAGACTTTGACGTTGTGAACGTATTGGGACAACAACACGAGCTTCGGTCTTCCGATATTTATCTTTCTGTACTCGTATTATCCAAATTTTAAAGTTGAGATGATTTTTACAAATATATCTTTCCAATTATATTTTGTACGATTCCACCATGTATGCCGATGTAACCAACGGCCGCATGTAAGCACCCGATACAGCTAAATATAGAACTTGTTGAGACTTGGATTATGTATTCAAAATTTATACATCACTTTGTCACTTGCTATTAAACGCATTTATAAGACGAGCGCTAATAAACATCCAGTTTCACTTCCAGCGAGTCCAAAAGCGACTTGCACAACTGAGGTTCGATCTATTTTAAGACAGGAGTGGGATCTATTTATAACATGGCCCTGATTCGCGTGTGTAAGCGGTTGGCTGCGTTTCGGCTTTTGGTGGCAACCTAGATTTCATTCCGAATGCAATCGAGGCCACTCCACACCCTTCAATAATAATGTCAGACATCGAAGGAAAGTCCATCGTTATCGATAACGGAACCGGTATGACCAAGGCCGGTTTCTCCGGAGACGACGCACCCCGTGCCGTCTTCCCAGCCATCGTCGGTCGTCCAAAGCACGAAGTCACCATGCAAGGTGCTGATGCCAAGAAGATCTACGTCGGCGACGAAGCCCAAGCCAAGCGTGGTGTTTTGAAGCTCACCTATCCAGTCGAGCACGGAACAGTCATGGACTGGGACGACATGAAGCAAATCTGGACCCACTGCTTCAACAATGAACTTCGTGCTCAACCATCTGAGCACAACGTTCTCCTCACCGAAGCTCCAAAGAACGCCAAGGCCAACCGTGAAAAGATGTGCCAGATCATGTTCGAAGACTTCGAAGTTAAGGGCTTCTACGTCCAAATCCAAGCCGTCCTCGCCTTGTACTCCTCTGGTCGTACCACCGGTATCGTCCTCGACTCTGGAGATGGTGTCACCCACACCGTCCCAATCTATGAAGGTTACTCCCTCCCACACGCCATCGGCCGTCTCGACCTCGCCGGTCGTGATCTCACCCAATGGTTAGCCGTCTGCCTCCAAGACGCCGGCTATAACTTCACCACCTCTGCCGAACTCGAAATCGTTCGTGACATCAAGGAAAGACTCTGCTATGTCGCCCTCGACTACGAAGGTCAACTCCAGAAGGTCAAGCAACCAGAGATGATCAAGGAGTACGTCCTCCCAGACGGTAACGTCTGCAAGATCAGCACCCCACTCTTCAAGTGCCCAGAACTCCTCTTCAAGCCAGAGCTCAACGGCAAGGAAATGGAAGGTATCCACAGACTCACCTTCAACTCCATCCAGAAGTGCGATATCGATATCCGTTCTGACTTGTACTCCAACGTCGTCTTGTCTGGTGGTTCCACCATGTACAAGGACTATGAAGTCCGTCTCGAAAAGGAACTCCAGGACTTAGTCCCAGCCGGAAAGAAGGTCAAGATCTCTGCCCCAGAAGATCGTAAGTACTCTGTCTTCGTCGGTGGTTCTATCTTGAGCTCCCTCCCAACCTTCGAGTCCATGTGGATCACCAGAGACGAATACGCCGAAGTCGGCGCCGTCATCGCCAACCGCAAGTGCATGTGAGGTATTTTACTTGCTTTTATATGTTGTTGACTGTATATTAATAAATATAACTGTGTTTGTTATGCTACTGATAATGAATTTATCGGTTTAAGACAAAAAGTGTGTTATCTTCCACCGCTGAGCTATATACACATGCACTAATATAATGAAGGATAAACACCACTTCAATGATAGACAGAAACCTGCTCTGCTACGTGAGTCCGCTGCCGTTAGTGCCAAACCGCTTCATGAACGTCTGCAAGAACAAGCTCAGGATCTTCGATGGTGACCTGAATATCTGCCTCGAGAAAGAGTGCCCGATCGACTTCGCCGAACAATCGACAGTAGACGGCGTGCGCACCTCCGACAGTTACACGCAGTACCAACCTGTGTTTAGTGGCGGTCGCATATACATCCAGGTGCGTTCTAGTGTGTACGAGTACGTGGGCGACCAGGTCATCTTTCTGGACAAAATTCCAAATTTCAACATGAAAACGGCGGGATACTACTACGGCCGGTTGTTTTCGCTTAATGAATAGTTATTCGGCTCTGACACGGAGGGTGGTATCTATTAGCTGGTGAACGACCGCTTCAAGCACGTGCGTCCTGGAAAGTACGGGTATTACTTCAATTTCTGCGGGCAGACACTCATTTGGTATCTAAATGACCGAATATGTAAATTATAACCAGATTTTACAATAACTGAAACATCAGTTGTTGATATAATCAAAACTCCAAATACATTTCGGTATATTTCAGGGTGTTAATCAGGTATTGCAGTTATACATAGTGCTAAATGTGAATAAGTAATATTACTCGACATTTTATCTGGACAGTTTGCAATGAAAAACAATAATAATAGTTTTGAAGTATTAAGAATTGGATCAATCGTTGAGTTGAAAAATTCTGGTATTATATTGGAATCAAAGCAACTATAAGAAAATTTCGGACCTCACAAATAATCAGAACTAGTTGAACAGTTTGCTATTTTCTTTTATCAGTAATAATAACAGAACGGGTTCAGAAAATAGGAATGGTAAGAGTTGAAATATAAACTCAGTACTACCAATAAATTATGTAAATAATTATAATGTGATTATTCGTAGATTATTATTTAACTCGCTCTCAAAAATAATAATAAAATTTAACATTCTGAAGAAGTTCTTTAAATATTGAAGAATTAGATAGTTTTGTTAAATTCTGGTTAAAATCAGATGTTTTAGTTAGTGTAAAGACTTTTTCAGCAAGGTGTTGAATGATATTTTTCATCTACATATGTATTAAAAAGTTAATTATTGCAATCATTCTATTCCATTATGTCCCAGATTACTTAGTATTTGAATGAGAGTATTTTATCCTTATTAGATTCCCTAGACCATATTTTTGATTTCTGCGAGTTCAGTTTCAATTTTAGTCATTCTTAGTTCTTAGTTCATTATGATGGCGTATACCGCATCGTTTCCACTGCACTGTAACTATTTCATTATTTTTTCATGGTCTATTAATTTTGCTTTTGTGTTCTCAAACTACTCCCTTCTGAATCCTGGAAGCTCTTATTATTTTAAGAAATATTCTTTGAATGATGTGATACTGAATTCGTAGGTACCAGCTCCACAATACTAGTTGAGCACTTCAGCTCCAATAATAATCCCTGGAGCATCAAGTACGGTTTGTTAAGCAATTTTCAGCACCTCGAACATCCTTGTTTAACATTCAACCGATTTTCCGTTCAGAATGCTTGTGAGGAAAACTTGTTGAGATCCTTTGTCGTGAAGAACAAGAGTCCCCGCTAATGTACCAGAAACGAAGTTTATGTTTTCGCCAGTTTTTTAAACCAGTTCTGTTTTCTCTGAGTAAATAAAATCAGGAGAAAGTTTGTAGATACCATCTTTTAGATACCAAATGAGTGTCTGCCCGCAGAAATTGAAGTAATACCCGTACTTTCCAGGACGCACGTGCTTGAAGCGGTCGTTCACCAGCTAATAGATACCCCCCTCCGTGTCAGAGCCGAATAACTATTCATTAAGCGAAAACAACCGGCCGTAGTAGTATCCCGCCGTTTTCATGTTGAAATTTGGAATTTTGTCCAGAAAGATGACCTGGTCGCCCACGTACTCGTACACACTAGAACGCACCTGGATGTATATGCGACCGCCACTAAACACAGGTTGGTACTGCGTGTAACTGTCGGAGGTGCGCACGCCGTCTACTGTCGATTGTTCGGCGAAGTCGATCGGGCACTCTTTCTCGAGGCAGATATTCAGGTCACCATCGAAGATCCTGAGCTTGTTCTTGCAGACGTTCATGAAGCGGTTTGGCACTAACGGCAGCGGGCTCACGTAGCAGAGCAGGTTTCTGTCTATCATTGAAGTGGTGTTTATCCTTCATTATATTAGTGCATGTGTATATAGCTCAGCGGTGGAAGATAACACACTTTTTGTCTTAAACCGATAAATTCATTATCAGTAGCATAACAAACACAGTTATATTTATTAATATACAGTCAACAACATATAAAAGCAAGTAAAATACCTCACATGCACTTGCGGTTGGCGATGACGGCGCCGACTTCGGCGTATTCGTCTCTGGTGATCCACATGGACTCGAAGGTTGGGAGGGAGCTCAAGATAGAACCACCGACGAAGACAGAGTACTTACGATCTTCTGGGGCAGAGATCTTGACCTTCTTTCCGGCTGGGACTAAGTCCTGGAGTTCCTTTTCGAGACGGACTTCATAGTCCTTGTACATGGTGGAACCACCAGACAAGACGACGTTGGAGTACAAGTCAGAACGGATATCGATATCGCACTTCTGGATGGAGTTGAAGGTGAGTCTGTGGATACCTTCCATTTCCTTGCCGTTGAGCTCTGGCTTGAAGAGGAGTTCTGGGCACTTGAAGAGTGGGGTGCTGATCTTGCAGACGTTACCGTCTGGGAGGACGTACTCCTTGATCATCTCTGGTTGCTTGACCTTCTGGAGTTGACCTTCGTAGTCGAGGGCGACATAGCAGAGTCTTTCCTTGATGTCACGAACGATTTCGAGTTCGGCAGAGGTGGTGAAGTTATAGCCGGCGTCTTGGAGGCAGACGGCTAACCATTGGGTGAGATCACGACCGGCGAGGTCGAGACGGCCGATGGCGTGTGGGAGGGAGTAACCTTCATAGATTGGGACGGTGTGGGTGACACCATCTCCAGAGTCGAGGACGATACCGGTGGTACGACCAGAGGAGTACAAGGCGAGGACGGCTTGGATTTGGACGTAGAAGCCCTTGACTTCGAAGTCTTCGAACATGATCTGGCACATCTTTTCACGGTTGGCCTTGGCGTTCTTTGGAGCTTCGGTGAGGAGAACGTTGTGTTCAGATGGTTGAGCACGAAGTTCGTTGTTGAAGCAGTGGGTCCAGATTTGTTTCATGTCGTCCCAGTCCATGACTGTTCCGTGCTCGACTGGATATGTGAGCTTCAAAACACCACGCTTGGCTTGGGCTTCGTCGCCGACGTAGATCTTCTTGGCGTCAGCACCTTGCATGGTGACTTCGTGCTTTGGACGACCGACGATGGCTGGGAAGACGGCACGGGGTGCGTCGTCTCCGGAG